>CM033998.1:31682118-31700892 GCA_019603395.1 Cyrtorhinus lividipennis | reverse complement strand
TCTGAAAAAAAAACGTGAGTTCTATAAGATTGAACACAATGTAACGATCAGTTTTGGTCAACAAAGTACAGAAATGTCCTTCATCAATCACCTGAAGGAATGGCCGTACGTAGGGATGCCAACGTTAATTTTCTCACGAGGCATGCCGAGGTCAACCCACTGTGATGCTGACCAGTCGGTATTAAGGGTCCGGATGTAGCCCTTATCCCGAGGACCGGCGTACAGCGGGGCGTTTGGTCCAGTGATTGGTGTAAAATCCGTGAACATGTGATAGTCGTAGCACATGATGTTTACAAAATCTAGGTGCCTGCAGAAAAGAACAAAATTCAGAATGTACTTGACTGCTCTAAATTTCAAGATCAAGGTACACACACCAACAATCGATATATCGACTTGACATGTGACGACATTTTTACTAGAGACTTTTCTATAATTATTCGTAAATAACTGATAGTTTAAAAAAAAAAGTTGCATCAGGCATCTTACAATGTTCTAGATGGGATGTGACGGCTATATCCAGTAACAGGTACAACTTGTTCATGTTACATTTCAGAACCTTATTCATTATTTACCTGATTTTTGTACCAATTAAGAAGTTCAAATGTTCCATGGCCTAGGAGCAACCTCGGATACCTTCTTCAATCACCCATTCTTTCCTAGGAACAGAAACCTGGGGGCTGCTCAATATTTCTTGAAACATGAGTTCATTTCCTAATAAGGCATTCGAAAATGAATGGAATTGAAAAACCAGGCGCATGGAGACTATTTTAAACCTCGGACCAGGCGCATGGATATTCATTTCTTCAACATGGGAAAAATGGGGGAAACAGTGGGTGTGGTGGGTCCCGGACCCATTCCAATCGATTCAGGGTCCAAAATTTAGTGGAAAATGATACCCCACACGCCTAGGTACCAGAAATCTCGAAAACAGACATTCGAAATGGGTAGATAGGTACCCATTTTGACCCATAGCCTCATCCAGAGGGCACCAATTGTTCTGAGGCCCGTCTCATTGCTTCAGCGTCCAAAAGTTAGTGGAAGATCATAACCCACACACATAGGTACCAGAAATCTCAAAAATCCATTTTTCGAAATACACATTTTAACCCCTACCCCAGCCAAATTTGGTCCGATCGGGTTGAAAAGTTTCGAGGACCAACTAGAGCCATGAACGACCCATAGACGACTTTGGCTGTCAACTTAACTTTGGAGTAAACGTTGATCGTCTGTAAGGCAGTTAAAGGGCGGCGTTTCAGGATGGCAACCATGTTGTAGTGTCTGTGGACAGGTCGACAACATCAGTAAGTTGTCAGTTGTTCCTCCTGTACACAGACCATCTAATTCCAGAACAGCAATTTGGCTTCCGGGATTCTCTGTCGTGTCCTCTGCAGCTACAACGCCTTACAAACTTCATCAAGGACACATTTCAAAAGAAGGAAGTTTGCAAGGCCACTTTCTTCGATGCTCAACAGGCTTTTGACCGTGTTTGGCATGTTGGCCTTCTCCGGAAGATCAAACCTCACCTCCCATCGAACCTATACCACATGCTTGCCAGCTATCTTGCCAATAGGACCTTCACTGTTGACATACAGAATGAGCTCTCCTCCACCCGCTCGATAGAAGCTTCAGTCCCTCAGGGAAGCATTCTAGGGCCGTATCTTTTTACCATCTTCTGCCACGACATTCCTCTACCAACAAATCCGGACTTTTCCGGTCACTACGCGGATGACTTGGTGTACGCTGTCAGCCGACCAGATCCCCTAGAAGCAGCGCAGGTCCTGCAAAACCATATTGAGCAGCTTAGCCAGTGGTGTACCAAATGGCGCCTGAAAATCAACCCGGGTAAATCAATCTCCGTCACATTCTCCTATCGGAGGAACTTCCCCGATCCCTCCGTGCATTATTGCGGTACCACCCTCCCCACTGCCTCTCACTGCAAATACCTCGGTGTTATTCTCGACCGTCGCCTCACTTACCACGAACACATCTCTGACCTCATCAAAAGAACCAGAATCCGGACATGCCAACTTAGGCTGGCCGTCCACTGGACGCGAATTGCGCGAAGAGGCGAAGTACGCGATTTCAAAAACGAAGAGTTCGCCTCTTAACAAACACTATTATTCGTATAGACCCCGTCCACTGCAAGCGCCATGATCGATTTATCGATTTCCATCGCCAGGTTCGCCAGTTCGCGCGTTTGGAATCAAACATGTTTGATTCTCTTCGCCTCTTCGCGCGAATTCGCGTCCAGTGGACGGCCAGCCTTAAGCCTCTTCTCTCCAACCCACATGTGTCACTTGCCAACAAGGTTCTCCTTTACAAAACCCGTATTCGTCCCTTATGGACTTACGCTCTTCCTATATGGGGAACCTGCTCAGACTCACAGTTCAAACGACTTGAAAGCAGCCAAAATGCAATCCTACAACACTCCATAGTCCGCGCCCCCCCATTCGTCAGAAATGAAACCCTGTATAACGACTTCTCATTGGATTCTCCAACTTTGACCCGCCAGGCTTTCATGAAAAAATTTGTAGCTGCATACTCCGACCACTTCAACCAACTCGCGGCTGGAGGTTTTGCCCCGCTCTCATCCCAGCGACTCCGACGCCCAAGACACATCCTGCAATTCATCCCCACCATTCCAGACTGAACTCCGACTTAATGCATTTAAACAAAGACCTGTAACCGTGCCAAGTTAATAATACCAGTACCGTATCCACCCAGTGCAGACACTTAACATTAAGGTATATTACTATTGTAATGGGCTTAAACCAAATTAAAAAAAAAAAAAAAAAAAAAGTGTTTTCTCGAGCTCTGAACACATCTTTCCCTCGTATTTTTTGTCGAGTTTTGATTCCCGCGTCTTTCGCTCTGTTCACAGCAATGTGGCTGACAGCAATTTATTGGCACTTATTGCAGACCTCATAAATGTGTCATTCTTCTCAATGTAAGGTCGCACTTTACCGTTTAATTCATGATATGTTTTCTAGTCCATCCGCAAGGATTTAAAATCTTCAGGTGCGCATATAAGCCCACTCAACAAATTGGATTGAGAAAATACAGTACATTGCTAATACCACTCCTTGGACCACACTAATCTCTTTTTTCTTCGCATATCGTCACAAAACTACTCGTGTGAAACCACAAACGTAGCTAAATCGCTGCTGATTTTGATATAGAAGGATTCAGCACCTAGGAAGCCTAGTGAGTGACTGATGTTGACAAACTGGTATACCGTCTATGGCAAACCTCAACATCGTGTAGTCAACCCAGGTTGTCAGCAAGTTGATCTTTTATGGGCCGGACACGGATCTGCTAAAATTTGGCAAGTAATAGTGAGACTGGGAGGGCCCCTGAACCGGAGTCCTTGATATTTTGGGCTGGTCACATTTAAAATGGTCTCTACAATGGTCGCAGGTCGGTAGCGATACATCGATTGTTAGGGGAACGTACCCTGATCTTAAGATTAGCCGAATGCTGAATAGTGAATACCCATCGCCGAGACAATTGATATCTTACAGAGCGAGTTGGTCCACTTCGTACGACTGTCGAATTATCATATCGGGTGCGGCGACAGCCGCGGAAAGAGTGAGATTCTTAGCTTCTTTATCGATATGATATCGAAATTTTTGAAGGAGAAGAGAAAAATTTTTGACTTGATTCAGGTCAGCGTCCGGCCATGATGGAAATTCCCAGTCCAAATCCAACCCGTCGAACTCCAATTCCAAAAGAAATTTTATTGAGTCTTCAACAAACCTGTAACAGAAGATATTCAATTAAATTAAAGGTTGAAATGCACTGTCGGGGGCCCCTTGATAACATGCTTGATAAAGCGTCTAAATATCGATTTCGACTTCGAGATAACTGTATCGATGTGTTACATTTATAGTGTTTGAGGCATGAGCGAACGGAAAGAGTGATTGAGATTTGTATGGATCTGGGATGGATTGCGAGAGTGTATGTGTGTCCTGAATGTGGGAAGAATATGTCTCTCAGACCATGTCCTTCATATTTTTGTGTATATGGATTGTCATTTGTATCTGCGCAGTGACTTTTTGATGCGTTTATTGTGACGTCATTAAAAAACAATCGATTATCTCGATTGACAGGACATATCGATATATTAGGGCGCCATGACAGGGGCCCCCGACAGTGCATATTTACCAAATTAAATTTTGTTAAAAAAGAGAACTAATTGTGATCACCAAAGGATGAAAAAAGTATGGAAATGTAATAGTACTTTGAACGCATTTGGTCAGATGAAACCATATGACTAAATCCTCCATACGATGACATATCGGCGACAGACAGCATGACTTTTAGTGATGGGATTCACCTTTTTTGAAACGTATGACTTTCTCGTACACCTATAGAAAAAAAGGGGGTGACAATACAGTACAGAAACAATCATTTGTGCCGTCGAAAATATAACGACAGAGCTCACCTTCAAATAATCGACACTACGCGGCTGTATAGTCCCATTTTCCACTGAAGAGAATCCGATTATGATATGAGTGCAAAAATACGGATCGACAGCCTCTGGTGGAAGTTCCCTTTGACGTGATACGTTCGAAGGAATCACGTAATAGCACACAATTCGATAATTAGGCCACATTGATTTGTCGGCAATTGGAGCGTTGGTGTTTGACGTCGAATCTCTTGTAGATGATACTCCTACACAATATGGCAATAATTCAATGTTTAAACTGAGAATAATATGGTTTCGTTAGAAATTGTACTTCGTTTAGCACCAACCTGCAGGAATGTAAGCATCGATTGACGCCCGATAACCCGCGACTGACATCAATAGCACCAAAAGAGTCGAGACCACCATCAAAGCGATTGTACAGGAGCAGCAGAAAGTTGGCAATCTAACGCAAGCAGAGATTATCCGGATTAATGACCCTTACAAGACTAACTGAATTCATGCAAGTGTATTAGAATAGCACAAATTCTCAAATTCACGCACTGTATCTGTATTTATGCTCGGGTTTGAGCGTAATGAATAATAAAAACAGACAATAAAGGAATTACAACACAGCGATTTTAGCGAGAAACGCTGATTTGTGTTTGTATGTACCCTAATAAACAGGTACTCACTTAGAATAAACGAACCCATGACGTTCTTCAGATTCAAAATCCTTAACGAAATGGCTCTTCACTTCCATAGTTCACCTAAAAACATCACTAATACACAAACAATTTGGAACGTCAAGGGTTGACAAGTTTTCGTTTGGCTTCGTACCAACTTGTTTTAGGAGGGAAACTACAAGGGATGGACTTGGGCATACTAATTTCGCCTGAATTGGGTTAAAACATTACGAATCCACAACCACACCCTTGAGGGATAAATTATTTTGATGCATAGAAATGCAACAAGTAGTATCTTTTATCTAAAGCAAAACTATCTGTAAACTAGAAGATAAGATAACAAGTGTTTGGACTTCCAAATTCACTTTTTACCCGCTACTGTGACAGCAGCGCTGTTGAGTAGGGATCCGATGTTCGCAAAACATCGATGTTTTCCGCTCGATATTCGACGTTTAACATCGATGGTGGGAAGGGGCGATAACATCAGCTATCGATGTTGCCTTCCCCAACATCGATGTTATCTCACCTACCTAGAGAATAGATGATGCGCACCAGATTTATTATGAATAAATAATATTAATGAAAACAAAAAAGGCCTTGCTTCTTCAACCCTCCCTCAGCCTAATCATGCCAAACCCTCTCTCTTGTCTATCGATTGTTACTATCGAGGCCACTACTTGGAGAAACCACCTGTAACCTCCTTCCTCAATGTAAGCTTTTGAAAACATGGATTCTCGGATAAACTACCTACTAATTAGGTAACCTGCAGTCTTGTTCCTTCATCTAGTTAATTTTATTAAACTTTATTGTAAATAGCGCTGTTGATGAATTTCAATTATTTTTTAAATTGAATATGTTCAAAAATAGGAAAGTATATCAAACATCGATGTTTCGGGCTTTCAACCATCGACATCGAAAAACATCGATAGTTAAATGGGCTACTCGGTTCATGCTACCGATGTTTAGATCGATTTTACCATCGATGTTTTTGTTTCGATGTCCCATCCTAAGTAGAAGTCAGCTGGCAAGAATATGACGGATAGTGTAACTTTCTCACCACAGAGTGCGCTGTCTAAAGAATGACAAGGCATGGATCTAACTCGTCTATAATTTTCTATCCATCGACCGATATACGATGTTAAAGTAATTCTACAGTGTGTGATCTCATATTAATCAACATGAAGTATCTTAAAACGAAATCAAATTAGATGAAACTGGTTTTCAACATTCTGTCGTAATTCGAATCTCCCGCTCAAAACAAAAAATGATCATGATGGCACAAGGTATGGCACGCGACCTTGTGGTGATAATCGCAGTTTGAGCGCCATTACTCCCCTTTTACCTCAAAAAACTTTTAATTTTCTAAATTATTTTTTGGCTTTTCTGGTCCCGTTGAAGCGTTTTTCTCTATTAATAGTGGTTTACTATTACAATTCACTCGTTCTTTCCCTAAAATTCGTCTCATGTGAATCGGCTCATTTTGCATTTTTTGAATTTGAAATTATAATGACCTCCGCCTGATCAATGTGTCGCGTTGCCAACTGTGCTTATCATATTTTCCTAAAACATTTCTTCTAAATACTTAAAATATTTCTCAAATTTAAAATTTTATTTGATATAAAAAATTTTTATTATGTCATATACAACTCTATCTACAATTTAGTGGCTTATATAGCTCCTATTCCTGCATGTTAAATTCCAAATTCGCTCTAAATTTGTGCCTTGTCTAAACCTAATTTTGTTTTATTTTTTCTATATTTTTTTGGAGTTATGTTTGAATGAAAATTCCTTCATTCCTACAGAAAATATTTTCCAAATCATAGTCATTGATATAGGCACCACTATAAGAAAACAAAATGTACCTTTACCAGTACCTGATGGCTGATGGTCACAAGACGGAGTAATTTTATAGGTCAAGTTAAA
This sequence comes from Cyrtorhinus lividipennis, assembly GCA_019603395.1. Lineage (NCBI taxonomy): Eukaryota > Metazoa > Arthropoda > Insecta > Hemiptera > Miridae > Cyrtorhinus > Cyrtorhinus lividipennis. The sequence continues at coordinate 31,693,878 of CM033998.1, read as the reverse complement.
TGAACGCAGTGCTTGCTCAAGTATTTTAGTGTTCTTGAAATGTTTTGAGTCATTTGTGTTCGTCGTTTAGATTAGAATGTCTGAAGCTACCTCTTACGGCGAACCTGCTTAGAAGAAGAAAGTTTCATTTAAAGTTGTTTCATTTCGAGATTCAGAATTTTTGTCGATAATGTAATTCAGACAGTTACTCTATTAAATTATATTTAATGGCGGAGAAACTGGGACTCGGTCCCGAAGTGCGGGACTTGAAAATTGGAGACAGTTTTTCGAGCAACAAAATTGCATTCCATACTCTGCGATGTAAGTGAGCAGTTTCCATATGTAACATATTTCATTTTCCAAGGCTAACTTTCCTCCTTATCCGACTTAACTTGTGATCTTTGTTTTTTAAATTAGCTTGACTTGCGTTTAATTGATGATAGTGACTGTGAAAGGCATATTGCTCAGCTGAGAATTTTATTCCTTCAAAACTCGGGCAGATGTCGTGGCCCTACATCCATTTCGCTTCACCTTTGCAGATGACTTCAAACCAGCTAGCGTTGTTTCTGCGAGCAAACACGCTTCTATTGAAGTTGGCCTAAATAACCAAATCACTGTGACGCATTTGGATACCGCTGGAGCGCCCCAAACGGTCTTCAAGGGCTCGCAGAGGCCTTTTACCAAAGAATGCGTTCTCATCATTGATCGAAACACTGGAGAAATCACACTCGAAAAGCTCGCGACCAACGTCCAGTTGAAGAAGACTCGGTAATGAAAATTATAATCAGTTGAGAAATTCCATTAGTTGCACATTCATATCGCTAAGTACAAGACTTTAGTTGTAATGAAGACCTTCACTTCGGACCACCATGCACATTAGGCTATCAAAATGAGCCGACGTTACGTGTCTTAGCTCACTTTTAGGGCTGAATTTGTTAGAAGTTGAACAACTTAGCCCACTGCGCAGTTACAGTAGAAATGAAGAAAGCTGCGAATTCCACAATGGTTGATTCTATTCCTTGGAGGAAGAGTATGGGGAAAACAGTGAATGTTGAGTGTCCCGGTCTCATTTCAATCGATTCAGCGTACAAAATTTAGTCGAAAATGATACCTACGGCTTGGTACCCAAAATCTCGAAAACCCACTTTCGAAATAGGTATAATGGTACTCATACCCACCTCTATGGGGCACCAATCAGTTCTGGACGCATCTCAATGGGTTCAGCGTCCAAAATTTAGTGGAAAATGATACCCCACATGCCTAGTTTTCCAAAAGACCCAAAAATTGAGTTGTAAAAAATACATTGTCACCGATACTTAACACAAATTTGATTCAGGCTGATAAGTTTGAAGGACCAACTAGAGCCAGAAAGAGGTCCCTGACAAAAATTTCAGATTTTTAGAAAGTTCTACCAAAACCGCGGACGGACTTTTTGCCTTCTTAGATTTAGATAAATTTTAGGGCCAATCGGAGAGGTTAAAACCGTGACCTTGGCCATGATTACATATTGGTGGATTATTCTAGGAATAACCAACCGAAAGACATAGTATTCTGGCTAGTCGTTATTGGTTCCTTCTTCCAATCTGGTACTTCTGGTCGGTATGCGGACATTCTGCAGGCCTGTTCTACGTTGCACGTGTATGACACAATCTTGGTTATCTTTCTAGGCTCCTCAATTTTTTGGATTTCGCATGACAATGTTCCCGAATTTTCTGCATTTCCTAGTATCTCTCATGACCTTCCTTGTCAAGACAGTCTAGTGCTATTCTGATATAAGATATCGAGCGCAATTCATCAGCATCTGGTTCTTGTAGTTCTCTGAGTTAAGCATTCAAACTGTAACAAATCCTTGATACTGAATAGTGAATGGTAGATCAACACTCTGGCGTTGATCACTCTTGACCCCTATTTCCTTGGTGTGCATTCCTAAAGTTATTTCAACTTTTTAACTTTGTCATTAGCCACATCTCCCAATTCTATTCAAAATTTGCTGCACATGGACCATAATTCTATGCCATACTTTACCCTTGACTAGAGTTTCCACGCCATTTTGACTGTTTCTTGCTTCTTTTGCCCTATCGTTCCATCCTGCTTCCAGGAATTCTTCTACCACGCTTTCACCAGTTGGGAAACGATTGTAACGGCACTCTTTAACTATTTTAAGCTCGATCATTGCTTTTGACTGCGTATTGGCTTGAGAATTCAATGCACATACGCTCTCATTGCACATAACCAATAGGTCCCTTATCATAAATATGATCACGAATACATTCCCCAACCATTGTTTCTACACAACGAGTCTATGTTTGGGTTTACACGAAATCACTTTTCTCACTTAACGTTTCAAATAAATTTATAACGTCAAGTTATTATTGGTATTCCTAAGTTCTCCGATGTAAATTGAGTAATTTCAAAGTCTACCATCCATAGAGAAGCAATGAATGATGTAAGAAATGTGTAATGAGGATAAAATTTAAATTTTGATCAAAATTCAAATGGGATAATCTATTTGAATACAGTTTAGGTTATTTTCCTTAGGTTTTAAATGGCCCATCTTTTATCATAATTTTTAATAAGGAAAAAGGTTTTTGTATTATTTATTTATTCTACTTTACTTTTTTATTAGGAAACACAATTTAATTTTTCTTCACTTGCGAAGGCTATTCACGCGCAATTTGGAAACCGGAAAATGTCAAAATTGGAAGAATGTTTCGTGAAACAAGAGAAAAATCCAAGCTTGATAGGAGGAAGATACTTGACTTGCGCTGTAGTTGGTTCTCAGGGCAATTATAACCTAACCAATCAATCATCGGATTACATTTAGGCTGTTTTCATGCAAAAAGGCAATCAATTTTCTGGACGTTTCAATGTGTCTAGATAAAAATTAGCAAATGTCCGTCCGCCGTCCACGTCGACTTTGGTAGTAGACAATTTTCTAAAAATCTAAAATTTAGGTCAGGGTCCCGTTTCCGGCTCTAGTTGGTCATCGAAACTTTTCAACCCGATCGAACCAAATTTGGGCGGGGTAGGGGTCATAATGTGTATTTCGAAAAATGGATTTTTGAGATTTTTGGAATCTAGGTGTGTGGGGTCTCATTTTCCACGAATTCTGGACTCTGAATCCAATGAAAAGGGTCCCAGAACGATTGGCACCCACTGGAAGAGGTTATGGGTCAGAATGGCTATCTGTTACCCATTTTGAATATGTGTTTTCGAGATTTCTGGAACCTAGGCGTGTGGGGTATCATTTTCCATTAAATGTTGGACCCTGAATCGATTGGAATGGGTCCGGTACCCGCCACACCCACTGTTACCCCCATTTTACCCATGTTGAAGAAATGAGTCTCCATGCGCCTGGTTCTAGGAATAACCAACCGGGTGTAAGAATTTGCAGCGTTTTTCAATACCTTATTGGCAGATTCTACCGTGCGCGCACGATTCAATCTTGCTGGGTTACAAATTTATGACTTATTTCGGGGGAGACACGAATGTTTCTGCGTATGAATACAATTGTGCTGATGTGTTATAAGTATTTCTGCCAGAATAAGCCAGATATTGCACTTTCTTCCCGTTAAAAACTCTCTGTAGGCGTGTGACAAGGCTTCGGCATTCATTTCCATTCATAATATCAATTTCCCTGCTGAATTTTGCTTCTTAAACGTACTTTTTTCCTGAAACATGACCAGAATTCAAATCTAATTGCTCTGGCAAATAATTTTATTTTCTAAATTTCGTTGACAGGATCTAGTTTGGATTGTAATAGTGATTAATCCGTTCTTGTGTTCCCAGCCAAGAGAATATAAAGCCTAGCAACTATGGCCGTCCACCAACGCCCGTTGAAAAGAAACCTTCTCCACCAGGTCGAGGAGGTCACAGGACAGGGAATGGAAGTAGCACTGGTGAGTTGACTTTCCTTGTTTTGCCGACACAATTTAGTGTTCAATTTAAATTTAATGATTTTGTTTGTTCAGCGAGTGGACGTTCCATGGGAGGGGGCGCTATCGCCAAGCATTCTCCTCTTCCGTCTTCGCCATCGTATCCCACACGAAGCCCGCACGCCCCGTTGAGCCACCATAAGTCACCTCCTCAAGTGCAGATAACCGCTTCCAGGTAAGTGACAGTCACCCACCACTATAATACTGATATTGATCTATTGTTTTTCTCCCTAAAAATTCAAACAATTCTTCCGTACAGTCCAACTCCCGCTGGGAGCCTGCCAATACTAGACGATCTGAACGACAATTCTTCCAGTAGCTTCGATATTGCAGCAACATTGAATCTTCCAGAGATCAAAACCTCGCCAGATTTTTCAGGGATTCATCTCAATGAAGATGTAAGTCTCATCTATTCATTTACCTTACATTTCCAAGTAGATATGAAATCACATTGAAGTGACTTTCGTTGAGGGTCGACTAAAATCACACTAAAGTGGCTTTTATTGGAGTCTGAGGGTCAATTTAAATGTTTCTTAATGAAATTCAACAGGTTGGAATTCTCAGTGACTCGTCGTCCAGCTCCAGCAGCGATTCAAATTCATCAGATAGCGACAGTGAGCCAGAAAACCTCCCTTCAAAAGCTATGAATGGTATGTCCGCTATTCACCAGTTAATTCTCATCTCGTATTTTCAATACCTTGTTTCATACTTGTTACTAAAAAATTGGTCACGTTTATTTTGCGCAGGTCATATCAACGGCAAAAGTTCCCCCGCGCTTTCCTCGATGCCTGAACACTTACTTAATGAGGATCTCCAGCTCTCTGAGTCCGGATCTGACTCAGACTGAACTTTGTCTCTCTTCTTATATACTTTAGGAAATGTCTTGTACATAACATGAAATGATCACGGAACTTTTAAAACATTTTTTTTTCGAATGGCTCCTTCGGAAAGAAAAACAATCTTATTCTTCGAATTTCACCAACGACTACCGTCACTTCCTTACGATCCTCCTTAAACATTCTTTCCTCATTTTTGACTTTTAAGGAAACTTGTTTCCGACGATATCTCGCACAATCTGAATCCCGTTCATTTTCTAGTGATAAATTGATGAATCTGTTGGAATTGTCATTCCTTTTGTAACCTCACAGTGCTATTGAAATTGGATATTCCTCGTCGCATTTAATTAATCCTCGGACGAAAATGGCCTACTGAGGAATGAGGTTCCCGCTCAGTGTTACCTGTCCCCCCTAGTATTGTAAGCCAACACGTACCATCACAGGCTATCCGTCAATTTTTTTTACTTCGGCAAGTACGAACTAGTTTGCTTATACTTAGCCCCCCAACAAGGTCCAAAATTACGTCTACTGTTCGTCCTATCATCTGTTAACTGTTCCATTACATATTTGTACTATTTTATGATGTATTTACCGGCCACTTTTTGCAGTGAAGACATTTTCTTCTCAATATTTGTGTAGACAATCAACATCGAATCGTTACCCGTGTGAGTTATTCCTTCCTTAAATATTGATTGCAGTGCCTTTTTCGCCGCTTATGTTGATGGTGTTTGCCGTCTCATTCTGTACTAAGTGGCACCCCAACAGCTTAAATGTTTCAGAACGTCCGGGTTCGTACCGAAATCGATTGTCCAGCAGACGTTCTTTGACATATTATCGCAAAAACCGGATTGAATTGGATTGAAGCGGTGCATTCCTTTAGATTGATTGTTCACTTGTGATATATTCGATCCTCCATAGTTAACCTTCCGCCTTCAATATGCATTTTTTGAAGCGCATCCCTTCAAACAGTTGATATCTAACAAATATTCAATGTTTTACCATTCAGTTTTTTCATTCCTTTGGTAAATTTTAAACTTGCTTTTCATCTGCCTTCCCTGATGGCTTCCAAGTGGTTGCTCAATTATAAAATGACCCCCTTATTAGTTCGAACGCCTCTTTACAATTAAAATTTCCTCATAAGCCGCTTCCTTAATAATTAAGGTGCATCTCAATTGTTCAATCTTTGAGCGTTTCCCCTGGAAATATTTAAAGATGTCGTCATTAATTTTTTTGATTTGCTTAGTTACCATTTACTTCATTATCTTCCATTGTTTTACTATCCCCAAAACTGCTATCTATCAACCTGAAATTGATTTTCCAGCTTTCAGACTTTTGTTGTCAATTAAGATGACTGCTGACTAATTATATAATATTCACCATATTTGGGAAATCCTAATTTCTTCGTGCGAAAATGCGTTGATTTTTCTACCCAATCGTAATTTATGTCTTCTCTGCGATTAGCAATTATGTATAAAAAATCATTTTTTCAAGAATTGGAATAAGTGTGCCCACTTGGTTCGCTGAAAATGTTGGAGCGTTTTTGGCCGTTTTGAATATTGGGGACTAATTGATTGGACTGATCTGCACAAAAAAGAAGAAACTGAATTATTTGAGTTTAAATAAAGAAAATGATTGAATTATTAACTATTCATCAAACTTATGGAATAACAGAAATCATGATAATTATTAAAACAATTCTCGTGTCCATTTTCAAGTGCCCTTGTGTAGAATTATAATCATATTTTACCCCCTGTTACTGAGGAGACGAATTTTTAGGTATCTAAGTTTGTTGTGTACTACGCTATGAGTCAAAAGTTGAAGTAATAATAAAATCTCTATGTTACTTGAGCATGAAACCTGTTGTTTATTCTGTATGCACCCCTAGCGACTATGCTTTGACATGACACATTAGGGATATCTGGATCATTTCTCTGGGCCTACTGGTGACCTAATTTTTGTCCTCGAATTGACATGCATGAAGTTACGAAGGACAGAGAGCAAGCTGACGTCACAGGATTGGTGCATCATTTGGTGACGGGGAAATTTTATAATATTGACAAAAATATGATTGCGATCCGCTTGCATATTCAGGGTTTTGCCTGCCTGAAAGGAGAATTTCAGCTGCCCTGGCAAAATTTGAAATTAGTGAAGAATAAATTATACAAATAATACTTGTACCTATTTAATCATAGTGTAATATTATTCTTTGATAGGGTGGCGTTCTATTGATAAGTTAAGGATTTGAACAGCGAGCGGGAAAGTGACCAGCTGTGCTGGTTCATGGTGATGACGGTTTGTCCAACGTGTATTCCGTCCGCTTCCACACAATATTCTCTGCTACATTTTCATATCTCAGGTTTTCAATGGAATATTGGTACGGAGGCGAAACGATTAAGTATAAAAATAAATAAATATTAATAATAAATAAATTACTTCATGCTCGTCTCGACAAATGACTTTTTTCGCTGACTGCTAACATCCAAAGGTGCACGTAGTACGACCTAATTCCGCGAGAGTCGCTAGTAGTCACAGTGTTTTCCAAAAACTAAAGCCTGCCTACTGTGTTGTGTCGCGTAAAATTTCAAAATAGTTTTAGGGTGAAGTCCGGTGATTTCGCGGGTGCACGACCGTCATTTTTCCTTCGGTGAAAGTCGCGTTATCAGCATCCACGATTCCAGAATTTAACAGGATCCCCGTGGAAGTAGATGAAGGTAAAGTATTGTGAGCTACGTTCCTGCTCCGTAATCAGTTCAATGATAGTTTCTGAAACGAGATATAATGTAAATATTGAACGATTTCGGTTTCATTTTGGACTAATTGAAGCATATAGAGTATTATTATGGCGAATTACGTGCAACAGCGATACAAATACGCCACGCATGGCATAGTTTGATACCTCCACTCGTTGGCTAACCTGTCCTATACGTAAACAAACGGGGTTTCTATAGTCAACAAATGTAATGTTCCTGCTGGAGTATGCTTCATTATAAATTTATTAAAGTTCATTCATTGAATCATTGGCTCTGTTGAATCAGATTTAATCGTTACATTGTCAGCAACTCACATTTCCTGCGCTGGGGTTTCACCTTCCTTCTGTCGAATGTTTTTACTTGGCCCATCCATCGTTTGTCCATAAACTGATAACTGATTGATGAGTAGTTTTTTGGGCGAAGTATTTGCTTAGTTTTACTTATCTTAACCCTAAGGGAAAACAGTACGAAACTGAATGGAACTGGTAGGCAGATACGGCCTATTTGTAGATCGAGAATGCTGCTTCTGATTCGTGTAATTTAACCATTCGAAAATCATCGCTAAAGGCGAACCGTTGCAAGTTTGCAGCCATGGTGCCAGATAATTTAAAGGTCAGCTTTTAACTGACTCCTTAATTATGGACGTTAGTAGAACACAGTGGTGCAGCAGTGACAGCCGATTAGGCCAAGTCGCTTTGGATGAATGTGCCTACTTGGGCCATTTTCCTCATCAAGTTGTAGTGAAATTCGACATTATGGTGGGTATGTGCAGCCCAGTTTTGTGTAAGGCTGTGTCTTCATCAAAACAATTGAATACTTGTCACCTTCGTCCTACTCTTATCGGCTATTTCATGTTGGGCGTTGCTTCAGTCTCCTTGTGTATCTGAATCTTCGCTTGAAGTGCAGAACTTTGAATCGCCAGTACCTTGGGAATCCCCCAAGCTGCCTCTGGGGTGAGCCCAAATATGCCCAAATCTATCTCATATCCTGAAAGACCCTAGTGAACTACATTTTGTCCACCAAGTCCGTTGATTTTGAAAAATCACCGTCGAGAGGGTTCGCAGCTGTGTTGTTAGTCTCCCTCCGGTGTGGAACGGAACCGGTTTTTGGGGTCGTTATAGGGGTGGTTCTGTCGAATGGAAAAGAAAAAATGTTTGAAACCCCTCTTAAATCCCAACATTTTGCGAAGGCTCTAGCGAAAGAATCGCTCTTAGTAATGACACAAAAAGAGAGAAATCAGTTATCATACATAAATAAGTTTAACGTGGAATCGTAGAAATGTGAAATTATTTCTCCTTTGAGTCATATTTATTGCTAGTGCGGCTACAGGTAGTCCCAATGTAGAAAACTGTGGGAACATTAGTTATCATAAGCACAGTGTTCATTTTGGTTTTGGGCGCCTTCTCTTATTATTCTTATTGGAATAATTATGACGCACGTTTTCATTAGTGCGTAGTTGTTCGAACGAAACATTAGTAATGATATGGACATCTTTGAGTAGGGCATAATTATAAGTAGCTAAAGATTATTGTGTTGTAGTTCTACGGCGTTATCGTTTATAATAGTTTTCTTCGTACCAGAGCCCAAAATATCGTTCGTAACCGTTCCCTTTTCGTACCATATAAAATCAATAATATCGAATAGTACGTTTAGGAATATTATTACAGTTCGAGAAACGTTCCGGTACAAAGCAAGCAAGGAAACCAAACTGGCTGAAAATGAATGCTCTTGAGCAGAATAGGTTTAGTTTAGTTCCCAACTGGCTCGTTCTTACTATGAACGGAAATAGAATCGTTCTTTGGATTTTGTTCCAATTCTTTTTTGCTCAGGAAACCGTTAAAACCCCTAAAATTTCGCACACTGACTCCATTCAGGTCCTAGTTGGTCCTACCATCTTACCCCATCGCACATTCAGGGTTGTGGTAGGTCAAAACGGGCGTAAATGTAAGGTTTTTTCAAAAAATTTTGATAACATGGGAATTTAAAGTGTCGTTTTCCATGTATAAACGTACCTACAGCCCAAAGAATCTTCTAAAAGTCGATTAAATGGTGAAAGAACGATATATTTGGTCTAGCCAGGAGCGGTTCCCGTCAAGAACGAAACATAACGTTCCGGCTCGGAGCAGTAATAACATTCTTTGAAGGATTCGAAATCTAAAGGGAGAGATTACTCGTAAACCAGTTTTATTTACTCTAAAAATACTGTTTTAAATCGGCACCTTCTATTATGTGGCCTGCTTTGTACAACAAATACTAGCGCGCTGTTGAAATACAAATTCTACCAATAAACTAATAAGAAATGTATATTACAGTTTACAGGATGTCACGTATGCGAAAGAAGGAAGTGGAAACTGTCATTTGCAGAGAGCACAACCGAAGAAAACATACAATCATGTCCCCTGAAGATGCCAATTCTGGGAAGAAGTCCGCCTGGTCAGAAATGGAGATAACAGGTGGGATATTGATTAGCTTCAGGATGTGTTTCAAGATGTGATAATCTCTTACATTTAATTTTGCTTGTTTATCATGTACAAGAAATGATTTGAATTGGTTTTGAAAGGCAATAGAAAGAAAACTACTCAATTTGAGATAATGAACCTTAGATTATTTGAATTAGTTTTGAAAATTACATCACCATGATGGCAGCCTTCAGCAGCAGCACACTAATGGAAGGCGATTTTGGAAACTTTTCACTGTTTTTTGGCACATCTGTACTGTATTGCCCTGATTTTCACTTAGAGCTTGAGGTCAATGTTTAAAAACAGGCATAAAAAGGGGGTAAGATACATCAGAAATAATGTAAGTGATGAATTTAAAGGGGGAAAAACACCCACAAATGGTGATGCCACATAAGATAAATAGCGTGAAAAGTGAAATGATGGTTACATTTGAGACAAAAAACGCAAAGAACAACAACAACAGTTCATGTCTCCTACGGGTGCTGCGCTCTAGCAGACAGCTGTAAACAACTGAAGTTTTCTCTCCTTGATTTTGTGATTGTTGCAAACAAACCTATGTAAACAAGAAGCAAGGAAGATGGTTCACTCCAGGTAAAATGGCTGACCATAGGGCAGCTGCAGGCGTTCTTGAAACAAAATGATGGTGGTAACATTGGAATCAAGTTATAACTCACTTGGGTTGAGTCAACAGGGGCTGGAAGGGAATCGCTGAACGCTGACGTCACGGAATTTTCTGTAATTTGGTTAAAATAAACTATTTTGCTTTCAAGCACAAGTGATGTAGGTTCATACCCTCCAGAGCACCCCTTTTGTAGGCAAATTTTTGTTATTTTTGGAAACAGTGGGTACACTCCATTAGGGAAACTGTCACTTAGGGAGAGTGAAGAGGTCTTTGGTGGACTTGTCTTGGGTTGTCAGCTGCCAGTAGCAAAAATTCTGTTAGTTTGCGGCTCCAGAATGGTGGAAATCTGCCTCGTCGCTCAGTATCCAAAATCGCCTTCATCAGTGTATTGCTGCTGAAGGCTGCCATCTTAATGATGTACAACATGATGTATAATACGGGATTACCTACTGATTTAAATAAACTAAGGTTCATTTTTCCAAGGTGAGTAGTTTTCTCTCTATTGCCTTTCAAAATCGATTCATATAACCGGTTTTTCTGTATCGTTCTAATTACTACACCTTTTACTACTACGACGCGCCGAGATGTGGTTATTTGAGAAACAATTTTGCTCGTGAATGCGAGAAAAAAGACGACGTACAGGTTGTAACCGAAATAACAGGAAAACGGTTACCTTGGATCGATCCTCGGTTAATTTGTCAAAGAGCAGAATGTTTATTTTCAATGTTTTGATTTTTGAGATAAGTTTACAAATTTGAGAGTGAAAATGTTCGCACTTTTTTTGTCGGGCTCAAAGTTTTGCCCTTTTCATCGTTTCCTTGGCGGTTGGCTAAGCCTGATTGTATCTGTATTTTGCAGATCTTGACAGCTGGGTCTTCACTCTATCATTTCGACAAGACTTTTCAATCGTTAGTTATGTAGGAGCAGATTTGGTAGAAGGCATAGAGCCAAAATGACCTCCTATTGATAGGTAAAAGTCCATCGCAGACTTCAATCCACTGGTTTGTTCTAACAAACGGCAACTATAATCGGTCGATCCAACATTTCCTATATCGACGCCGAACGAAACAAACAGACTTCGGGTTCTGCAAAGCGTATGCACACCTGGTTCATTTCTTTCGCTTTCCTCTCCTTTCCGCAATGCAAACTGCGGGCACACGTGGTTCTAAAAAAAATGTT
>CM033998.1:31609878-31682093 GCA_019603395.1 Cyrtorhinus lividipennis | reverse complement strand
CGAAAACATGAGTTTAGACCTGTTAGAATTAATCAATTCGCGGTTTTCCTTATTTCCCTCTTTTGGTATTCATCTTTTTTCTCTTTTTCCAGGGACTATTCGTAACCTCAGTTTACAGTTGTGGGAATGGACTCATTTGACTGCTCTGTATTTGAACGACAACTACCTCACGCGACTGCCTCCTGACATCGGTCGGTTAATCAATTTACGCGTTTTGGATCTTTCGTGCAACAAACTCCGGAGTTTGCCAGCAGAGCTTGGGGAGCTCATTTATCTCAGGTGAGTAATTATAGTCGCTTATGCCAATTGTCGTTATAGAATGAATTTGAGGGCGTCAAATGAAAGGAATGACGATTTGGCTTGTGCCAGTTTGACACTGAGCCCACCGGAATTACTCATTTATTGAGTAAAAATTAGCGCAACGAACATTCATTGGCCCTGTTGTGGGCTCAAAGCACCAAACTGTGACAACTGTGGTGAATTTACGTGACATATATAGCATTTTTCACGCCAAATTGCAAGTTTTCCATTTCACATCATATGGAGGATGACAGAAATGAATTATTTAATTCTGGGAAAACAATAACAACAACTTAGCGATTGAAAAGTAGGTAACATTCAACAAATATGAAAGATAAGATTAAGCAAATTGTTCAACATTAGTTTCTCCCTGCAGTTAGGAACGTTACGATATAGCTAAATAACACAATATTACGTTGCTAAGACTTAACATAGTCCACAGTCCACAAACCAACATTAGTGTTGTTGCTGTTGAGTAGGTATTTTTGTTTGCTCTGTTGTTTCTATATGGCTATTGTTTTGCTTGTAAACTGTGATGGCTGCTAATAAGGGTAAAGTTTTGGTATTTTTTGAAAAAAATTGATGCAAAGAATGAAAAATGTAAGTTGTTGTGCAAATATTTTGTGCTATCAATATTCCCAAATATCGATATTTGCATTCAAATATGATATGGGAAAACATATCGAGACTCACCCAGCTTGAACAAATCCATCAAAAATTAATATCCGATTATCTGAGTGGAAATATCGATGTCATTATCGGAACAAAAGTATCGATAATATCGCAACATCTGTACAGCAGCAGCGGCTGTCAGGCCTATAGACCTGCAACATGTTGAATGTTACGTTTCGCTCGCCAATATGTTATTACTTTACCAGAATTTAATAAAATATTTCTGTCATCCTCCAGATTGATGTGTAAAACTCCCATTTTGACGTGAAAGACCTCCAAATTGATGTGGTAAACCTTCTATTTGACGTGAAAATGCTTTAAATAACATTTTGTGAACCAGCATTAGAGAAACCTACACGTTAGCGCTGCAATTTCCACTAAAATATTAAATGCCAATGCAATGAGTCAAAATAACCGACATATTTCTGTTCCAGGGAAGTGTTGTTGAATCAGAATCACCTTCGGGTATTGCCATACGAGCTCGGCAAACTGTTTCAACTTCAAATCCTTGGGTTGGCGGGCAATCCCCTCAGCAAGGAAGTTCTCAAGCTGTACCACGAGCCCAACGGAACTCAGAAGCTGATAACATATCTTCTCGACAGTTTACAAGGTATGAAATCGAGCAGGATTATATGATTTTGGTTTGGCATTTACCAGTAAGAGCATTATTATGTAGTGTATACGTCTTACTGGCTTATACGTGGCCCTAATGTGTCTATAAATTGATAAGAATCAGTGACCCCGTTTAATCAAGATTTGGATCCCTTATGTGCTAGAACGCATTCCTTTCTTGAGGTCTCCTGCACAAAGGAGTACTTTGCTGATGCCGTGTCGGTCCAGTTTGGCTGACCAGTCATCCCAAATCAGGATGGGCGTTTCAGCTACTTCGTATAACGTAGAGTAACGTTATTCTTCAGTCCGTAACAGTTAAAAAATAGCGCCTTAAAAAAAGTGGCGTTGAATGAAAGGGAGAGCATCAAGTAGCATAATGCCTAGTTTGGCACCTCTCATCAACCTCTTTGTGATGTTTGATGTTTCTAAGACCTAAAAATGCTTAGGTTTAGGTAACTGATGAGCTACATACAACATCAATAACAATAACAACCCATAGAGGGTGATTTTAGTTTCAAAACTGATACTGGAGCATGACGGACATATGACACAAGTTGATAACTGTTTCGTCTTTGTCATCTAACCTAAGGGACCTAAGGTAGCTTTCTACGTAGGTAATTGTAACTGAAACTGTAGCGGTTTGTCCATTTCGAGTTTTGATTTTGGCTTGGCTTTGGCTTCAGTTCAGTTTCTCTCGGGCTTTAGTAGCATCAGGTACTGCTACCTGCTAGTGCCAGCGACTTTTGATTTTCTTTTAATTTTAGACCATTAGTTTGAAAATAACGCCACTACGGTTACATCTCAAATGGAATAACGGTTACGCTAATTATTTTGAAATAACGTTATTTTCGTACCGGGTTCAACAAAATGCAACTGACCTGGGCCATATTTTTATCATCCAATTGATTCTTACCTGGTTTCAGCAAAACATTGTTCGATGTTCATTTTGGGTCTTGGTATGTAGATATTGGAGTTCAGGCAACTTCTTAATGACACTAATAAATCTATTGGTTTATGTAATCATCCCAAATAATGGAATTATTCTAAGGATGTATAAGGTAGTGAAAAGTATGATCTCTTGAATACATGGTAGGAATCCTATTTCAAATTATACAAGCAGACACAGGCACCATGGACGGGCAAAGGGGTATAAATCGTTTCTCACTATGACAGTTTCTTGAACCCTTCCTGGTAGTTATTGAATGAATTTTTACCAAACCTAGTCAAACTGGAGATTGACCGAGGGAGCTGTGACCTCGTTTTCTACGCTGGAACCCTCCAAACTCCTGTTAAGTGGAACTGGGGTATTTTGGCGTTTTTAGAACCAATACTGCAGGTATCTCCTTACCTTGTAACCGCCAAATTATCAGTGTTTCTTCACTGAATTTCATACACATGGAACGAATCACTTCTTATTTACCTATTGATCTATGAATATGGATATACTGGATTGATTAATTGAACAACACTTCATCACTTGGACGCATTATATCTTGGTTCCAACAAGCTCACAAACCACAACAGGACAACGCCAAGCGTCAGAAGAGAGAAAACAAGATGGCCTGCAGTGTTGACACTGCAAGGTGAAACTTCATTATTTTATATGACATTATAAATTAGTATTGCTTGTTGTTTACGTGAGAGTTTTCTTCTATACTTTCTTGAGGTTTTTCTTCTATCAAGACAGGTAGATCATACCTCAATGATGTAAGGATTTGACTGGTTTAGTTGTTGATCCTACTCACGCTAGGTAGGTAGTTGGTGCAGTGACCAATTGAGCTGCCCAGAGTGGTCAAGTATTTAATGGTAACCTATCCATTAGCTGACCATCAACTAGTTGGGTATTGTGCTGAGCTTCTACCCAATGAGGGTTGTTGTACAAAATATTTGTCCTGGTGTCTGAACAAGGTACATACCTTTACTCATTTAAAGAACTTTCACTCTTACCTTTACGCTAATCGATCCACCACTTTTCACTCATTGTGGGGATTCCTGTTTCAGAAGCGTTTGCGTAGAATAGAAGAATGAATGAGAAGAATGAGAAAGAGAATTATAACCGTATAAATAAATACTGAGCCCAACTGAATTGGAAGATGATTGTGGTCATGTGGAAGCGCTCTCTTCAATGACGTGAAGCACCCATCAGATCCAAACATCAGCCATTTCTTCCTATCAGCATCAACCCAGCTAGTTACTTACGTGAAGGAGGATGTAACCTGATTCGGATTTATTATCTTTGGAGGGAGACTTTCCGTTCGGCCGAGACATTCTTTAGACTGTGCGTATTTAATTTTATCGACCGTTCAATCCCGCTCGGGTCTCAAGCTGATAAGTTAGCTGTGTTGTACAGAGTTTAGGTTGTCGTCCAAGGCTTCGTGCAGAGCTAATGCATTCCTCCCCCTCATGCGAGGTGTTTAGAGTATTGTGTATGTATTTATTTTAAACTTGCTGAAGAAACGCTAATCAGTTTAATTTTCTGGGACAATATAAATGATAACTATATGCCGTGCTTAAGCGCTATATAATGCGATATGAGAACTTATACTTTTATACATTCGCTCGTTTACCCTCGAATATACCTGGTCAGGTCTTGTTTCGTTTTGATAATTGATATCTTTCTTATAATATTATCTTGATATAGATTTTTTTAACCTGATAATTGGATACTAATTTTTCGTGGATTTGTTCGAGCTGGTTGGGTCTTTAAAATGTGTTCATCAGAGCCGTCAATAATATATTTTCTTTTATCATCTAACCTAGGTGAGAATGACCCATGGTACCGTCAACGTGATCACTAGTTGTAGGGTACATAATAATTATATGTTGTTGAAACTATTGGACTGAGCTTACCTCCACAGTCCACACATCAGTGTTGTTGAGTTTGGTCTTTTCATTTGCTCTATTGTTTCTCCGTTTCTCTGTGGCTATTTTTTTGCTTGTGAACCGCGATGGCTTCTCATAAAAGTAAATATTGGATATTTTTTGGGAAAAAATTAATGCAAATAATGCAGAATGTAAGTTGTTGAGCAATTGTTTTTTATATCAATATTCCCAAATATCGATATTTGCATTCGATATTGATACAGAAAAAAATATGGATATTTAGCTATATTGCAACGTCTTCAAGTGTATAGTGGATTTTAGAGTGTCACAACATGTGAGCACAAACATGTTGTGTATAATCGTGATTTTGTTATTTATCTCTAATTTGTTTTCGAGACGTAGTAAGTACGTAATTTTCGTCGTACACAACGAACCGGCCATTTCTCTTACAAATGTGTTGTGCTTGCTAAGGAAAATGTCAACATCTATAATACTACCTAAGATAGAAAAAGGTTTCTGTCCGTCTGCCTGCCCAATAACACAACGGGTTTGAACGATTTGTGTAATAAATCATCAGTGCGCTTTAAATCTCATTCAGGTAATTTTGCAGCTCAGGCCCAACCATTTCTTATCACCATAAACGGCTCAAAAGAGGTACCCTTCGTGAGGTGAGCCACCAACCAATCGAGAAGCCAGAGGAAAGTAGGCAAAAGGTTAAGAGACCCAGAGTCACCCCCTAAACTCAGTTGCTTGCTGGCACAGCTGACCGAGAAGCCAGAGGGGAGCAGGCTACTTGGGAACTTTTCAGGGCGACCATAAACGCCGTTCGCTTTTTAGACTCATAAATAGAAAAGGAAGAGAGTAGTCGGTCATGCATCGAAATTCCCCAAGCTGCTTTGTTAAAATTGTTTTCTGTTCTGAACAGAAAACGTAGAGCCGAAAACGACACTGCTTTCTGGATTAACTCTCAACAACAAGCAGGTCTCATGTTTTCAATTTAAGAACCTACTTTATACCTCATTTATTACCAGAAATCAGGCCGTGCTCATTCCTTATGCCGTTGAACTCTACTCGTTGCTTCTATTTCGGGGGCTCCAATGAGCCAAAAGCCACGTGGAGTAGCTGTTGAGGGATGCTGAACCCTTTTCACAGACTCACGTGTGCATTTCCGCATCCCGTCCAGCGCTATAGTTAGCTCCAAACGAAAAAGATCTCGTGAAAGTCTATCTCCGAAAAGGCGTCTGAGTAAAAATAGAATAAACGTCTTGGAAAGGGGGCGATCGCCACTTTCGAAACTATTCCTACAAACCGATTTCCTTAATGTATCACGATGGCAGCTCTGTTTGTTTTCCTTCTCGTTAGAACTGTTTGTCTAACTACTTCCACTGTTTTCAGCTTTATGGACGGGTTACGTTATCCTCGGGAGTTACTTTATTTAGATTGGTTCGACCAATTATCTTCTTTGTTGTACAACGGTGGACATGTATTGTCATTGAAATTAACTAAAGATCACACCTCGACTAAAACGGTATTATTATTGTTATTCTTCAGAATAAAAGAAGAGCCTCTCCAAAATGAAAGGGTCTATGAGATTAATTTATGGAGCCTGACTGTCTGTCATTTGACCAATAAGTGTACGTAGGTGTATGTATGCCCACTTCCTTTGAAACGTTGATCTAATTGATACTAACTATTCAGGAAATACGCTGAAAACTGGACCGAAATACGCTATTTTATAGATCGGCCTTTAGGCTACATTTTACGTTTTATTTACACATGATTTTTCATTTTATTTTTTGAGGATAATACCTGTCTACAAATGTGGTAAATACCCAGCACAATATTTTAACCAAGGCGTCATCTTATTCACGGTTTTCGATTATACAGTAAGAGGCAATGATTACATGATGAAGGATAGACATCAAGCTGTTTCCACTTCATCCATTGGTTTCTGCACATAAGGTGTTTAAAATTAATTTACAATTTCAAGCATTTTACCCGGCTCAGTTTTCTAAAACTTATTATTATTATTACAACGCCATTTTGAGGAAGAAGCTGATGAAAATGTACGAGGCAAACCCCATATTTTCCAACAGATGACTTTATTGGGAAGATACCTAAGCATAAACAACCCTAGCGTACCTTTCTTCGTCCTATATTTACAGTAATTGAAGAGGTTTTATCTGTCAGTCACAGCACAGTGGCCGGAAGCTACCTCGACTTCACCTTGAGTATGCTGTAAACGTCGTCACCATCAACATAAATAATGACGTATAAAAACCATCGAAAACAACAGAAACGGGATTTGAAAGGTGAATTCGCAAGAGCTGGTCATAAGCGGTTGCCGCTTCCTGTTTCGGCGGCCTCATTCTCAAGAACTAAGTAAAGGCACTCGTCAGAGGTTGTTTTCTCTGCTTCCTGATGATCAGCCAGTTTCATTATGCGGGTAGAAAAATTACCACAGTGCTTTCTCATTCAATATTTCGACTAAACGAATGTTACACTGAGGTTAATGTTGCCACTTTGCTTACGTTACTGGAACTCGACAGGAAAGCGCATGTGGAAAACTTGTGGAGGTTCCCCCAATTAGCTTCCCAGTCAATCATCAATGCGATTCACTCAAAAGTGACGATAACATCATTCTACACGGCTTGAAGCTTCACATTAGCCTTGACGGTGTTTGCAATGACGGAGATTCTGAGAAACAGCAGAATGATTTACCGTTTTTCTTAAGATATCAAGCTATGCTTTTGATAGTCGCGGGATCTCGAAGAAAAATCTGCATCCAAGACCCGTGCCAAGGTTTTCTTTTGTTCGACAAATTTGACTACCCAAGACTCGAGTCTCGAATCAGACCTAGATCCTCCGGATAACCTTTCACGTTCGAAACTATTCCTGGTGCAATGTTAAATGCACGACCGACACGACTAACCCAATCTTCATGTCAAATCTACAGAACCCGAGAAGGAGCCAAGTAACTTCGAGAAGCAATCAAGGCCAATATTTGAATTGATGAACTTGGTAATTAATTTTTGTTGGGAAGAACTGCCAGTTAAATCAGACTTGAAAAAGGTAGGCAAATAAGAAGCCGAGTGAATCAATGGCGCCGCTCCTTTGAGGCTCCAAGGCCTGTATCTGATGGTAGCAGATGGCGTCTAATAGTATTTGATCGACGCGAGACGCAATTTAGTTTAATTCTCCACTCAAGAAAAGATGAATCATTCCGCTTTCAAAGCGTCCAACTCAGAAACCAATGATAACTCACAGAACTCTGAAAAATGTGAATTACCTAAAATGTCCGATTCATTTTTTCATTTCAAACATAAATCATCATGAACGTTAATGAAGTATGATGTCATCAAATAATGCACCCAAGATTTTCCTTGTGCTAGTTGCAAAACGTATTATTTATTTGAAAACAGCGCTGCGAATTGTTGTAAAAAAAAGAAGCCGCATTTTAAACGTAACCGTCAAAGGTCGGTGAGCCTCAAAGACTCTTTCCTGCCCATTTTCGTCAAAAATAGGAAGAGACTTCCATTTGGACCATACGGACATTTTCACACTGAGATAACATCAGTTTGATTAGGTACATTGATTAGCAAAAACGGTTACTTAACCGTCACATTAATTTGTTATTTAGGGTAGAAATATCATTATTATAACGGGTGGCTACTGTCGTAGGAAAATAACAAATTCCTTTACATTACTGATACTAACTACGTACATTATTTGTTTGTAGGTAAGTACGTAACGTACATAAGTTTTGTAAACGCAGACTCAGTCGATTTCCACTCGAATCTATTGCGAATAGGATGCAAAATATTGACCAGACGCCGGAATGTTGGGCGAAACTGAGCCGATAAGGTCAATATCAACTTTCTAACAGGCTTGACGCCACAAGAAAAAAAAAAATAATGAAAACGTGTCTCTGGGCCGTGATTATAGTGATTGCAAAAGCAGAATCAAACACGAACCAGGTTGAAATTTTGCGATTATATCCAAACAACCTCCTATTTAACCGTCGGAACCCTTTCAGAGCAAGGGCGGAAATGTGATTACCACCAATAATGGTTGGCTCCGACGTGACACAGGTAAATTTCTTTTTGGTATAAACGACGGTAATCGTCAGAATCGCCAGCATTATCACCACAAGAAACCTTACGGACTGAACAACCCATGAGCCTTTAGACAATTTTTAATCGCGTATTCGCAGGCATTTTTCACGACACATGGGGGAAATAAGCTTTAGAATCGAACTGAACCTTATCTGTGCGGATAAAATTTCTGCCAGTGAGAATTACTGCTAGTCATTTCCAAAGTCAACACGTTAAATTAATCGATTAGGGACTCATTTTCAGAAGAGGATTAGCGGTTTGAGCAATAAACTTTTCAAATTAATCTCGAATTATATCTGATTTGCGCATTATATTCGTCTCAAACGTATTTATCTTGTTGACAATATTGGAATTCGAACAGATATTATGCCTCGTGATTCGTGACTGATCGCAGGGTAGGCCGGGGAACCTGGATTTTTTCAATAGAGGGTTCACGTGAACACCGTGACATTGAAACGTAAGCTTACTGCTGTTTTACCAAATGCCAAAAATACCAGATCGAACTAAGTAGAAAATTAGAGATTCTGATGGGAAGGGGTTTCCTGAAGAGTGCTCTTGTGTGCAACCCATCAAAAATGGCAGGCTCGTGAGCTGCATTATATTCCAATCGAGGCACCCACGAACTCATAAGGAAAAGTCAAAGCGGGTAGCGAAGTAATCGAAGTTGATAGGAAACAAATACATTCAAGGAAACGGTCTATCATTGTGGACATTACTTCCGTCAAGCTGCCTCCAAACGGTTTACGAACATCCGCAAGGGCTTCGAAAAAGAGCAAGCGAGGCCGCGCTCTGTGGTAATGAGCTCGTCGCTGCAGTGTAGTTGGCAATGCTAACGACGATGGCATAAACAATTATAGTGATGATGAAAGAGAGTTAGTCAAGAGTCGTGCTTTGAGAAAACGCACGGGAGAAGGGTCAGAGTCACGCCCCACTATTCAGGATGACCTCCTCATAGAGGATTTGAAGAAATAATTGATAAAGGAATGAAGAATAATTGAAGTTCCTTCTGAAAAGATGTTATTAGGAATTTTCGGAGGAAAAACAAGAAAAGATTAACTAAAAGCCAATCATCCCCCAGGATAACCTCAAGTTTATCTCCAATTCACAATGTACGTATACTCTTCAAAAGAAGACAATAACTTTGGTATTCAGAGAGACAAGATCTGCAGTAAAAATGTAAAAATATGTACTTCGAAAAATGGATTTTTGAGATTTTCGACTATCTAGGCGTGTCGGGTATCCTAAATACAGGACGCTGAATCCAATTAGACGGGTCCCGGAACGATTCGCGATCATCGGAAGAGGTTAAGGGTCAAAATGGGTATCTTTCTACCTATTTGGAATGTATGTTTTCGAGATTTCTGGTACCTAGGCGTGTGGGGTATCATTTTCCACTAAATTTTGGACGTTGAATCCAATGATGTGGGTCTCTATGCTCCTGATAAAGGAATAACAAACCCCAGTGAAAGAATTTGCAACGTTTTCCTACGTAACATTCAAGACTAGACTCATTGTTGCTAGTAGAATTGAACCCAAACTTCTCATGACTTTCCGTTATGCTATTGGTATTAGCACGTCTCCCAATAATGACGTCTTTGTGGGAACTGATTATACTGATCGATATCATACGCTGACCGTAGTTCTGTGCAAAGTGTGAATACGAAAGCTGGCAATACTATTTTAAGTCTGGGATTGTGAGCGAGTTTTCCCAGAAGGGCTCCTGCCAAGACATCATGCTCTAATAGCCCGAAAAATCTGTAGTTTTGTCACTTTAAACTCACACCGTACTGGTTTAAATCTATCCCTACCCGTGACGGAGAGGTTTTGAGACGACACGCGTTTTCTTGCAACTGAGGGATTAAAGGAGATTGATTGAGTCGGTCATCTATTTTTGCTGCGTGTATTAACAACGACAGTTTTCGTGATCCCTTCCTCGTACGATTGACGTCAAACCACGATGAAAAATGGAGAAGTCTCGGCCGGACTCAATTTTGTTGGACAGCTTCTTGAGAAAATGACCTGGATACTTCCCAGATTGAACTGGTTACTTTTAAGAGAGAGACTACTGAGAAAAAAAGATGATGATCGCCTTTCAGATTTTATTTGAATTCAGTTTTTCTTAGTTTTTCTTCAAAGTTGCTTGAGAAAGAATCGCATAGATTTTAAACGTGCAACAAATAATAATCTATCCAAAATCGCCAATGTAACACTAACTTATCAATGAATTGTCCGTCCTGTTACTGTTTGAAAATGATTTGTCAAACTAAAGCAAAATAATTGGAGAGTATTATTGGAGAGAATACCAACAGTTACGCTCTGTAGACATGAACAGTCATGAGCTATGAGGCTGAGTCAAGAAGAAAAAATAATTATTTGCGGAAGCCCTCTCCCACCCCCTTCAGAATAAATTGCCATCCGACTGTTCTGGAGATGCAGAAGATTACCGCGATCACATCCAATTCTTAAATATCTCGATATTTCTACGAGCTTTGAGATCAGATTTACATCTCCAGTTTCAACTCCACGGTTTGCATTTTCCTTGAGCCTGTCTGTCAGTAACAATCATTCCTTGGATATGTTCTCTCTTCTTTCCAACTTCAACTCTCTGAATCAGACAATTGATTGGATGTCAACTCTTGGACATCTTGACAACTGCCATCTTTTAAATGACAGCCGATGAATATTCTTTCTCCAGTTTGGATCTGAAAGGCCGCAAAAAGTCAACAGTCAGGCCACCATCGTGTTGGAGAAAATTATTTATTCCACTTGTGACGCACACAAGCGTTCTAATTCGGGACAAACTACTTCAAACGTTAATGAATTCACCCGGACTATTCAGTTCTATAGATGCTTGATTGGGAGCGATTGGTTTGAATGGGACAGCAGGGTCGTTTTATGATTGTTCCTCAGTTCTAAAGGCCTTATGCGGTCAGCCGGCACGCGGATGATCATTTTGATCATAGAATTTCTAAATTGAAAAAAAAACCTAAGTTCAAGGGAGATTTTAGCTCTCCCAAAAATCATCATTGTTCATACACAGTTCTTCAAGTTTGATGAACCCAACCAAGACGTTATATTTAGTAGTAATTGGGTACAAATTCCTCTGTTCTGACCCCAAATTTGAATATCACAGGACGCCCAATGGGACAGAAAACTGTAGTCATTTGAACGCCATCAAACATCTTCAATGATAACGGGAAATTACTCATTAAATTAGGGAAAAATTTCGCCCTTTTATAACCACTAAAGAAAGTGTGCGATAATGAGGGGATTTTGTCAATAGTATCGTAAGGAAAATGGCGACGCAAGCCAATCAAGGGAACTGGATGGGTCAGAGCGGTCTCTAGAATAAAGAATTAAGAACGCACATTTTAATAAAAGAATGAACCTACCCATTTTCACCAATACCTTGCTTTTTTGCGATAGCGTTGAAATTGAGTTAGGCACAACAAGGGATGAAGCTGTCGGATTTTTCAAACATGTTCAAGTTTTTTGACCAAGGACAGTGAACGGATTTCGAATCATCACATCTTGAGAAAATGTGAACTTTCAGACATAAAACATGTTCGATAAGAGTAACGTTTGGGGAAACTTTGAGTGTAACGGTGACGAGTAACGAAACCGTTTCTTTACCAAGGATCAGCTATACGAGAAGACACATCCAGAGGATCAAGTCACTGGATATCCCACAACCTTGCTGGGTACACTCTGGTCACTTTGCGACTACTTCAAGGATCTTGGATCGGGCATTGAGATCTATGGACATGGAAACACACTCACACGCGGCTCTCAAAGGGTGGGCGCACCTCTCTATTTTCAGGGATACATACAGCTGAAAATGAACCCGATGGAACTGTGACTATGTAACTCTGTGGGAGGGAGGGGGATACTACTTGCGTTATAAGTAGAGTTATAATATACTAATAAGGTTAGCAGCCTTCAAAAGGCCGATTCTACGACTCATATGCAACAAAAAATATTTTATGGACTTTTTTTAGAGGCTTCCTTTCCGAGTTATACACGATTTATGACTTCTTTTTTTTCGACCCGACTTCACTAAAACGACCATATCTCCCTTAATTACAAGTTAATCTCAAATCTGAGTATACCGATGGAAAGAGAGTCAAATTCATCTTTTGATGACTCCTCATATATCAAATACAATGAGCCCCCCAAACACATCATGGTGAAATCACGAGCAGTGAAAGTACTGATTGCGGGGACAGCCCGCTATAGCCAAACTGTGCCCCCACCTCGAGTTTTGTTCGAGAGGTCACATTAGCACCTTAACTACTCACTTTCAAGGGATTGGGAATTTCAAAATTCAATTCAACTTGAAAAATGTTTCAGTAGTCAGCACATACCTTTCAAGTTGTTGGAAATCGACAGTTTCACGAAAAACCACGATTTTGGTGAAAATGACTAGTTTTCCACTTGAAACTTCATTTTCGCCCTAAAATTACGCACAAAAATAAATTTGAATACACCGCTAGAAATGCTGGTATTTTGGAGATGTTTTGCCACGAATGAACGCTGGAATTTTTTCGGGGGAAAATCTTTATTTTACCCGGCTGAATGTTGACAAGGTTTTGCGTTTTTATTAATTTTTCAACTTTGGGCTAAATTAGTGAATATCAGTACTCATTGGAGTACACAGAAATTATTGGAGTTACCTAATAAGGGGCTCATCAGATGGTGAATTTGACGCTCATTCTAATGGTATACTTAGATTTGAAACTATCCTGTAAATCAAGGAAGTTATACTTAGCCGTTTTAGTGACGTCAGGTAAAAAAAAAAAAAAAAAAAAAAAAAAAAAAAAAAAAAAAAAAAAAAAAAAAAAAAAAAAAAATTAATTGTGAATAACTTAAAAATGATGTTTCAAAAAAAATCCTCAATTTTTTTTTTGTTGCAAATGAGTTGTAAAATTGACTTTTTGAAGGCTGCTTATTTAACTGGTTAACACTCTGTATACCTAATACTAGGCCGAACTTCTATGGACTCTGTTTAAAGTGATTACGGGATCCGCGGACTGTAAAATGTGAATCGCTTGGTGGAGGATGTCTATATGGGAGATGCTCCTCGTCGAAACAGACCAGCGACAGAAATGATGAAAATTCTGATTTTTTCTGATACCACCGAGTGATATTGCAACGTTTCGTTAAGAGTGGTGAGAGTACAGGGGGGCCATCGAGCAGTGAAGGGGAAAGTCAAGATCTCAAATGATGAGGTGTGCAACGCACTTGACACAGACTATCTTTCGATCTCACATGCCTGGAGGTTCAGACGTCTGGGTCTGGGGCGACGGCGGTCTGGTGTCTCCCTTACTCGGCTCTTCTTTTTATCTGCTGGGGCACACGATAAAAGGCAAAATATAAACGGCTGTCCTTCGCTCCCACGTTCGTCCGCTTTAAAACATCACAAGCCACCTTCGTTACAAGCAAGGCTTCGCTTTCACAAGCATTTCCTAGGACAACCGGGGTGACATGAAGAGACCTCTGATAAGTTTCAGTTGACTACGACTCATCGATGTTGAATTTACTAGGAATGATGCTATCGATTTTAAAACCATCCGCTCTGAGAACACGGGGAGACATTCACTAAAGTTCTTTTTTAGTCCGTCTTAAAACATAAGTTAATAATAGCTAGGCGAGAAAACGGCTTCCAATAACTCGAGAGCACACTCTCACTATATTTATTCTCGGAGTAGATTCGATCGAAAATTTGTTGAAGTGAGGAATGGGTCAACTTCAATTTTTCATGACAGGGCAAAGGAGTGGGTTGGAGGCTAAACCTGGGTAGCTCCTAATAAAACCAATAATGAGAGAGAAAAACGCTGCAAATTCATTCACACGGGTTGGTTATTCCTCGGACCAGGCGCATGGAGACTCATTTCTTCAACATGGGGAAACAGTGGGCGTGGTGGGTCCCGGACCCATTTCAATTCATTCAAAGTTCAAAATTTAGCGGAAAATGATACCCCACACGCCTAGGTACCATAAATCTCGAAAACACATATTCAAAATGGGTAGATAGATACCCATTTTGACCCATAACTTCTTCCGGTGGGTGCCAATCGTTCCGAGACCTATTTCATTGGAATCAGCATCCAAAATTTAGTGGAAAATGATACCTCACACGAAAATGATACCTTTCGAAATACACATTTTGACCCCTACCCCACCCAAAATTGGTCCGATCGGACTGAAAAGTTTCGAGGACCAACTAAAACCGGGAACGGACCCCTGACCCGATTTAGATTTTTAAAAATTTTTCTACTACCAAAGTCGGCGTGGACGGCGGACGGACATTTTGACTTTTTTGATCTAGTCACTTTGAAACGTCCAGAAAAAATTTTTGGGCCGAATCGGAGAGATTGAATTTTTGCATGAAAACATTGGTTGCATTGGTTTGGTTGTTTCATTGGTTGCATGAAACTTTCTTGATTTGATTTTCTTCCTCCCTATTCATCATGCATGTGCACGATGGACGATCCAACGTCGGCCAACTTTTCAAACGAAGAAATTATTTACGAATCGAATTACGACAATGTTGAAGAGGGAGTGGTAGGTACTGTGAACTTGATAACTTTATTTTGTTTTCCTAGATAATTTATCAATGTTATTTTTACGATAAAGGACATGAATACCATTGGAATTACACAAGAACCAATCCTCCAAGA
Organism: Cyrtorhinus lividipennis; assembly: GCA_019603395.1. Lineage (NCBI taxonomy): Eukaryota > Metazoa > Arthropoda > Insecta > Hemiptera > Miridae > Cyrtorhinus > Cyrtorhinus lividipennis. The sequence continues at coordinate 31,666,891 of CM033998.1, read as the reverse complement.
GAACGAAAAGCCTCGCTGCCATTGGCATCTATTCAAGGCTACGATACTTATTGCCAAGAAACAGTTGACTTTTACACACGTGTTTTATGAGCTTTATACTTATCCTTATCTGCCGTCACTTATACTTATAATCCTCGTGGATGACAGTTCCCGATAGCGATATGCCCTCTGGACCGTTTCAATTCTGGGACACCGGGGTTTCTCTAGAATACATTAAAATAAAAAATTTACAACTGCGACTCGTTGACAATCTTTGTAAGTGCTTGTTGCATCCGATCTAATGGTTACGATAACTTTTTAAATAAAACATAAATATTACGTTTGGGAATCATTGCGTTGAGGAACCAACTAAAAACCGCTCCCGATTCGTCATTACTTCAACCCTCTTCCTTCATTACTTCCACACATTGTAAGAGTCACGATAATTCTTAGTGTATCTGTACATAGACAATTGTCGATTATTCCATGAAGCAAGATTATGTGAAAAACTGTGAGTGTAGATTGTCCCAGACTCATTCCAATCGATTCAACGTCCAAAATTTAGTGGAATATTGGACTGAAAAAATGGAATTGAACGTGGATTTGGTACCTAGGCGTGTGGGGTATCATTTTGCACTAAGTGTAAGTGTGCGCTGAATCGATTGGAATGAGTCCGATACACTATACACTAACTGTTTTTCCCCACTTTCTCCATGCTCCTGGTCCGGGGAATAACCAACCCCTGTGAAAGAATTTGCAGTGTTTGTGATCTAGACAACATGAAACGCATACTATCACATTTTGGGACTCAATCGGAGGAATTTATCTCTGGCATGATTACATGCCAGTAGGTTGATTATTCAAGGAATTACCAAGCAAAAGCGTGTTTTGTCGTAATCCAACCTCTTTAACGATATCAGGTCTGCTCTCAGGGGTGCGTTCATCAATCAATATGGATCTAGATAAAATATTCTCGGTCAAACAGCCGAACTGAACGACGTTCTTCTTGAACTGAACGACGAAATTGTTGACGTCAAGAAACAGGTGTTAGTTACGTCCATTCACGTTTGTATCCGTGTCTACGGTTTTATTCGCAAATAAAACGTTTCGTCGTTACGTCAACGCTATTCATCTCGAGAGATCTGCCGATGGACATTCGGAGAGACAAAAAGTATCATTTCCTCCTTAATCTCCTACCCCAGGCACCTCCGGTTACTTCATTTGGTATCCAAACACCCATACTGCGCTTCAAACTTGAAAGAAGTTAAATTGGAATGGCAATTTTTCTTGCTAGAGCACAAGGCACCAATAAATTACGTTTTTTTTCGATTACTTAGTATATCGCCATACACAGTACAATGCCCTCAATTTATCTTCGATAGTTCTTTGCCACTAAATTCGTTTTCAACGCCGAGCGAGTGATTAGTCAGCGACTCTTGGAAGGAGTTCGAATGAATAATTTTGTTTGAATTTAGGATACTTCTGTTCGAGGAACCCAAAGCCCAGTGAATGACTTTTGACTTCTCTAGGTATAGTAGGTTTTTTGTAAGGAATAAATTTATTATTTTACTCTTAAATGCTAGAAAATTCAATAAGAACCGAGTGTTAACTCAGACTTACACATTTGTAGGTGTTCTCGCTCATCGATTTATCTGTCTTATGGCACATCTCACCATCACTCAGGGGAGAGGGGGGGGGGGATGTCCATGGTTACAGGTAGGGATGATCGATACCGGGGGAGGATCGATATGAGTACTAGTATTGGTATCGAATGAATGGTATCGATACCAAGCATGTATCGGATCAAAATTATCGATACCAACAAATATCGGTATCGAATCAAAACTCGGTGCTCCGCGTCTCGCCAGGGGGCTTGCCCCGGTTGCCACTATTTACATACTTCAGACGAAATTATTGAAACACAGAATGTGTTTTACTGATGCTTTTTGCGCAATTTCGCTACTTTCACCCACTAAATCAGAACCTTATATAATCACCGCGTCACACGCTTAAGTGAATCACCTCATCAATGAACACAAAACTAACAACAAAGTGACCACGGAACAAAATAACACATTTAACACTGTTTTATTACTGGTATGATAGCAAGGCATTCTTCTTCTTCTTCACAAGACTACCCCTAGCCAAAGCAGGGAAGAGGGATATCTCTCCAAAGCTTCTGACCCTTCAAGTATATACCGCCGAGTCTATAGTATATACTCAAAGTTCTGGTCAAAACAAGTGTAGCAACCTTTAGGAGAGGGCCTTCATGATTCTTAATTGGTAATTTTTAACAAAAATTTGAGGTTTTGTTATTGTTCGATACTTTTTAGATACCGATTATTTTTTCCGATACCGGTATCGGTATCGAAAGCAAAGTATCGATACCAAAAAGATCGGTAACGGAAGAAAAGTATTGATACCATATCGATATCGATCGGTATCGGTCATCCCTAGTTACAGGGAGCAAGAAACCCAGTAAATAGTATTTCTGGACGTGCGAGTTGTAGTATTAAATGGTTCGATTATTTAGTGTCATTTCATTTCAATGACCTGTGACAAACACAAGACTCCGTCACACGAGCACTTTTATTGGCATTTGAAGGGATGCTTACTCCTCAGATATTCATTGTACCACCTCCGCTCATCATGGACGGACATGTTCAAGCCGCTTTCAGTGCAAAGTGAAACGCGGTTCTATATCCGAGATCGACCATGAACCTCCACGAATTATTCAGCAGTACTTCTGACGCCTGACTCATCATCTGTTAACACTGAAATGAGGAGGCGGATGTGGATCATTCATTAGTATCTCCACGTGCGGAACAAATGTTGCGACACTGCAGATCCTAACGGCTCCGGATTCTATTAGTCGGCTCCTTCCCCTCAATCCGGCCACATGATAACTTGATAAAAAACTGTTACTATCGAAAGTGGACACACAGGGCGTGTTGGCACGTTTTCAATAGTTGAACGCCACGTAAAACGAATGACTAAAGTCGAAGTTTGTATGGAAGCAGAGAGAAAGGAGACGCAACAAAAGCAATATTTAACAATATTTAATATTGTTTTGGAACAGTGAGCTAATTATTTAGTCTGAACAAATTAATTATTGAGCGTATTCTACGTGACGAAACTAAAATAAATGTATAATTTATTATAATACAATAAATGAAACTGGAGCAAACGAAACTGTCATGAAGAACTCTCAACAAGGCGGTGTCGCATCAACGAGGGCAATAAAATAAATGCGACGTATATTTTGGCTGATGACCTATAAATGTCACTGGATGATCTGAATGCCGCAAGGTGCATAATAAAGGGTTGCAACCTATGCGCAGTGACCCTATTCACAATATCCGTTGGGGGGCCTTGCCTTGTCGGTCGCAAAAACAATACCTACGTTTGCAATTTGAATACGATTGATAGAATACGCTCCATTTCCACTCAATTCAAGGAATATAATTTCATCGTCCACTTGGTTTCTCATAGTATGCCTCATCAAGCATGAATCAATTTATTAACATGGGCTAAGTAAGGGATGCCAGGAAGCTGCTCTCCCGCAGCTGAGGACGTGATGAAGGAAATTTCTGTGTAATTTGAGTTGAGAAGAATCGAAGTCAGGCTCGTAACTATAACTCCAGATGTCATCACAAACCTTGTCGAGCCAATCCGTAGGTACATTTACGATTGAGCGTATTCATCAGATTTGAACGATGAATGTATTTCATCAGAACCCATGAAATATGATGTAATTATACAATTACGATATACAAGAAATGGCATTATTTAATGTAAATGTCACGGAAAGTCAACTATCATTCTTTGTTGTTTTTTATGCCAATAGGGTGTTATTACTTGAATGTAAATGATTGTTCGTATGATACTGGATTTTCCTGACTCGTTTTCAACTCATTTCTTAAACCAATCCAAGCCATGTGGATCGTCGATACGATAATCCATACTGGTAGATAAGAGAGATCAAGAGTTATCCTCATGTGACCCTTTAATTGTTAATTTGAGTGGAGTGATCATTACCAGGATTCGCTGATATTATGCAGATAACATATTCACATATTGGGTTCCTGCCCACCGAACGTCCAACCCATCGAGGTGATGAACCAGCAAGGAAACAACGATACTAATAAGGCTGATATATAGTTTAACTAAAAAAAATTATGGGGAAACAGTCAGTGCCCAGGACTCGTTCCAATCGATTTAGTATCCAAAATTTAGTGCAAAATGATAACCTCCTCGCATAGGTCCCCCCAAACTCGAAACCCACCTTCAAAATACCCATTTTGATACGCACTCACCAGCCCGGGATCCATTTCAATGGATTCAGCGTTCAAAATATAGTGGAAAATAATACCTTACATGCCTAATTCACGAAAAATTCCGATAATCGTGTTTCAAAAAACACATTTTTACTCATACCCTTCCCAAATTTGGGCTAATCGGGCTGAAGCGTTTCAAGGACTAACTAGATAGAGCCGGGAAGAGGTCCCTGACCAAAATTTCACATTTTTATAAAATTTTCTGCTAATGGCGTGAACGGCGAACGGACATTTCGGTTATGGTTTATTAATCCTTGAATAATCAACCTATTTTTCATACAAGGGGTCAACCCCTTAAAATGCCCCTAACTTTGACCTGTATGTTTCATGATGCCTAGATGGATAACCATAAAGATAAGAGGGAATAGGAAAAAAGGCATTAAGAAATGCCAGATCGCTTGGGAGTGCGATGGCAGATAAGAAAGAACAAATTTTTTCCTTAGGAATGAGAACTGTGATGTTGAGGTTTCATGACGATACAAAGGGAAAGACACTATCCAGGCATTTATTTACAACTTATCCTCATGTCTTCGGAGTACGCGGAGAGGCTTTGGCACGACCTCGATGCTTTGGGATTTCCCATCCTTCCTCGCAGAAACAACAAGACCAACGAGGAAAGCTTCAACCACTTTACACTTGCCTTTGAGAACAAGGCAGGCGAGTCGATGGTTTCAAAATTTAATCAAAATTAAGGTTGCAGCCGTCACAAATCCGTTCGCAGAACCGATGCCGCAAGTCCCCCACCGAGTCTCGTTGTGGGCCGCTGGTGCGGGTGGGCCCTCCATTTGCGTAAGCCGTGTTATTTGAAGCTAAGTAGGGTATCGCAAGGCTTCACCGTGAGGCCCCAAGAAAATAGGTCAGGGTGGAAATGGTGGCGCATTTTATTTTATTTTCAAGATAAACGTCGCGCTTTGCTCGAACACGACAACTCGAAGTTGCAATAACAGAACGACCAACCTTCAAAACAAAAATTTTCTAATGATGAGATGGAAATTAATTTGAAGGATTTCCAAGGCAAGAACGCAGAAACCCGCATTATGTGTGGAAGTAAGGACAAACCTGAAATTTTGATATAATATCCTTTATTGTCTGTTCACAATGTTTGAAAAAAAAGGAAAAACTGGCTACAAATCAGTCAACAATGGTTATTCTACGTTACCCGTTTGAGAAAGCATATCGTCGAGGGTTCCAAGATATATAATTATTTGGAAAAATAATACCAATAATAGGGGAATTACCAAAAATTAACGCATCACAATCGATTCAACTGCAAACATTTAGTGGTCAATACCACGCACGCCTATGTCCCCAATGCCATAGACAACTTGCCCAATATAACTTGGAAATCATACTTCTTCATGTTTGTGGCGATTAAAATGTAAAATACTTAAGATCAAGAAGGTTCCAAAGGTGTGCAAAATTTCAGAATTTTCCGCGCAAGAAGCACATTACGGACACTATAGATTTTGAACCTTTGTACGTAAAAAGTGAATAATTGGAGAGGCATTTTTTTGTTCAAATATGGAGGTGAATCATTACATTAGGATTAACAGTTGTATCAAAAATGAGCTATTTTTATACCATTGATAATGCTATTTTGATGGATGGTACGGAAATATGATGTCAATATATCTGTAGCTCCGGTTTCATAAGTTTCACTTCAGGTTGTAAAGTTCTGGTTGAAATCATTCAGATATACATTCAATTCCCAAGGGAAATGTTACTGAATCTGACACACTTTATTCGCGTGAGATTCAATAAAAGGAATACCTACCTAATAGAAAAATATTTCTTGATACTTTTTGTTGCGACTTGGTCGAGACATACCACGCCTGATCACACAGAAAAATAGCGAACACGTTCTCATCGCAAGATTCCCACCACTACGAGTTCTGGTTGATCAGCCATCTGTGAAAATTGAGCTTCGAGGCAAACCAATAATCACGATAAGGAAAATGACTACTCTACTCTGGGAAAACTCACATTTGCCAATTATTATTGATGGATAGGCTTGATGCCGTCATTTATATCATATATACCAATTTATTCAGATTTGGAACGTTTGTCCTTGAGCAGAAGCCCCTTATACTCGTAATTCAAGAGGAAAGGGATTAGAATTGATAAAAATTGATAGCGAAAACATGAGTCGAAATTGATGTGTTTCGTAGATTCTCATCCCTCAGAAGTGAAAAGCGGAAAAGTCAAATAACGAAGAATAGGAAGAGGGAATAGTATTGGAATGCATGCAAATGATATTAAGAATATCTTTTCTAGTGGTATTTCGCTAAATGTTCTTTTTTCAAAAAAATTGACCAGGATTTCTTCGGTTATCAGGAAAAATGATTGACCCGAATGGATTACGTGGAAACACACCCATCGGCCTAAAGAAAGCGATAATATTTCTCACTAGATAATTACGTCACATCCCGTTATCAAAATCGTCCAACTCACGTTACAGAATAAGGTTTTACTGGTCACGAATCCAGTGACGCAATAATTTCATCCGAGATGATAAGTAATCTGTCCAGGCCAATGAGTAAAACGAAATTCACGTTTTGAAGAAGAGATGATAAATGTCTCCAGATGCTCAAAATGGTTTCTTAGGAGGTTGAGGAAGGATCAGATTTTTGTTCTTTTACTAAGTCAAGTGCGATCTAAAAGCTTACGAGGCTAAGGAAGTACAAATAACATCGTATTTTCCCAAGTTAGCATCCACGCTTCACCTATAAAACATGACTGCCGGATCACTGAAGACGGGGTTTCATTTCACACTTCCTTGTACGACTGCATCTAACAGCTGTTCTTACAGTCATCTTCGACGACCCTTGCCAACTGCGTTACTTATCATAAGCCTTTGTTGAGCGAGTAATAATTTATTACCCAAATGTATGTTATTATACGTAAGGTCCGAGTGATCCTCTCCCCAAGTGCGCATTTTTCGGAGAACCGTTCAGCGCGGGAATTCGCGAACCGCGAAATTTGGAGCTATTGTTCCCTGAAGGACAACTGGTGAAACCTTGCGACAGCATTTCATGAACTGAATAAGGATTGCCTTCTCTCTTTGAACAATTATCACTTTTAAAAAGAAGACACGTATTCAGGCCATAGACAATTTTTCTTTTGTTGCTGAACAAAATGTTGGCTCTTGAAACCGTGGATGAACGTGGGGGTCACATCAAACTCTCCATCTTATTTTCTCACTCACCCGGGGCTGTACGCGACCTAAATAGGAAGTTATCGCAAACGAAACATGTTCGTAACGGACCCTCAAAGCCTGAAGGAAACGACAAGCGCTATGCTTCCATCCCTTTTCAGCAAGGGATTGATGAACCAACTGAGCCCTCAAATTCCCCAAATATGGCTTCATTTTTTACGTTTGAATGAGTATGGATACAAAATCCAAAAGATCCATCCGTCGCTCAGGCCGGAAAAGCCTCTGTGATGCAGAATATACTTAAAGTTAACGTTTGGTCTCCACAACGGATCATAGTATTGCACTGCTCATTTTCAGCATGATAGCCACAATGGAAGTCGAGTATGGGTGAGGTATCATCTTCAACCGAGTTTTGGAGACTGAATCGATTGAGATAGGTCACGGAGAGCCACGCTCAGGCTCAGTAAATCATTGAATCAGTTAGATCAGTTTGACTAGTTAGTTATTGAGACAGAATTTGCAGCATTTTTTGTCTTAGCCTCGACGGTCTTAGTGTCTTTGTGGACCCCCATTGTAGCCTATTGTGCCCGATCAATGAGATTTCGCAAGTTGGCTTACTTTTTTCGCCAAGAGGAAGCGGATGGAGCACCCCCACCCCTCTATTCGCCACCACATTTCCTACCTGGTCGCGGCATGTGGCTCTCACCTCGCGCTCTCCTCATTATGTATGTGGGTTGAAGGTGCTCCGACGACAAACAAAATGTCCTCGCCTCGGCCAAACTTGGCCATTTGCTCCGCGGACAGTGGACTCTGCTATCTCTTACTTTTGGTGGAAGCTGAGTTCGTGAAGTAATTATTAAAGTACTACTTTTGGGAAACAGTCTTTCCTCAGAGAACGTGGATCACAAAACGAGCACGAATTAGAAAAACCTATCACTTTCGCCGTGAATGGTCCAAAAATGCCAAAAACCCATGTGAAAGGGTACCTAATGGTGAACTTCTCAACTCAATTTCAATGTAATGAAGACTAAAAGTGATTGCCCTTGTCGCATAGTAGCTAACTCAACCATCCATAATTATTGTTAAACTGTCCCAATTTACATAGAAATCAGTCCACTCCTTTCAAGGAGGTTTGAACGGGATTAGCCCCGGCTGTTGAATGGGTAAGCCTCTCACCATTTGAAGTGGCAAGGAAGCGGTTTGTTTGAATAACAGATTACGAGCAAACGTTTTATACAATTTAGCGTTTAATCGAGGGATTCGAATTATCTTAGCTAGCACGTCACTTCCGGAACAAGCCCATTGCGAATAACCTCACGACTACACCTCAGACGCAATTGGTTTCGAGAGCCTACCTTCTCTACAGAAGTGGAAAACCGGCTTTAATCAGAGGTTACCACGATTGAACTCACTTGGCCCCTTGGTACGTGTATGAAGTGTAATCCGTGACAAGACACCCTTGGCAGGGAGTGTTATTTTTTACTCAGACTCCATCTGACAGCAAAAAGGTCAGATGGGGAGGGGTGACCCGTTTCAGTTGTAATACCGCCCACTCACTTTGATGACCCGCTGATATAATTCAAGCATGGAAATAGCACTCCGCCTGTTCGCAGCCTACAGAATTCGCTTTCAAACTTGAGAAGTTACTGTGACCTCATTCGCATCTTAGGCACTGCAAGCCAGTATTTTATGTAAGTAGAGTGTACAATAGAGTACGGACAAATATTATCACTTGATGGCTATAACAGCGAGTCAACAAAGGAAAACAATACGATTTCACCCCATTTTGTGGGGCTTTCCCCACACACCAATTCGACGATTCATTCGAACACAGTTAACGAGAAATCCCATTTAGGAATTTTCATAGGGCAAGAGTTGATTATCACGTCGTAACATATTTACCGGTATCTTATTCAGTTGGAATTATCAATGGAATTTACCGAGGTGGAGGAGCTGTGGATGTCGAAACATTTGAGTCGGTGGATTCGTTGGACCCGGTCCTTCTTCGTCGGAAAATCGATGGCATCGCTAATGTTCACGGAAAGATACTGATTTCATTTTGAATATTACCTGAAAACTTATACTCATTTGCAAAGGACTGACGAAAACATCGTTTTAACATTGCAAAACGATTGCAATCGGTATTCCGCAAATGGCGGTAACGAAGGTAAATTCCTGTGGGGTATTCCGTCACACGCTCTTTGGCTCCTCAGCGACACGAGAATGTTTTGGTACTCAAATCACCATCACGTTGAAAACATCATTTGTAAGCATTCAGCCGAATGAACGGTTTACCGTTCCATAGAACATTTTGAACTGCGCAGTTCCACGGAATGATTAGATATTCATACTATTATATACCTACACGTGGAAAGTGTCCGCCACGATGGCCGTACAAATTATTGTTGAAAAAAAATGAGCGATTTGAAATTTAAAAAGAAGACTTTTAGATTGTGGTTTCAAATGCCGCTTACGAGTTGAATAATTTTTATTCGGATTTATTAATTATTCTCGCATACAAAAATATCACCCTTAGCCTTAGATTATGACAGTTATGACAATTATGACGACACTGTACCCATTTTAGGTGCAACAGCAAGATGAGCCGCCACCCCAACAATGATCAAAATTTGTGAGAACAAGGACGATAGGATTTTACATGAAGTTCTTGAGTAACCAACTGACTGTTTGCTTCGTCGCTATTCAAAATTTGGGGGTGAGCTGCCTAAAACTCCATCAACCAGCAAAAGCCGTTACTACTTTAGCAAAACCCCCTCATTTGTTGTAACCGAGCAGTTGATTTCCCTGTCCATTCATGGTGTTTAGCGTAATGTTTACTTGCCCAGTTAGTTGTCAAGTTCGTCCCGGACATTCTCATGACATGATGAAAATCAAGTACCTCATTGCGGTTTTATCCTCTAACAACCCCCATTTAATGAAAGATATAAAATATAGACGATAAACTCATGACATAGCTATGAAGTCTCATGAAACAACGAATCCAGTGCACATTAAAATCAGTACTCCAACTATATCTTTTTATTTGTAATGTCATATACCCTTGAAACCCTGAACCACAGGAGTGAACTGGTTTGGAATGGCTGGTACTCCAGTCGACACACTATAGGGCGCACATTGACGTCAGAGCATGCTTTCAACGGCAAATAATCGTGACACCGATACGTCAGTGGGTATACTATTGGCTTTCATGAGACCCCCCCCCCCCCCCAACCTCTTGCGAGTAAAATGAAAGTGAAGCAACCTGGGATAATGCCATTGAAGGCAGTGTGTTAGTTCTTAATACCGGGCGAAATTCTGAGGCTTTTTATACTGTTGTTTGTCTTTCATACGGTCACGTTGGAAACATGAATAAAACGTTGAGTCCTACGAATGTTTCTACATTCCAATGAAACCTGCCCTATTTACAAGTTATGAAAGCCTTAACCTAATATGAAAAACCTAAACCTTGACCGAAAATAAGAAGGGGGAATACCAGAAAGTCGTCAGCAGCAGCACATACTCGTACAATAATAAATTATTTGGTTATTGCGAGCCAATTCAATATGCGTGGAAGTCTGATTGCAGAACCAAAAAATAGCATTATGGGAAATCATTTAGGTTTTTTTTTCTTTAATTGTTATTGGTTTTTCGTTTTCAAACTTCAATGCTTCCAACAGCTGACAATGATCAAATGTAAAAATAATTTTAGGAAATTGAACGTATTTGGAACAATCGTGGCACTCAAGCAGCAAAGAGAGACAGCGTTGCAACAAGACAGATTGACGTGAAAGGGGGATGGGGGCCCAACCAAACTGGGTCAACAACAGATTGTAGTAACGGTGTTTGGGGTGGGAGAACAGGTGAGTTAGCTTTAGTTTGAGTTGGATTTTTCCGTCTGTCACCGTTTGAATATTTAAATATCAGAAGATGAATTAAATTTGAAAAATTCGATTTGAGAATGTAATACCAAGTCGTGAAACCCAAATTCCAGAGACTTTAGAGGATTCGTGCCGTTTTCTGTGAGGTTAAAATTCCTCATGATGAATTGACGGTAAGTCTTATGACCGCAATAAAGAGTTATTATTATGAGGACTTGCACTTGAGGCCTCTGCAATCACAAGATGTGCCTCCCGATTTTCGATAGTATAATATACCCTAAATATTTTATTTATGGTTATTGGAAGGCGTTATTCTTCGGCTCTATAACGAAAGTGACAACACGTGTTTCACCGTTTGGTGTACATCTTGTGATCCAATCGTGCTGTCATTCAATTATGGCGTCATCGTTCATGGCCCAATACATCATTATGAGCTTATGCATATTGATGAATTACCCAGTAAATCACGCGATAAAAATTTAATGTGGTTAACCAAATAGGTCAACCCATAATTCTGCTCATATAAAGGTCACTTTGAAGGGATGGGTGAATATTTACTGCCCTTAACTGCACGCAATCTACAATATCGACTAAGGAAAGCCTTGAGGGCTTCAAAGAATGGGACGACCTTCAATACAGGAAAAGATCAAAACTGTTAAAACGACGCCCGCAACAACAACAACAACGTAATCAAACATACTCGAGCCTATCCTTGCATGAACACATAGATCAAATAGAATCACTTACCTGATGGTTAGCGCCAGGAGAACGATAATTATGGCAACTAAGATCATGGCACCCACAACTCCGCACAGCATGTACATCCCTTCGCTCGGTGCATCTGAAACATGCAAATGAACTGTGAGAATTACAGTAATTTGAAAGGCGTGGCGACAAACATTGTAATTCCTCGAGGGTGGGCACAACCTTCCTGAGAAAACAAATTTGCTCCAAAATCAAACTTCCACTCGGGTTTTAGACCTCCTGATTTTGATTGGTTATTCCTTGAATAATCAACCTATTTTCATGCAAAAAGTCTTTCTCTCCGATTCGGCCCAAAATTGTTTTCTGGACGTTTCAAGGTGTCTAGATCAAAATTAGCAAATGTCCGTCCGCCGTCCCCACCGACTTTGGTAGTAGAAATTATTCTAAAAATCCTAAACGATTGGCGCCCCCAGGATGAGGTTATGAGTCAAAATGGGTACTATCTACCCATTTCGACTGTCTGTTTTCGAGATCTCTGGTACCTAGGCGTGTGGGGTATCATTTTCCACTAAATTTTGGACCCTGAATCGATTAGAATGGGTCCGGGACCCGCCACACCCACTATTTCCCCCATTTTCCCCATGTTGAAGAAATGAATCTCCATGCGCCTGGTCCGAGGTTTAAATTAGTCTCTATGCGCCTGGTTTGAGGAATAACCAACCCCTGTGTAAGAATTTGCAGCTTTTTTTTCTTTGTTTCTCCAAAATTCCTTACCACAATCACAAGTCCCATAATTATGATCCGATTGCAAATAAGTTTTTAGGAATCGAATGGGCTCAGCTGTGGATGGTTTTGGAAGCGTTTCGGTTTGATATTCAAGAATGGTGCAAATGAAATATCTTGAGGACCTATGCAGTATTCTTCATGGTAAAATCAGCGGTAGGCATTTCTGTAGGTTATAATACTATCTTGTACGTTGTCTTGTGAACTTTACTGGAATATTAGGCTCAATAATACTGAATAAAACTTGCGTCAAATAAGTCTCTAATACTAAAAAGTCTTTATTTTATTATTTTATTTTTATTTTTTTATACGTATTTACAACATCTGGTACAAGCATGTGTTAGAGTATATTACACTTGCAACTGACTCTCTATACATATACATATACGTCCTTTCGAAGGTTCGCTCTCACAAGAATCACATTTCGTGGTGACGATCTCATTTCCTTTCGTGAAACAGTGAAAACACGATTGCAACTTGTTCGGGACGATTACAGTTACTCGGAAATGAGGGGTCGTGGGACCTATGCGAGTCCAGGAGGTCAGCAGTGAGATGCTTTTCCGCTAATCTCTTGAGAAAAGGAAAAAAAACGGCGACTTTCCCTCGATGTAATGACAGGCTGCAGTTGAAGAGAAACCAAGAAAGGAAACCAGTACGAAGCTCCACTGGAACTCCTATAACTTCCTATCTACGTACTTACTTCCTCTTCTTCTTACTGAAGGATAAAAAACGATCAAACGTCATAAGCCAACTTGCTCAGGAACACACAAATACTGGGAAACACTTAATTATATTTAGCTGATACCTTCTCCAAGATCGATAAGGTTGATCTGATTTCTTTTCAGATAACTGGGTAGCGAAATAGCGTGCCATAAACATCCTGACAATTTGGTGTCTCTTAGGTACAAATCGTCTCCCATTCCCAATTGTTGTCCTTTTATTCATCTCGTTGTAAAAGAGAAGAGCATGATCTCGGTGTCATGCGATGAAGTGATTAGAAATTACTGAGCGGACTCTCGTTAAGCAATCTCTAGAAGACTACGAGCCAAAATTAGGCCTCCGCTCGAGACTTTTTTTCATAAAGTGATGAGATAAAAACGCTGGAATTATTCCAGTTTTTTGCTTTTTAAACGAAGGCGTACCTGTGACGTCTCCAGAGTAGGAACTTTTTACTAGTATGAGGAAAAACAGAAAACAAAATTGTTTTCGCCCCAAAAATGAACGTATTTTTGTAACGCCCTTCTTGACCCATAAATACCCACTTCTGGCGTGCGGCTATCGGTTAGGGCCCAAAATATTGCTAATTATAATTCCTCACTTACCTGAGTCCATATTAAACGTACAGCGTCAAAGTTTGGGGTGAAAGAAAAACAGTTTATCTAGTATCTATGCTGGCGGTTTGACGACTATGTTTTATTCTTGTTACTTTATGCCGCAAGCGTTCGTTCAGTACTCGCGGTCAAATGTTGTAGCTACTTACCTCATTCATGACCATGCTTTAAGAAGCATATTTATTTAGGTAGGTACATATCTGACGCAACCAGGGTGTTATTACTCCCAATCAAAAGCATTTCAACATCAATACTGAAGCTGGAACTGGATGAGGAACCGAAGCGCTATATTTTCCGTTGTTTCTTGATCAACCCAATCGACAGGCATGATCGCATAAAAGGTTTGGAATTGGGGATAGAGAAAAAACCCAACGTGAATATAAGCATTACATCTAAAGGGACTCAAAGCGATGCCACCCACGCCAACTGCGTCTACGTCTAGACGACTTCGCATACGTAGTATTTAGAGTGTTCTCCAATGACAGGAAAACACTTTCTTGATGAGATGCCAAATTCGAGGAAAGCCCCCGGAGGCATTGACGTCTCGACGTCGTAGATATAAAATGTTTTTCAAAGGAAGTAGGTTTAAACATGCAGTTTGAGCCCAGAACTTCAAAAAAGTTATACATGAAATGGGTTTTCAACGAACAACGCCGCTTGACCATTTTTCGTCGTTTGACTTGGCACTATAAGTTGTCCATGTCGGCGCGAATAGCAGTATACCTAATTACCTCGCATCCTTAATATCATTCCAGTAGGTGTTCTACTTTTTTTAACGCATTTATTTATAAACATACATTGTGTTAGTATAATTGGTTGTACAATGCTACTCCCCTCATTAAGCTTAACTTGCGCTGAGGAGAGGAATTGTTCACACGAACAATTCGAACAATTTTCGAACGGTCCAAGGCTAGATATCTCCCGCAATTTTAAGGGGAGTCGATTGAAGATAAGAGACCCCCTGTAGTCATGGCACCTTTGACCAGCAGAGGTCAACCTAAATAGAGGTTTTATGAGGTTCCGAGCACTGGACCTCGTCGTAGTATGCCAAATCATTTCCAGTTTACTGATTTCAAGTTCCTGTTCCAGCGGTAGGAAGTTGCGTATTTCCCGACATGTAGGTACTTACAATATTTCTTCAGCCTCAATACAACATTACTCAAACGCAGGTCCCGTTTCAATCGTGGTTCACATCCAGCCCTAGATATCTTATGCTTGCTACTTGTGAGATACATGGGCAATCGCAGTGAACCCCTGCCAAGCAGCCAGCAACATGACCCTTCATCGAACCGAAGGCAGGAGTATGATTATTGGGGAGAGTAAAGGCAATAACATGCGTTTTTGAGAAATTCAGCCTCATCTCCAAATCCGAGAGGCAGTCCTAAGCCCCGGACAGGCTCCTCTCAGCTTTACTCATCGTTGACCGGAAACTATAAGTGATGTGTCATCGGCGAAGGAAATGGAAACACCCCTAAAGTTCCTCTCCAGTTGGCGATTGACGAATAAGATGAAGTACACTGGTCCAATGCAAGTTCCTTGAGGAATTACGAAGGAGCAATTTTGCCCTTCTCGAATTACCGAACTTATTCTTACAAGCCGCCTATTTTCAAGGTAGCTAGCCGACCATTTGACAAACCCTGAATCGAATGCTTCGATTAGATCCATGTGTATTCCTATCACCTTCCGGCCTGAATCCAGTGATTTGACTATTTCTAGTGTTCGTAGGCCAATATCATCATCAATGCTCTTTCAAGATGTTCGACTAGGAAAGTTTTGGCAAGTTGTTCAATCATCTTCTCTAACAGGGAGAGCAGTGAGATGAGCGGTTATTATTCGGATCGGAAGGTCTCGCTTTTTGGAGTCGGGTATCAGAAGCACCTGCTTACAAGGGTCAGGTAAAATATTTTCCTTGAATGACGAGTTGAATATAAAATCAATACATATCTCCTCTATGAAGCAGCTATACGTTAGAGGAAGAGAGGAGGATGATGGAAGTCGTCGCATCCGTTGCAGAAGAGGTCCTCGATGATCAACGCTCGCCCACCATTACCAATTAGATCTCCGTTTACGCAACGGTCTGAATAATTATCACCAATGAGGGATCAACGCAGACTTCTCTTATCTCACGACGATTTATTCTCCGCCGCAAATTTCCCGGTCCGGCATACCCCCACGCCGTTATGTAATTCATCATCCTCCTCCCCTCATCCCACTTGAGCTGTCTCTCTAACTCACTTTTCCTTCCTCATCCTCCGAATAGGCTCATCACTTCCTCACTACCCGGAAACCTTACTCAAATCACGTGCCTGGCATTTGGGATCCACATTATTAAAAGAACTACTCGCCCCATAAGAGATATACAGTTTGAATTATTCTGAAAAAATGCCTGACCTGGCATTCAGTGGGTTAATTGGGTGGCCATGACAAGATCACCTGCAAAATGACGTACTAATGGACGTTATCAGGGTTTTGTGAAAGGAAACCCACGAGCTAAATGGATGGTTCCTTTGACTCGGCTGTAAATTGCGCAGCCAGATGCCGATGCCACAAGCGAATCAACCGACCTCGAACGTCATCGAGCAAAGATTGTAGAAATTATTACAGATCCAGTAATTATCTTATTCGTGGTTATCTAGATTTAGGACAGAAGTCTCTGAAAATCAACATCGATCAACCGAATTCAGGTTAACTTGCTAAATCATGCGCAGTAGTATTCCTAGTCATTCCAAATCTTAGGTATATATTTCATTTTCGCAGCTTCCTCCCACATTTCTCTCGTTAGGCTCTCAGGAGTTCCTACCGAAGTTCAGCAGCATCGATCAGTTAAGTCGCGATCTACGATAACTAAACTATTGGGGATACGATTTCACTCGGCTCTCTGATTCCTTCCAACGTTGTTCACAGGAGTGTTCATTCTGTGATCGAGAATTGGGCTGCCAATCAATCATCCATCACTACGGTCGGTATCCTACTGTGTATTGGGGAGTGCAAAAACCTGCAAGTTTTGTGCTATTTGTGCTAAATTTTGATAAAACAGGAAAAGGAATAACCGTTTTGTTTTCATACTTCATCCCACGCCAGAAATGGTGGATGTTTGCTTAGTGTTAATTTGTTTAAAACTGTAATACTATTATAAAAGGTTTGTAAAAGCTATGGTGAGTGTAATGTGACTGTTTCGCAATTAGCCCGGCCATTGAGGTCATACGAGCCGTAGCACCATTTGCCTGGTCAAGTCCTTGGAAAGACCGAGCGTCATGCGCCCGTCACATGCAGAGTTCGCATCCCCCTACCGCCCAACCAATGGGAGAAACCCAACTTTCAAGTCGTGAAACCGTCTGCCTGCCTGTCTGCCCTAATCGTTCCGCTTTGAACAATGAGAATTTCCACCAACACGAGGGAACTTCGAGCTTAATGTATGGGCTTACGTCAGCAGTCGTCCTCGAATGCCACGTACAGACCACTAACGAACACCCATTCAACTTTTCCCACCGTGAATATTGCAAACTTGTTGGCAAGACGAAAGACCAGATTCGTGTATTTCAAATTTTCAATTCCCATTTGCACAAACAATGAAGAAGGTAATTGCCCCTGACTGTACCTTCACGTTGAACACCTGGTTGACGTCCTGGACAACTAAGTCCACGTACAGGTGAAAATTAGTTTGTTCGAAAAATGAGCAGAAGCAAGAACTAGCAGACGATAAAATACTATACACCTTAAAATATAGAAAACAAATACAATAACCTAATTTTAATGCACTCCGGCAGCCTAGAAAGAGGTAAGTCGTTGATGAAATTTGCGTGCATCCCATTGTTCAGGTACGTTTTCGCTTGGCGAACGGTTACGAATCTCAGGAAGTAGGCCACGAGGTAACGGCTGCCCGAAAACCAATCTACGGACCAATGAGCAAGGACTCTCGATGATTCATCTCGCTCTTCAGAGGAGCTTTCATCGCCGAGGTATAACAACTTTCGCGCAGCGTTCGCTGATTACAGATGAAACAAAGGAGAAAAAAAATATTGAAAAAAAAAAACTTGGACCAAGTTTGATGATCTTTATCATGAACAATGGCGCAAGAAGAAAGTTCTGACCAAACGTTTCCTTCCATCATCGGACCCATCAAACTGCGTTACTACCATGGGTCTTCATTGTATATTAAACTGCATTAGCTCATCAATTTAACCACACCATTATTTTCGAAACTCACTCGAGAAAGGATCATTGCAAAACACAAAGAAAAAGTGTTGCATGTTGCTCTAGTGGAAACCACAGGCTGTAGAGGAAAAGGAAAAAGGCCTTTCCCGAATGGGAATTGCATATCAACTTGCAGGACTTATTGGTCGACCAACGCACACCATAGTCAACCAGCCCCGACTCACCACATCCCGTTACCCTCTCCCCCAACCTTGACTCTGCAGAACTCTTTCAATGTGCCTAGGGCGCTCCTCTACTTTATCAGAAACTAAATCTCTTAACTGTGGGCAAAAATAATCGAGGTTTCTCAGATTCAGTACCTATCATTTTTTTCCTTGGAGTTGAGTAGCCATATCGGCTTGGAGACGTAAGTCAGGTGTCGCAGGGTGGGCCTGGACTGGGTTGTTTAAGGATATGATGATAAAAGTTGAAATACAAGTAGTTGGTTCTCGAAACTTTTCAGCCCGATCGGACCACATTAGGGGGATTAGGGTTCAAAATGTGTTATTTGAAAAATGGATTGACGAAATTTTTGGCGATCCAGGCGTGTGGCGTATCATTTTCGACTAAATGTTGGACGCTGAATCGATTGGGAAAAGTCCGGGACTCTCCACACACACACTCTCTCTCTCTCCCCATTTTCTCCTAGCCCCTAGTCTGAGGAATAACCAACCCCTGTGAAGAAAATTTGTAGCGTTTTTAAAATAGAACGTAGGTACACTCAACTTCTCAAGCAACGAGCATAAAACTCAATATTTCAACATCCATCGATGGTCACTTAATTGGGCTCGTTTTCGAGTTCCACCTTATTGAGCGTAAACCCCTGATTCTGTTAACTTTTAACTACCGTTCCAGGGTTTAATTTCTGATAAAATTACAGAAATTTACAAAGATTTGATATCTAACGGCACCACCTGGTGTCAAATGTTACAGTAATCCTAACGCACCCTTGTTGATACACATACACGATATCCTTGAAGAGACAAGGGTATTCTCTTTGACTGGATTTGACGGAAACGAAGAACAGTTTTTACGATTTCCCCGATGGACTCGCTAAACAGATCTTCCTTGAAGTGCGACGTGTCTCAGTGTCCAGTCCGCCCACTAAGTGCGAACGCGAAAATGGCCAACAGCCAAATGGATAGGTAACGCACAACCAAGGTATCGCAATCGGACAGCTTTTCTAACTACCTACACGACTCCTTAATCAAATTAACTCAACCTCGCATCGAAGGTTGGTGCAAGCTGTCGTAAGCACGACACGTTTGGAGGGCCGTATTATTTATATATACTATAGCAGCTTTAGTTCAAGAGACCCTACAACATTCAATGCAATAGGGGTAGATTGCATGCACCTCTCCTACGTGGGAGAGAATATTCAGGTCCTTAAAATGCTACACAAAGATGAACGTGTATGTGAAGTCTTCCTTATTCTTTGACACAGAATCTAAATACGTAACCGTTACGTGGACGAATAAGCTGAGGAACAATTTCATCTTCCCACTGAATATTTATAAGGATTATAATTATAAGGATTATAATTATAAGGACATTTCAATAATCAAAATGGTGTCATTGGAAATGAAATAAAATTGGAAGATGGTAAGGCAGCCACCGCTTCTTCATTTTGTATACGGTTGTATACCGATTCCTGGTCGCATTGAGGGACCAGCACGAGACTCTCTTTTTGGATTTTCCTCAAAAAAAAAAAAGAGAGAGAGAGAAAGAGAATGTACAAGAAGTGCCTCTTTTTCTTTAGTTAACCAGAATTAGGCTGGCTCTGGGAAACCAATAACATAAACATCTGCGCGCTAGAAACAAGATGCTACTCGATTTTATTGGATTTCCCGTTAAATCCAACCCAGGTTTGACGCAATACACAAAAACAAAGCGGAGAACTTGAAAGCCCTTGACGTCACAGAGTTCGCGGATTCGGAAGTCTTAAAATAAAATTATCTTGTTTCTCACCCAAAGATCAAACAGACGACGAAATATAGGGGTTCATAAATACTACGACGAACCGCTCCTGAAGTAATTAGGTTCAGAGTGTAACCTCGAGGAGTGTCTGAGGATGCTCTATAACACATTTCTTCATCAACGGGTTAGTTCTTTCGCTCAGCAGATTCGTTCCCGCAGGTGGTCGCCCCCGCTGAGTGGAAGAGTGCCAAATCCTCTCATTTTCTTCACTCGGAGCCAACAGTTTCTGCTGCTCGCTGAGTAATAATTTCGATAAACGGGAGAAGGAAGGGCTACCTTCAAACAAGTTTCCAAGAAATACCTACTCACTTCAATTACTGGTAGGTTCGCTGAGCAGTGCTTCGCGTTTTCTTTGGAATCAAATTTAAACTGACCCAGGTTTTGTGCAATTTTCGACGGCGAAGTGGCTTTCACCCACCACACAATATTCGTGTCTCGTTTCTTTCCTCCATGAATCGATGATTCAACGTACCTACTAAACCTACCTACTAAACTATAAACCGGATCACTCGATGATAATACGATGTGTTTATTCATTTGTATTTAGTCAAGTGTATTTAGAAAAGTTAATATGTCGTCATTTAAAGCAATTTATGGGACCAAAAGAGCTATAGTAACAACAAGTGACACGAATTGGGGAACAAATCCTCAAATCTTGTCACCACCTACCCACTGCAAAAGACTTCAGTGACGTCACAGATATATGGAACCTACAAGGAGAAAAATCTGCAAATTCT
Source organism: Cyrtorhinus lividipennis (assembly GCA_019603395.1). Taxonomy (NCBI): domain Eukaryota; kingdom Metazoa; phylum Arthropoda; class Insecta; order Hemiptera; family Miridae; genus Cyrtorhinus; species Cyrtorhinus lividipennis. Next base: position 31,645,816 of record CM033998.1, on the reverse strand, counting down.
TACACACGGGTTGGCTATTCCTCGAATGGGGGAAACAGTGGGTGTGGCGGGTCCCAGACCCATTCCAATCGATTCCGGGTCCAAAATTTAGTGGAATATGATACCCCACACGCCTAGGCACCAGAAATCCTGACACATACAAAATGGGTGGATACATACCCATTTTGACCCATAACTTCTCCCGGTGGGTACCAATCGTTCTGGGACACACATCATTGAATTCAGCGTCCAAAATTTAGTGGAAAATGATACCCGACACGCCTAGGTAGCAGAAATCCCAAAAACACATAATCAAATTGGGTAATAAATACCCTATTTGACCCATAACTTCTTCCAGTGGGTGCCAATCGTTCTGGGACCCGTTTCATTGGATTCAGCGTCCAAAATTTAGTGGAAAATGACACCCTACTCGCCTAGATCGCCCAAAATCTTGAAAATCCCTTAAAAAAAAAAACACATTTTGACCCCTACCCCGCCCAAATTTGGTCCGATCGGGCTGAAAAGTTTGGAGGCCCGTCCTAGGCCGGGAACAGACCCCTGACCAAAATTTCAGATTTTTAGAAAATTTTCTACTACCAAAAACGGCGTGGACAATGGACGGCGTACGGCGTACGGACCAAATTTGGGCGGGGTAGGGGTCAAAATGTGTTTTTTTAAAAATGGATTTTCGAGATTTTGGGCGACCTAGGCGAGTGGGGTATCATTTTCCACTAAATTTTGGACGCTGAATCCAATGAAGTGGGTCCCAGAACGATTGACACCCACTAGAAGAAGTTATGGGTCAAATTTCGTATATATTACCCATTTTGATTATGTGTTTTTGGGATTTCTGGTACCTGGGCGTGTGGGGTATCATTTTCCACAAAATTTGGATCCTGAATCGATCGGAGTGGGTCCGGGACCCGCCGCATCCACTGTTTTCCCCATTTCCCCCATGTTGGAGAAATGAGTCTCTTTGCGCCTTGTCCGAGGAATAACCAACCCGTGTGTAAGAATTTGCAGTTTTTGATCAGGACATCATGAAACGTCCAGAAAAAAATTTTGAGCCGAATCGGAGAGGTTGATCATTATCATGAAAACATTGGTTGATTATTCAAGGAATAACCAACCAAAAACAGTGATCTGAGCGCTCCGGGTGGAATTAGACTCGGCTCCCTTCGCGATGTGTGCTTAATAAAACTCGGCTCACAATTTATCGACTTCATATTGAAGATAATAATCCCTACAATACACATCCAAAAATTTGGATGTTTTCAAGTTAGAGATATAAAACATCTGAAGATACCGTAGATACCTCTAATATGGAAAATTCCCCACATTACCCATGGATCTACCTACCCCTATGAAGTATTTCCTAATCGCAGCATAATTTTATCGCGAAGCAAACCCTACCCTCGTCCCCCCACCATTCAATATTCCTGTGATTCTTCTTATTAGTTGTGTGAGACCGTGATTCAGAGTATCGACTACTCAGAACCGTGAAATATTATTAGGGTAAGCAGAGTTTTTGAACCATCTCATCATGATTATATAGGCATCATGAAATGGCATGAAACACAAGCCTTCCGTGAATATAATTCTAAGTATAACAAATAAATTAATCTTTCACCAGCGTTGAAGCAGTTATATCTGAGCATTGGGAAAAAGGAGTTTTAAGTAGTAAATTCGAGATTTCGAAAATTCCATCACCGGAGAATGAGTGTCGCCAGCCTATTTCAAGCCTCCAGCAACAAATAAACACGAGTGTGGCTTCGCACGTAGGGGTCGCAAAGAACGGTTTGACGTCACGCGGAAGCTTTTTGGGTCAATGGAACTGCTCGCCGGGGGCGATGCGGGAAAACTGAGTGATCTTGTGGATGTTATTTTCCACGCTTGGCGGGAGGGTCACGTCACTTTTGGATACGTAATAAGAACAAAATAATTTCCCTCTGACCGGGTTAGACCCTAATCCACTTACGTATTTATAGGTTGACATTTAATTACTAGGACGAGCTGATCAATCTTTTATCTGTATAAGTAAAGTAATCCGCCAAATAGCGGGGTGAGATGATTGTAGTGTTATGAATTTGTACGATGTACAAAAAAGAACGTGGACACCACGTGGATAGGATTGGGATTCAATGAAAATGTGTTGAATAAAGAATTAACGGAGAAAACTGATACCCATGACTTTATTTACCATCATCTGGGAGAGTGCGAATAAAACCTCAGGATTTGCGATTGGGCTTTCCTGACTACTTTTTGGCGGAAATATGGTTTCTTCAGTTATACGCCAATCGACCGATGTGATAGGTGAAGAATTGGTTATATGCATGAAATTGGTGGTGGTATCCAATGGAAAGTGGGATTCCATGTGGGAAAAAAGCACCAGCAAAAAATAAAGAACTAAGGCAAAGAAGGCGGCAAAAACATGAAAGTGTGTTATTTTCGGTTGTTACAACCGGCCGATGACATTTGCAACTCAAAATATATCAGGGTAGCTCATTATTCTGTTACTGCATTGTATGTATGTTGTACGTAGCCTGACGGAATACGACATTACGTACTATAAATCTCGTTCTTACTTTTAGAACAAACAGCGCGAGTGGGAACAAAAAGTACCTTCGGAACGGAGTAGACTGATAGGAGGTAGAAAAGCAGTAAAGTGACTAAAAATAGAAAACCTATGTTTCATGTGGTGAATAAAGAATCACCCGGGAAAACTGACACCCATGACTTTATTTACGGCGGGCCTCTGTGTCACCCGTGAGAGTGCGAGTAAAACCTCGTGATTTGCAATCGGGCTTTCCAGACTACTTCTTGGGACAAGTCCAAAGGGCGTGCGACACGGCTGGTGTGACGGTACAGGCCGAAAAAATCGCAAGGTTAGCAAAAAAAATTGTGTTCGTTGCCGTCGGCTTAATGCGTCTCACGATATCCGATGTGAACATGTATCGGGAAGCACTATCGTTGGTCTAGAGAAATTAACATCGTGGCTGTCATCAATTCATTTACAAGCCCGAATGAATCATTCTCCATTTCTGCAGGAGTCTGCGAAATTTGCTTGATGTTTGTATTAGGTTAACACACTGCTCCGCACGTCTTTCAATCAACTGCTTAAATATCGTTTCCAATTTGTTGACGCAACAGTCAATTTGAGGAGACGGTAAGCGAAAACGTCAAGTAAAAAACAAACATTTTTTGCCTGTGAATTTCAAAGATCAAGGCCATTTGACGTGTTCAAAGAATAGCTAATTGGGGTAATGAATGAATTCAGTCTAAATCTGCTTTTTCTGCTTAAATCTCCTGTTTGATCAAAACCTCAATCATTCAACGCTCCTCGTCACACAAACTGATTTGTGATGGAACGAAAACGAGAAAAAACTATATTTTGCTCAGACTGAACATTTCTTACTCGAAAATGTTAGGTTCGGTTATATGAATGAACGTGTGGGGATAAATTAGGAACAATTATGCAGTTCGCTTTCATATTTTTTTTGTTTCTTATCCTCGTTGCAATAATGCACCCTTTTATTCGCATCGATATCATATTAGAACGTTTTAAAGTTTGTATAGTTCAAAATCCGACATTTCCAGCCGTCGTCTGGCGACATAAAGCGCAAGATTTTCGATCCTACAGCTTACTGATTCATACGGGAATGCTGCTAATGAGGACATCCCCCTGTTCGCACATCAATATTACCTCCCTTCAAACGGAATTGGGAGTTATGTCGACCGGGATGCGTACTTAACGTATAGAGGGATGTAATGACTAGGCCTCCCTGTACCCTATGAAATTAGGTTTCTAAAGTGGTCTCCTTCTATCCACCTTGTTCGAGTCATCATTGAAGTCCTGATGAGCCCAGCAGCAGCAGTCGTACCATGAGGTAGATAGAGACCAAGTACAGCTGGTGGAGTGTATATAACATACAATACGAGAGGCGGGTTTCCCAATTCTTATCGGTAAATATGTGTTTCATGTTTTTTCAAAGGTCCATATTACCAATTTTCTGTCAGTCACGTAAAAGAAAAACTGACTTCCTTTGAACTTAGTGGGCTCGTCACGCGACCATGCGCCAATATTGTTTGACATCGACTTTCAAACAACGCCAAATGGCACATTATCCGATGTGACCCTGGTTCAAGGTCAATCAGAAGGGTATGTACGCGAACAATAGTACGAAGTAATGGTTGTATAGCCACGCAACCTCGACATTGACCATCGAACCTGCTGAAGATTGAAAGGCCGTTCGTCTACCGATAAAGGAAATCTGACTAGGGAAATAGCATCAAACCTGATGAAACTGCTAATGTTATTGGTACTTTTTTGCCCCCAGGCGTTTTACAAATTCGTAATTGTTGACAGATTTTGATGAAAAGTTTGCAATTTTCTCTCATGTTAATGTTTCAAGTTTGAGAACTATATTTGATATTGTCAGAAGTTGAACTGGATGAAATCGTTCACTTCTAAAGACCTTTTTTCAGCTTAAGATAATAGTGGCTTTGCCTTAGAAATGCTAAAAAATTCCACCATTATTTATGGGACATCCTCGGTCTCACGATTATGAATGTTAAGAACATTAGTGTAAGATTTCACAAAGAAATTGAATTTCCGTTTATGACTAGTAGTTGATTCTCCAAAATCATTCCTTCTTGATCGAAGACACATGAAAACTTGAAAACATAAATGCTTTTCCGCCGCTCGGGCAAGTGGAAAGTAGGCATGTACTAATTACCCACGCGTGTGTACAGCAGAATGGAGCATATATTCATTGGTTATAGTCTTGGAATCAAGAACTCTGGCTGTCGTGATTGTCACTTCGAGACAATTTGAATCTTTCCCGGCCCAACGAGTTTTACATCCAAACGTTCGGAGCTATTAGAAGTCGTTGGCATTCTTAGACTCAAAAGGTCGGGGTTATAGTTTATTTGTAAATTCTCGAGTTTCCGAATCACATTATTACCACCATATGCGGGGCTTGAGAATGCTCAGGCTATAAATTCGCCACCCAGTTGAAGATGAGAGGGTCTCCGGACGTGGTTACGAGGCTCAGGCAGGACAAAGGGGAAGGTCTTGCCTTCCACAGTCCGCCCCTACTGGATATCATTGGATGGGGAAGCCAAGTTCAATGTTCGCGGACAAGGCTGAACCACCTAGCAGACGTCGAAGGACAGGGCCAACAGCCGCAAGCCCTCGGCTTTCCTCTTGATTGACCCGTGAGGATGATACTCGTAGCTGGTAAGGTGATATATCAGAACCGCGTCAATGAGGTTACCCTCGATATTTTCTCCCAGGGATATTTACAAAGAACTGAAAAATTAATTGTTATGTTAAAAAATGATAGTCATGGAATGTGTGTATTCGACGAAGAGAACGCACAATTTAAGTTGGCAACGAAAACGATGGCTCGTGAGCACTGGTGCCCATGAATGTCGGGCGCATCAGCTACTGACAAAATGTTGAACGAAATATAAAGCTATATAAGTACTAACAATAACAGATAACCACGTACCCTATTTCGTACTTCGTAGAATAGGGTCACCTCGGTCACCCTTGTGTCAGAAATGATGAAAAATACTTCGTCTCTGAACGTGTATCTTTTACATTTTGACGTGTGTAGATCCCAAATATCAAAATCTGAAATGCCTGTCCGTCTTTCTTTGTCCGCCGTCTTGGAAGGAAAAAGCTGTTAAAACGTTCAGAAATCACAGGGGTTGGTTGTTCCTTCAACCAGGCGCATAGAGACTAATTTAAATCGATTCAGTGTATATAACCTCTTCCGGTGGGCACCAACCGTTCCGGGACCCGTCTAATTGAATTTAGCGTCCAAAATTTAGTGGAAAATGATACCATACACGCGTAGGTACTAGAAATCTCGAAAACTCACTTTCGAAATGGGTATATAGATACCCATTTTGATCCATAACCTCCTAGGGTGCGCGCCAATCGTCCCGGGACCCGTCTCATTTGATTCAGCGTCCAAAATTTAGTCAAAAATGATACCCTGCACACCTTGATCGCCGAAAATTTCGAAAATTCATTTTCGATAATATTTGGGACGATCGGGCTGAAGAGTTTTGAGGACCAACTAGAGCCGGAAACGAGTCCCTGAACTGATTATTCAAGGGATAACCAACAAAAACGGTAACTGTGCCCATAGTTGTGCATCACGCAGTGGCTGCAAAATAGAAGTGGATATTTTGGAGGGAAAAGTTTCGACACAATTTAGGACCTAGTCGTGTGAAGTCCAATTGTTTATTCAATTTCGGACGCTAAAACGATTTTAATTTGTTATTGGACTAATACCCGCACAACAATGAGCTCTTTATGCCAAAACGGGTACTTTGCCGAATTTGGGGAGTTGTTGCCAAATTTAAATTTTTTAAATGTGAAGGTTTTTCATCCGTCTAAACCATTTTTGGGAGTTAGTTTGAAGACACTGTTCATGTTAGCCCAGTCCAGATCTCATAGCTACCTAATGCTTTATCTAAACCTATACATTGCATACCGTCATGATTGAGTTTCATTCATTTCATCAAGTATGATTTGAAGTAGATTATTCACGTTATGTAACAAAAACGAAAATTTACCCCCCAGAGCATCTCTATCCACCTAACTTAAGGAGGGGAAGGTTAACAGAAACAGAAATCACCACCTCCTCCAACACGTGAAAAATAAACGAGGTATACCTAAGCCGTCAAGCTGCTAAGTGTTGCGGGTTAATATATTCTGTGCCCAACTCTCAAGGCTGAGGGACGGAATCTTGGGGAACGGTGAGGTTGGGCTACCTAGCGGCCATTTGTTAAACTGTTTTCGTTCACGTTACTTTTGCTAGATGGCAGTACAAGAGGCAAGAAACGTCCGGTCGCGACTGGCTCTTTCGAAGTTATGAAATCCTAACTTCATCGATCAATCTAGAAAGTGTACCACGTCCGCATAATATCCATAAAATATTTACAGATTAAAAAAAAAAAATAATAATAATAAACAATATTACAGGAATAAGAGGAAGGGGAGGGGTCAGAAAAGGATCATGAATGGTCCTTGTATGCACACGGTGATCCTATTTAGAAACGCAAATCGGCAAACTTGCAAGAATAAAAAATTATGTTGTTTGCTCATTGGTTTTTGATTGAGCACCAACTGAATAATATTCCTTATGAAAGAAGTGACAAATACCAACTACTTAGAAACCTAATTAAGAACAGAGATTTTAATTATGAGTCTGAACTCTTTGTAGTGTTGGTTAGGTTCTTTTTTTCCAACTCCGAGTGCAAAAGTACAGTAAAGACACGGAAAATGAATAATGATGATAATGATGAATAACTTACCAACATGCTGTAATGCTTCCAGCTCCTCTGAAACAACCAGAAGAAGTTGAATCGATTTTAAGAGGTTGTGCCACATAAATATATTAGATTCAAATAACTACCTACGCATTAGTAACCAGAATTCAAAAAACAAAAAGAAAGAAAGAGACAATCCTTGTCCATGAGAAACATGGAGAGGAAAGTTAAGATCATTTTTTGTTCATTATTTTCGGAAGTCGTGCCCAAAAATTTGACATTTTGTGTCCAAGATGTCTAGATTGAAAGAAAACCGAAACATCCGTCCAGCGTTCAAGCCACTTCTGGCAGTAGGAATTTATCTCAAAATCTGCAACTTTGGAGAAAGATTCATTCCAGTCGGTTAACATGAAACCATTCCGCCAAATTGTGCTAAGCAATCGCGGTGATAACGGGGTTTCGAGATTTAGAGACTTGATTGTGTTGCGATTGTGTGACCCGATAATTTTCAGACTTTTATTGTATTTAGATGAGGTTTAGAACCATAGTTGCTAACGGAGACTTAATTGATGAAAACGGGTGTTCTGAAAAACAGGTTCTTAGAGTTTTTAGACAGCCCGGCTTGTAGAGTCAAATTCCATTAATGTTATGACGCTAAATTATAAATGATTATCTAGAATTTCCAAATCGATCAAAACCATGTTCCGCAACAAACTTGATGTTGAAAATGACCCATGTTTTGAGCTTTGACTCAACCCGGGACCTGCTGACTTATCCGGAACATGCAAGCACTTCCATCTTTCTAAATTACGATTTATGCTGTGTTTTTGCAAGTAAGTAGGCCAATTGCTCCACCTTCCTTAAATTGAAAATGCACCTGTTTTACAATGTTAATTAAATTTTGTATCTGTAACTATATTAGTTTTGGAAGATTATTCCTTGAATAATATACCGATGTTTCACGTAATAGTTGTTTCGATTTCCATCATTCGAAGAAAGCTGATAATGGGTAGGGGGGGTAGGGGTAGCCTACGAAATCAGAGGGGTAGTGATACAAAAAAGTTTGGGAACCCGTTATCTAGGGTAATAAAACATTGCAGAATAATTTCAGACTTTACCTACAAGCAGTAGCACTTTTGTAACACAGCTGAATAAAGCTATCATTGAATAAAAATCAATCAATCATTATAACCAAAATTGTAGAAAATGTTGAAATTTGATTTAAGTTTATTAATTTGATCTGTAGCTTCCTTATTTCTTTGACGTAATTTACCTCACATGCGTAATCAAGGTGCAGAATAACTTAAAATTTTCGTTCCATTTGGTTTTTATCCAATAATCCCTAAAGCTCCCGGAAGGTTTGAGTTGTATCGAACATCTGCTGCACCATCGTACACTTATTGATTGCCATAGGCAGAGTAAATACCGATGAATGCAATGTGGGAGCCTTGGTACCTACTAACATTTCTTGGACGCCACTTTTCAAAGAGGGATTGCGTCAAACCTGGGAAATTTAACTGTCTTTGTCAGCCAAAATGATGAATTCCTGCAATCGTTGCGTGCCTAAATTCCATGGAACTTTTCCCCATAATTGATTTTAAAAAGATTGATAGTTTATAATACTTTTTTTATTAACCCGTAACTACCCTCGGTGTGGGGCGATCGGGCAAAAATTGTATTAGACACTGCAAGAACCCGGATACAGGTGTTCCAAATTTAGGACTGTAAAGGACTTTTTGGTGCAGTTACCAAGCTTTGAAGACTATCAAAACCTTTTTTTTGCTCAAAGCAGGAGATACAACGACTAGAATCATTGCCTTGAAGGAGGAGAGGATACTACACGCCCGCAATGTTTATCTGTTGTGCGGGTTTAATGGATAAACCCCGAGTTACTTCGAAACATTACTACGCTTACGATAACAATAATATGGTTCCTGTTCATAAAAATCTATCTGTCCTTCTGGAAATGATGGATAATTTTTTCTGCCAGATCACCAAGTACACATGGGTGTTTGAAATAAATTTTGGGGGGATAGATACTGTTTTCTAAATGATTTTTGGGGCTGGATCGATCGGAAAGGGTGTTGCGTGCCTCATACATAGACAATCCACTATTAAGAAACACTGCAAATTCTTTCACAGGGGTTGGTTATTCCCCGGACCAGCAGCATGGACACTCATTTCTTCAACATGGGGAAAATGGAAACAGTGGGTGTGGCGGGTCCCAGACCCATTCCAATCGACCCATAACCTCTTCCAATGGGTGCCAATCGTTCTGAGACCCATTACATTGGATTCAGCGTCCAGAATTTAGTGTAAAATGATACCCAACACACCTAGATTGCAAAAATCTCAAAAATCCATTTTTTGAAATTCACATTTTGACCCCTACTTCACCCAAATTTGGTGCGATTGGGTTGAAAAGTTTTGAGGACCAACTAGAGCCATGAAAGGACCTCTGACCAAAATTTCAGATTTTGTGTATAATTTCTACTACCAAAGTCAGCGTGGACGGCGTACGGACATTTGCTAATTTAGATCTAGACACCTTGAAACGTCCGGAAAAAAATGTTGAGCCGAATTGTAGAGATTGACATTTTGCATGAAAACATAGGATGATTATTCAAGGAATACATTCAAGCATAACATACAAAGCATAACCGGTGTTCAGGAGAATCAATCTGCAAGTTGCACTGTGTTTTTCCCACTTTTGTTGTCTTGCTGCTGAGATTGACGGATAGAATGAATCTTTAATGCTTGCCACCTAAGTTGAGGTGACATTAAGAACAGCAAATCATGGTATTTATAACTGAGCTTGAACTATAGAGCTACATAATAGATCTCGAACTGTCTATATGCGGATCTTGATCTTCGAACTTGAAGTTGTTGGTCTACATCATGAGATCATTAAGAATATTTTGGATTAAATCACTGATGGACTTCGTGTAAGTTCTTTTCACAGCGAAATATTGCAAAGAATGGAACTAAAATAGTGCTTCCGTAAATTAAAATAATTTTCAAGTAGGTAGTTTAGCCTGAGTCGAGTTTAATATTCATTATGATGATGGTTTCAGGCTAATAGATGAATACAAGTTTACTGATTGAATGCTAAGCTTGAACACTTACCGTCAGTCGTTCCATTGAGTATTCTTCTAATCTCCTCGTCGCCAGCGTCACCTGACATAACTGGAATAAAAGAGAAAAATATATCAGCAAAAGTCTTCGGAGCTCCGTACTCACGTTTCGGAACAAACAAACATTATTCTCAACTTTAGGAAAGGAATAATTATTCGGAGGCTGAACGTGAGTAGCACATATGATTACCAGGCCATTTGACAGAAACACTTCATAGAATTGAAATGGAACGTTTAAATTCTAGAAGGAACCAGAATCAGCAAATGAGGGGGAATATCGCGAATACGTTCCAATGTGTTCCTTCAATGTTCGTTTCCCCAAAACACAACGTGCTAAAAAATATTATTTGAATTACACAATGAAATAAGCGGACTAGCCACAACACAATTGATCAAATTGAAATGAAATTAAATAATTGATTAATAATAGGAACCCGAGTCGAATCTGTGTGCAGTGAGAAAAGAGGAATACGAGGGTACAAGTTTATAGTTACGAGTTGATAAATACGAAGATAGGTTCGACGATCTGGAGAGGAAAGAGAATCACCTATACCCACAGTACTCACTAGAACTAGAAACGTTGGGTACTAGCTAAGTGGGAAAGGATCGACAGCTGATAATATTTTTGAAACTAGTTGAGCAGGTAAGAAGAAGCAGCTAGGAAAGAAAAAGATACGTAAAAATGTGCCATATGTGCCAGACAAGATATAAAATTCTTCTGGTTCAAACATGAGTACAACTACTCGCAGCAGGTAGGGTCCTTCCGGCCGAACGGAAGGACACTTTGAAAAATCGTTAATACCTACGTTCGAAACAAAGCTTAACAATGGTTGTGGTCATGTTTTTCTCCCAGGACTCCCATTCAAAAGCTTCCACTTCTCACGATGAAGCAAGAAGCAGCGAGAATGAGTCTTTAACGCTGTGTAAATGGTAAGCACTTACTGCCGAGATGAAGCTTGTGATGGAGTCTCTTATGAACATGATTTGTGTAAACAGTGAACGACTCTTGAACGGGACCGCTAGTTAACTCTCCGAAGTGATTCATTTCTGAACACTTTCTGTTAGGAAAGGAGTTTAACGTGGACCTGCAGAAGATTTTCCTGATGTGAAGCATAGGTGAGCGTTAGACGTGTTCTGTCCATGACCACAATATTGTATTGTAGAGAGCAAAGGTGTCAAGTACGAATATTACAGGAAAAACGCAGCAAACTTTTCCACAAAGGTTGATTATTCCTTGGAGCATGAATACGGGGAAAACACTGAGCGAAGAGTGTCGCGGAATCATTCCAATCGATTTAGCACCAAAAAACTAGTTGAAAATGATACTCTATGTACCCAGTTCCCAAAGAGTCCTCAAAATCGAGTTTCGAAGAACCTTATTCTTTCCAAATTTGGACCGATTAGGCTGAAAAGTTTTAAGGACATCCTAGATACCAAAATTTCGGATTTTTAGATAATGTTCGACCACCGAAAAACTGGCGGGAGCGGCGTATGGCGGACAGGCATTTCGGATTTGGTTGGTTATTGTGGCAAATTTGCTCATAATTTTCCCCTGGAAATGAAACAACTGATGAGTTGCTGCTGAAGGGATTGGATTATTATTTTATCTCTCTCCATTGAATCTAGCACTCAATGAACGTTGGCTTCACGACTCAAGACAGGTATTAGATCTCATTGGTTGATGATCTCCCAGATGCTTTCAGATCTTTCTCTTTCGTAGTCGCAGTAGGATAGTATACTAGGCTAGCAGAACGGAACCGTCGGATGCCGAACAAGGAGACGATTTCCCTCTGTCGTCTAAACTAAACACTATGCAGCTCCTCATCATCGGAAAGAAGGGGAGCTCTGTTTCTCGTCGAGAGCCGGGTGCAAGGTCGGACAGATTGAGCCGTTACATACCGCTGAGGAGGTCCCCGCACCGGACGCCCTAGGTTGACCAGTTGAATGGACTCAGACAGTGTGCGATATTCTGCGATTCGTACGATGTGAAGCGACGAAATTTGCTTCGTTACGGAATCAGACTAATTCTAAAAAAGCTACGCGCTACGGGATGTAGTGAGTGTCAGAATGTTGATAAGTAAGTCACTGGGCAAATTATAATAAATATGTAATTTGGATACATATGACTGTATCGGCTCAGTGGCTAAATAGATCGTAAGGACGCACAAATCATGAAGGTCGAGATTCTGATTAGTTGAAGCAAGAGCAAAGCACCACGAGAAGAAAACGTTCTCCAAATTGTGTTCAGATAGTTGTCACGCGTGAAAGTACAATTTGTTTAAAATACAATTTTGCCCAATGAACGACAAAATCAGTTTTCTCTGGTCAATAATATTACTTCAAATCAATAATGTTGATATTCATATCAAAATACTCATGAGTATTACAGCAACCATTCAGAAATCGGTACAGTAACGATCAGACAAGCGGTATGTAATAAATCGTACTGTATTATAATCGAGAGAAATTTCTGATTTTATCAGATTCAAACTTACGAGTTCCATTTCTATCCAGAGGTATCATAGCTCAAGCGGACGAAGATCCCTGCCAAACGGCGAAGGCACAGCACCTTGGGATTGCCAGCCCGACTCATTCATCAACTGAGACGGAGACGCCCCCCTCCGCCACAAATCGCCTCAGTTGAACACCCCTCCAAAGACTACTCTTAACAATTTAACTAATTTGAAAATTACCTCACAAAGGGTTCACTTATCTAGCTTGACTAATATTTCATGACTTCCTTGCTTTAAAGTACCTACGTGTTATGCGTATTTACGTGGTGGACATTATAATGGGGCTCAACCCGTACCAATTGAAAGGAGTTTTGACGACGTTTATACGCACATTATACTACGCCATTAAAAAATGTTTCCAGCCAATATTTAGGATCTACTGCGATGAACATTTCCACGTTTCCTTGCAAAACCGGAACGACCTGTTGAACACGATTCATCGACAAAACCTGGTTTCACCTAACTGAGCAAATTAAATTCCTACATTCAAAATCAGCCACAAAGACAACATTTTGAGGTTTCAAACCATACTACAAATATTGTCACTAAGCTCGAAACTGACTTGGAGTAGGTGGGTCAGTGATAGAATGATAATTTTAAAAACAAGGACGTACCTACAAATCAACGTCAACCAAATTATCAAGGGAAAATGATTCCAATGGTAATGATTTAGTTCTGTAGGCTAACAGCATGATCTGGGGCCTCAATCTGCCCACATCGCATTTCCCACTAATCATTTCGCCACAAGCGGATAATGAGGAGTGTTTCCACTCAAACAAATATTTCCATCATTTCACTCATCAGCCGCTTGGCAGAATGGTTCGAAAAGTAACCTAGCCGAATGCCATCTTTTCTTCCCTCAGATTCTTCTACGGTTATGAACTATGTCGTGTAGCTGTTAAACAAACCGAAATTTCCTATAATTGAACACACGGCATTCCCCTAAAAACTGGCAAAAATTGGAAGGGTATGGGTTTTATCCTTATCACTTGGGAATAAAATCTCACGTACCTAACTCTAAATACTTCTCATAATCTTTTTCTGAGATTAGAGCAGCGTGTTACGACATTCATGGGATCAAGTAAAGTGAGTAAAGTAAGTAATTGAGTGACACAAGGGATACTAATTAACAGCTATTCTATGAGTATATGCCAACACAGACAGTTCCGTTTTCGTCGTCCGTCTTTTCGACTCATCGTTTGACGTTTATGAAACAGGAATTTCCACAGAGCGAAAAGTTTTGGAGCGATGGATGATAATTGAGGAGTGGAAAGCTTTATGAGGTTGCCACGCGATAAATCTCATATCGATTCTGGGAATTAAGACTCATTGTTAACCTAAATATTATATAGCCACAAGCCGAAGACTTGGTAGATATCTATTTACGGATCGGCAGAGTCATTTTCTTCCTACATGTCCAGTTTAAAATAGCTCTCAAGGGTCGTATTTGAAACAGTATTAAACACTGTTTCAAACATAACAAGAAACGAATGTTTTTAACTTTCCTTCCGCAAAAATGTGTTTTAAACACTCAAGAGTCTGAAACAGGCGAAAAATTGATCGGATTGATGGTTTATGTGGAGGGGTTCTCGAAATGTTAAAAATGATTGATGAGTTGGCAAAAATACGATTAATTAGATCTCATCATCGCACCGGCAAACGACAGATTGCTTAATACCGTGAATGAGATAGATGGACCGAATGTAATGAGCTGACAAGAAGTGAGACAAATGATTCGTGCCATCCTCACGTCCATTTGTTGTTCTTTTTCTCAAATGCCATTTCAACGAGATATCTAACAAATTAAAGCAATAAGAATTCAACGGTCCACTACTCAAAATTGTTCGCGGGACTCAACCGACCATCCATCTAGTGTCAGATGCATTCTTGACACTGGTAGGTAGGTACAAAACATTATGCACCTGTACACAAGGATTTTGGTGCGATCAATATGCAAGAGTTTTCAGAATAGGTACAGATAGGAAATCGCTAATAGTAAATTTAATAATTTCTTCAACAATTAATTTACACAAATAGTCCTCTGAGTATTCATCATACCAACGTTGTCTGTATAATTTGTAATGTATTATTATCAAAAGAACGAAAATCGGGAAAAAAACCTCACATAATCTTCATTCTATATAACAACCTACCTACTATGGTGCACGTGCGCGTTACATTATCTTCTATTGACCGCATCATAATGGCCGCTACGCGGAATAGAGGGTACATCCTCAAGCTCAAGGCTAAAGTCAAAGCCAAACAAAAGGAGAAGCATGATACGGTTGCGTGAATGGGAACACCAGGGTTCGGTATAACGCGTATGTGATGCTTTTTGGAGGCTTATCCGACTCAAGAGGACCGATGCTTTGAGAATAGTGCACACTTCGTTTTCATTCACAGTACAAATCAGAGGTAGCATCAAGAAAAACGTTGAAGTCGGTTAAGCATACCTGGATAGAAGAATATGTTAGAAATTGGTAGTGGAAAGTACAACCGACGGTTTTTTCAGTGATTTAAAAATTCAACGATATTAATATTACTTGAATATCCCCCAATCATCCATTATTTCCCTGGGATCTCCTATTGAGTGACCAGCCCACCAGAACATCCTCTGAGAATATACACAAACTATCAGGGAATCAGGGCTTGCTGAACACCAACGCATATATAATTTAATGAACAAACGCTACAAATTCTTTCACAGAGGTTGGTTATTCCTCGGACCAGAAAAATGAAAACTCACTCCATCTGATTCAGCGCCCAACATTCACTGAAAAATTATACCCCATACGCCTAGGTACCATAAATTTCAAAAACCCACATTCAAAATGGGAAGACAGGTATCCATTTTGACCCATAACCTCTTCCCGTGGGCGCCAATCGTTCCGGGACCCATCTCATTGGATTTACCGTCCAAAATTTAGTGGAAAATAATACCCCACTCGCCTAGATCCATCCATCATGAAAATCCATTTTTTGAAAAACACATTTTGACACCCCCCTTCCCCTCAATTTGGTTTGATCGGGCCGAAATGTTACATGGACCAACAAGAGCTGGGAACGATTATCTGACCGAAATGTCATATTTTTTTTAGACAAATTTCTACTACCAAGTCACGGCGGACGGACATTTACTTATTTTAATCTAGACACCTTGTAACAGAAAAGCATTTTGGGGAAAAAACCCAGAAAGGTTCACTTTCTGCATGAAAACATAGGAATAACCACCAGAATATAATTGATGAACAACATTTTTTGTAACGGAACAATGAATTTAGTACCGATTGACTAACCTCACACACAGCTTACAAAGCTCTCATTCATATCCAAATCCATAACTATGGATGTCTGAATGCTTGAACTGTGTTGCAGCAAAATTAGATATCATGGGTAGGAGGGTAGGAATATGCATCTTCCCATGGCCGACGTCGTGAGCCACTCATTGTTCTCACTCTTGGAAGTGAGATTAGTTATGTTAACAGGAAGATGATAATTTCGTCCAAAAGAGCATCCTCTTAATTGTTCAATTGTTATTAATCAATGATCTGAGGCTAGGAAGTGAATGGAGACCTTCGCGGCCTCATCTTGTCCTTTGTTACCGTTTTATACTCACGTTAATCTTCGTTTTATTCGTCTTACGGATACTATGGTACCAGAGTTTTCAATTCGGATAACTATGCTATTTATTAATTATGTCTACAATTTTGCCACTACTTGTTTATAATGCCACTGTGATACAGCAGATTTACTGAATTTCTAAGTCAATGTGTAACAATAAAAACAGATGCAGCAAATACGATGCTGATAACTAGTATGTAGATGGTATAAGTACAATTAGGAGCGTATGGGTGTATTCATTTTTCGGGCTCAACGAATCGGGAATGGTGGCGGAAATTCAATGAATGAATAACGAATCTAGCTTTGATATTTTTAGTGAAGATTCTCGAAAAAAGCAATGCCGGCTTTGTAGCTCTAAAATGTCCGGTGGATTTTACGGATCAAAAAAGGTAAATCAGGAAAGCAGAGAATTGAAAAATTAGTGGTATTTACCGAACTTCTCTCTGTGTGTTCAGTTAGAGCTGCTTTGATCCAGTCAGATCAAATTATCATTAGTTTTGAATTTTTTTTAAATTGATGCCTAATTTCAAACATGTGCATTGGCACAATGAACTTGTGTATTTCTTGAATTATTTTCAAAGTTTCGAGTTTTTCTCCCGTTTTCAAAATATTTTTTTAATAAGTTATAACAAATCCAACCCTTTAATAAAAATGTAGACAAAACATTTTATACTATATTTTCGGTTAAAATATAACAACAAACAGCCAAACACTTTTATTTTGAAAATTTTCATTCTTGAATAATTTCCGCATCATCGATCCCAGATCGCAGTTCCAAGGCATGCTCAAAAACTGGTTATTGGGGCGAGTGGAAGGGGTACGCACTTGAAGAAAGCAAACACGACCAGCTACGAAACCCTCCCTATCGGTAAACAATGAGTAAGACACGTTATTCCACTGTCATGCCTAATTTAGTCCTCGTACTTCGTCGTGGAGTAAACTGAGTGTTGTTTGAAAACTGATTAAATCTTGATGGAGATGGTACTTGTCCAGGCGCCCCCTTGTTGACCTGTGAGTTACCTCATTATCCATCGTCTACTCGCGATCAATCCTAGAATTTCAGGAGTTCAGTCGAAACGGTGCTCAAAGATCGTGTCACCGGTCATCATCCAGCAGTGGATGGATCATGGTAGCGATATCTTGTGCTAGGATCTAAATCTGTAGGAGCAAGTGCTTGTTTGAGCCGTCAGAACTGCTGCACTGCTTGTGTTTTGGTTTTGTTGATTCCTCGACACGGTGGCGAGGTTTTTTCGGCGACTTATTTCTCAAGAAACGAATTGGAAACGAACTCTCTCAAACAAGTAGGGTCGACCTTGGCGGTAAGAAGCGAACAGGTAATGACGAAAAGAAGATCTTCAGGAATCTACCTACTGACCATTTCCTCAAACTTCTACCGCAACTATCAATATTATCAAACTATTGTATATTTCTCACGGGAGGTTCCATACATTTTTAACGGCGAGGATGTATATGAGCAGCAAGAACAAAAAAATGCTGAATATTCTTCCACAATGGTTGATTACTCCCCGGAGCAAGAATGTGGGGATAACAGTGGGCGTGAAGTGTCGCGGGCTCCTTCCAATCGATCTAACGTCCAAAATTTAGTGGAAAATGATACCCCACATGCCTAGTTCCCAAGAAGTCCCGAAAACCGTGTTTCAAAAATAGTTTTTCTCCTCATTTGGTCGGATTGGGGTGAATAAGTTTCGAAGACCTAACAAAGTCCTCAAGAAACCTGACCAAAAATTCAGATTGCTAGAAAAGTTTCCACATTAAAAAAAAAAAAAAAAAAAAAAAAAAAAAAAAAAAACCCGGTGTGTACGGCGTATGTACAATTCAATTTTTTGATCTTGACATGAAACATATTATACTGCCGAAAGTTTGGGCATTGATATATTTGAATTAACCGTGAACATACTACGCACGGGTTCCATTTCACCCTATAGTACCTGTAAATAATACAACTAGGATTAATGATAGATCAATCTCGTAATCTCGTGTAGATTATTCTCTATTTGTATTGAGAAATAGTATACCTAATCAATGGCTGAACAACCTACCATTTTTCTCTCGGAAGATTCCGGAAGATCTTCATTTGACGACTAAAGAAATGTAGCGAGTGAATTATTGAAAATTAATTGGTCAAATTTAATTGTTTTATCATTATGCGTTGTTTCAGAAATTGGTTTTATTTGGAAGAACCGCTCGAGAATACGTAACTTTACTAAGGATATTAGGTAACTTTACTAAGGATATACATCATTATTGGTACGGTCGCCCCATCAGGACATCCGCTTGTACGAGTGACGAAGCTGGTCTCATAAGCCCAATTCAGCCCAATTCCATTCGCAACTATCTGCGACCATCTACAATTGAACGAGCATTTTGAATGAGAGGCGTTCGACCTTGTAATGTGAATCATACGCTCGCCTGCCTCGCTATGGCGTTCAGCTCGTCCACTCGCCATCAAAGTATATATACTGCTCTCGATGACAGTTTATCAAGTTGATCATTTCCCTTCTTGGTCCTTGAAATGGCTCCTAATAACTTCTGTTGGTTTCTTATTCACACCGGAATGATACCTAAACCTACGTATAATTTGTATCATCAGGAAGAAACTTGTCGGCCTCGAAAATACGCTTTTTCAGACATATTATTCCATCCAGAATAATAAACCAATATGGAATAACTTGCAGCAATACGCATGGATGCAAGAGGTTTGTATAATACATGCACAATATAATTGCATTATGACAAAAGCCCTTTCGCAGGCATTACCAGGCTTGAGTAGAGGATCTAACAATTAATTTTTTCCTCGGCAACGCCTCTCGTATTATCTCGGAATGAGCCACCGAAATTGATTAATTGGTGATTAATTCCTTCGGATGTGTGACCTCGGATTGTATGAGCGTGAAAACAGCAAACAATTTTTTTTGAATTTCGGATAGATGAAAGAGAGTTCTCTGGACAATATTCCATTAGTCGGTTCTTTCGAAGGAACTTCACTCACAGAATGAGTCGGCGAAAAGCACCATGGATCCTCAATGTCAAGGTCAAACCGCGAGAGGGGCTCCTCGTCGAAGAGAATGGAGCTGGGCTACGGTAATCTAGGGATCACGAAGTAATTTTCTTCGAAATAAAATAACAATCTCGTGGGCCTTCCCTGATGAGCCCTTGCGATTCCAGGTTCCGTCGAGGAAAAAGGATTTTTTGCATTGGTGCTGTTCAAACGTCGTAGTTGTTCTCCTCAAACCCCTTTCTCTGTTGAATGGAACTTCTCTCGATAACGTGATTTAGGTTCTGAACTGACCATTTGAAGATTGCAGTTCAACGCAACAACCCTCAGGCACCGTAGCCTCGACGAGGTGAGATCTCACACCTTGAAATAAAATAAATGAGTTGGTTTGTTAAACGTACTTCAAATTCATGTCACGAACCGAGATTTTCCACCAGAACTCGTTGTAACCATCATTATGAAGATTACCGTTTTCCATAAATGGCTGGAAGGATGAATCAAAATTTCATGAATTCAAAGAATCTTCTTTCAAAGTTACGCATCAGCTAGCCTTGACATTACGTGGCGAATAATCAATGCGGATTGTGAAGACAGTACAAAGAATATTTTTCTAAATACGGGATTTACTTTTGATCTGAATCTGAAGATGGCATATAAACAGTAAAAGTACCTGGGGGACACAAGGCTCATACATTTATTTCCAAATATTTTAGTCCTTTGTCCTTGTTTTATACATTATTACTGACAAAGTTCTTTACTAAAATTTCGTACACACGCAACTCAATTGGCATCCTCAGATAAGCAGTGGCTTTCACGAGTTTAGAGTTCCAGTCACCTTGATACCTTCAACATTTCCCATGTACTTAGATCATGTAATTCTATTTCTAGATTTCTCCATTCTGCGAGTCATCATGGAGGGTTTAATAATTTTTGTAGCTTTTGCGTCCTATCTTGATTAAGTAGTTCAGTTAGTTCATGGTACTTAAACGTAGGGTTGAATCGTTTTGTTGGCAAAAATAAATCAGTGCTGTAGAATTCATCAATAGTTATTTTAACAAGAAGGACGTACGTAGAGGCAATCATTATTGTATTCAGAACATATTATTTTAAGCTGGTTTCCGGTTGTTTTCGGTTTATGGATTCTCCCCCTCCCACTCGTTCCGTTACAATTACACGTTCAAGGAGTAACCTCCGAGACGAAAGAACGATTCATGCTCTTTAATACTAGTGTCATCCTGTACGGAAGTTTTCAAAAGAGTTTTCCATCAGTTACGGTAATAGATTCTCCATGTAGAACGCCAGTTCCAATGGCGTAGAAAAAACTACCGTCCAATCACTTCGAGGACTAGCGTGGAACCCGTCCATTCAAGTGATGCGACGATGAACAAGGAAGGTCATTTCCCTATCAACGTATAGTTCCATACTATTTAGATCGACTACCTCACTAGGTAGTCGAAAGCATAGAAACAAAGAGAAACGCCCTAATCACAAAACAAAATCACCGAGTAATATAGGTTAAATCTTGATAGGAAGTATTGTTTTCACCCCCTGATACTCAGGTCAATGAACCATTCAACTAGAAGCATATTTTTACTTGAAACTATAATATTGATGCCTAGTTAAGCTTGGGATATCAACTGCTTGACCTAAATAAAGTTCACCGGACCACGGACAATGTTTTCGTGTTGTGTAAACCCAGTCGATCCCGCGTCACGGAAGGCTCAATGATCGTGGCCCTTGATGATTTATGCATCCAGCGAGCCTAACGTCAGAATTCCATTTTCTTGACGATCTTGTGATGTTCTAACGAATCTAATATGCAAACGACGTCAATCTAGAATTTTTGTTATCTCGGTTTGGGTTCACTGTTTACACTAACAATTTTATCTGACGATGAAATTACCTTCTTTTTCATTCATGGCAGTATAGCGCGCCGAATTTTATCGAGGAATGGGGTAATAGAAAAATCTGGGCAAAATGATCAATAAAAAATGTATACAGGATAAGCACACAGTGAATAGTATTCCCCGTAACAAGAACGTCCTCCTGCAAATCAGCAAAATGTCAAACTAAGTGCTAATCTAACCTTGCGTTCTCATGCGGTGATAGAAGAATATATTCAATTCCATTTACGTCTTCATACGGAACTCAAAACTTATTTGCATCAAATACATAAATATTAGTGATACCCATGTTGGTTTATGAAAACCTAAATACACCTAAATCGGTCAAATCGTGGTAAATGGTGGTCACTGCGCATGCGTTGTGTCGCAAATGCCTTCCTATCGTACGCAAACAAATTGACAGGATGACCTTTCACCCTAAGGCAAAATGTGTATATATTAAAAAAAAAAATAATAATAATAAATAAAATTGTTGTGGACAGAGAAGTATTAGTAGAGGAATCAGATAACCCGCGCTGACGATAACATTTAATTTGCAAGTCTCACCGTTTATGCTCAACAACGATTGAACCCTATGATCGAGCGATCATCATGATTTTTACAACGATACTACGATACGACGATACAACGATGCAGAGAGTGCATTCGGTTGATGAATACCCCTGTTACAGGTACAAAAGCATAAGCAGCTTTTTATAACTTCGTTATCCCAACGCCAACATTTCCCGCTCATTTAACTATACAGGTCCATTTTATTGTTCCCAAGATGCGTGACGGGATGATTAGTACTTTATTCATTCATTACCGAGACACAAAGAAGGTTTATAAATGTAGTGCGGGCATGTTACTATCGTTCTCAGATCAATTTTTTCTGGATTTAATTTTCCTTGTTTTATATTTGTTTTGATCTCTCATGAAGTAGGTACTTAATTGATAATGATGATGATAATTGCACTCCTTCCTTCAACTTTGGGAAATTCAATCGCAACGTAAAAGAACAATCGTTTTCATTCAAGGTTGCTCCCGCATGAATGAAGGAAGTAGGAAGCCCAGCTAAGAAGATTTCTATCTTCAAGTAAATACCTGTTAAATACTTAACCGTTATTCGAACGAATCGTTTTAACTATTCACTCTACATGGTCCGTCATTTTGTTTTCGTCGCTCTTCTTAAGTTATACAGGTCCACCTGACGAAAGTATGGAAATGGAAGATCAGCCTTCCCAATTTATTTTCGATGCGACGTCATCAAAAAATAGAGTGCTCCCATTGTTCCCCTCCCCCTACATGTGTTAATTTTCAGAGCTGTTTTTGAGCTCTCAGCTCTGAACATGGAAAGTGTGTCTGCAGAAATATACTTTTCTGTACCCTGCTCCTTACCTTCGGCTTCAACAGTTTTAAAACGTTACGAACTGATTCACATTAGATTATTATTTGTATTGTTGGAGTCTTCGGAATATCTTACCTATTTAGAAGAAAAAGGCAGATGTCCATTTTAGGAAAATTTGTCCATAGCCTGCAATTTCCGAGACCCATCTCAATCGGTTCTAACACCACAGAAGTGTACAAAATGATACTCTACACGTCGTTATGAACCCGAAAAGCTTGAAAACCATTTTCAAAATGGACATTTTTACCCACACCCGGCCTATACTGAAAAGTTTTAATGACCATCCAGAGCAGGAAGGGAATCACTGACCGACATTTCAGATTTGTTGAAAAATCCGCCAAGGGCGGTGGGGACGGCGGACAAATGAGTGTTTGATCATTTTGAACATGAAAAATGTCCAATTTATTGAGGAAATCTGAGATAATCTTGGGCTTGAAACGGATTCATGAGAGTAATAATTAACCTCTTCACACACACAACGCATCATCATCCGTTCAGTCGTTAGGCTCACAACATCATGTGTATAATATTAATATTGCAGATATTTAGGAGGAAGGGTCAAGAGCAGAGCGGGTTTTCTGGGACCCAAGCACTGATGGAAGGGAAGGTAGAAGAAAAACAATGTTTGGGAAGGTCCGCACTAGAAACTAGCGGGATCATGAGGCTCGAGAAGCAAAAGTAACGCCCGCTCGCCAAACCAGTTCTCGTACCTTCTTCGTTCGGACGAAATAGCATCTGGTGATGGGATCGACATCCACGGGCCAAATCGCGGAGTTTGAAATTGTTCGAAGATGGTGCAAGTAACATAATTTATTAGCACCTTTGCGGAGAAGCGAGGAATTCGGGTTTGAGCAGCTCCTCAAATGGATGTTTTTAATTATTTCTAGCAGGTTCTGTTATGATACAGTCAACTCTATAATCTTCATGAAAAACCACAACCTACAAACCTTCCAAAAAACTTCAGAACGTCAAACTCGTACGTGTTTTGAAACTCGGTGCGTGGCCATCAGGCACGATAGGATCGATTGTTTGTGCGCACTGTGGCCTGAACGGTGCACAGACTTTCTAAATTCAAAATCTCCACACTTTTGAATGATTAGGAGGGTGCAGGTGTAACTTTTTCCTTCAAATACCACAAGGGTATATGATTAATGCGATGAACACAGCCACCACGTAATTGAGAATACCTAATGAAGCAAAATTAGGGCTCAGTGCCTACTAAGAGACGGTCTCGATCATGTTCAACACTGCTTCTATTCGAATAAACAACTGTTTCAGTTAACATGATTCGCCTCCGTCAGGAATTCAAGACAATAGTAAGTGTAAGTATCCATCATGGGATTTGCGAGGAGGCTGAGGCGCTCAGGTGATTCTCGGCACGCAGAAAAGGTCAGCGGACTCACCGAACAGTCGAACAAACTCGAATCACTGCAGCGTCCACAGACCCCGATCCTCCAGATGGCCGGCATACCTGGTCCTACCCGTTCACGCATCCATTATAGTCTTACCCGTTCATAGTTTCTTCAGACTTCAACAGAGAAAAGTGAAGTACCGCACAGGGGAAATAATCCACTTAATAATATATTGTCTTGAGAATGCAGGGTGGAAACTGCAGTCAAAAGCCGCGTAGATCAAAAATATGCGAGGAGTTTCCCAATATATGTAATGTTCATCAACATCTGCCTAATTCCATGCCCTACTATATGAAGCAATCCTGCTGTCAACTTTATTCTGTATAAATTCTACAACTGAAAAAGATGTTTCTGCCTGTCACCTTGGCCTTGTTTCCAGCCTCCCACGCTAGTTCTCTAAAATCGCTGCATATTCCTTCACAGGGTTTCGTTATTCCTCGAACCAGGAGGAAATTTTTTTTACTACCAAAAACGGCGTGGACGGCGGACGGCGTACGACGGACGGACATTTGGGTTTCCAATGGGACGGGAAAT
This sequence comes from Cyrtorhinus lividipennis, assembly GCA_019603395.1. Lineage (NCBI taxonomy): Eukaryota > Metazoa > Arthropoda > Insecta > Hemiptera > Miridae > Cyrtorhinus > Cyrtorhinus lividipennis. The sequence continues at coordinate 31,621,029 of CM033998.1, read as the reverse complement.
CGTTAGAACTATTAGCGCCCAACGGAAGAGGTTATGGTCCAAAATGGTACCTACCTACCTATTTCAAAAGTGGGTTTTCGAGATTTTTGGCACCTAAGCGAGTACCATTTTCCACTAAAAATGTTGGACGCTGAACGGATTGGAATGAGTCCGGGACACTCAACAATCAATGTTTTCTCCCATTTTCTCTGTGCTCCTGGTCCCAGGATTTGGATCTAGACACCTTGAAGCGCCCAGAAATAAATTTTGGGGCAAATCGAAGAGGTTGACCACTTGCGTGAATACATAGATTGATTATTCAAGGAGTAACCAACCAAAACTCTTTTTCTTTCCCGGATTATTTATGAAGTGGATACAATCGTATCTCTGGCTCGCTACTTCTAGGAAGGTATACTGACAAGTAAATTCCGAATGTATGTTGTAGAAGCACGAACACACATAATATGGTATGTCGAAATACTTCTACGACTTCCCCAGCCTACGGTCAGGATTTATCTACGGCACTGTTCTGAATAAGACACTCCTGCCAAACAGTGTGCGAATGCTCAAGCTCATTTAAATAAATGTATTCGTCACTTATTATACGTATTTTATTTCTTAAATAACAAGGAACAAATACCAAGAAATCAGGGGTTCTAAGAGATTATTTTGAAACTCAGAAAAATAAACAAATAAATAAAATAAGGCCCTCCCAAAATGGGGATAGACGATAAATGTTCACTGAATGGTTGACTCGTGAATATAATCTCAATGTGAAAAGCGCTTTGAGCAATAGATTAAAGAATAAACATCTACAGGATAATGATGCAGAAGAATGCGGAATCTGAACCATCTTTATAGCCTTTCGAGCCTTCAGGCCAACAACTACCATCGACGGGGACCTCTTTTCACGAAGGAGATTTGCACCTCAATAGGGTTGATAACATCAGCACTGCTGCAATTCGCAATCCACCACCGACGCTCGATGAAATTGCGCAAACAAAGTTGACGACGTCCCTTATCCAGAATAAAAGACATAATGAGGAGGGGGCTGTTATTTTGATCCCAAAAATACTCAATCGTATGTATACAGTTTAGTCCTAAATTGAAGTACCTACGATTGAAACCGTTACTTTCCAAATTTCATTTTAGTTCCAAAATAACCTCCCCTTCCCCTTAACTTAGGAATCATGTAACTAAAAGGCTGTTTACACCGATCTCTTCACTGAAACACACATGGAAAGATTTAGGAGTTTTGGTTGGTAATTCCCAGAATAATCAACCTTTGTTTTCATGAGAAAAATCAATCTCTCCGATTTGGCCCAAATTTTTTTGTCTGGCCGTTTGAAGGTTTCTAGATCAAAATAAGCAAAAGTCCGTCCGCCAGTCCACGCCGATTTTGTTAGTAGGATAAAAAGGACCAAGGGACAATTTTTGGGGGATAGGTGTCAAAATGTGTGTTTCGAGAAATATGTTTTCGAGATTTGCGGCTATCTAGGCACGTGGGGTGTTCTTATTGACTACATTTTGGTCGCTGAATCCAATGAGATGGGTCCCGGAAAGATTGGTGTCCACCAAAAGACGTTTCGGGTCAAAATGGGTATCTGTATACCTATTTTGAATGTGGATCGTCAAGATTTCTGGTACCTAGGCGTGTGGGGTATCATTTTTCACTAACTTTTAAACGCTGAATCTATTGGAATGAGTCTCTGCTGGTCCGAGGAATAACCAATCCCTGTGAGAGAATTCGCAACATTTTACGTATTTTATCTCTCGATGAGAATTACTACACTTTCATTAGCGCATCTCCCCGTCTTGCCTATAATGATAGTAACCTGAAAATTATTGTTCTCTATTCAACAAACTCCGAAACCTCAGAAACACACTGCTGCTACGAAATTTAACGTTTTTTGGGCAGCCACAATTGGAAAACCCATTACAATTCTATGTGGCTGAATTTCTTGAATATGTTCTTGAGCTCTTGATAGAACAGGGCTTGCCGAAAGGAGGGGTTTGATCAATGGACGAACGAACTCAAGGAGGTACGTGATGAAGGACATGCAATCAACATTTATTCATTCACTCGACGTTCGGTGTGACGTAGGTTTTTATATCTTTTACAACCCCCGCTACACTCTCAGCCGTATGAATGGCTAGATTAACACGATCCAATTCCGTCACAGGCCGAGTAACCGTCCCTTTGTTATAATCCGTAGTCACCGCTATACCTGCACTGGTAGTATGCCATTTGAGTATCTTAAAAATTCATTGGATTTATTCATAATAGGGTGGGAGTTGGATGAAAGAAATAAAACTAGATCGCTGCGTACGGAAATTACTGTTCTAGGAATGACAAGCACTCGATTTTTGATTAGGATTACTCAAGTTTACATTAAGACCCCTTACTGGATGGATTTCCTGAACTACGGATACTATCTGCAGTTATCAGTTTTTTAGGGAGATTCCTAAATGTAAAAACACGTTGATAAAAATAAAAGGGCTATTTATGCTTGCATTTTTTGTCTTTACTCTTTTAACGAATTTTTTTATGGATTCTTAGTCAAAATAAATTGTCTTAAAAATAAATGACAAAGAGATCTGGAAGGCGACCGGAATATACTCTAATTTTTAGGTACAACGTTGAACATGGAGTTGCTCCTCGTTGGTCATCGACGTCTATGGCAGATAAACAGTTAAGCGACTTCCGTTTCCCGTTCTCGCACTATGATGTACGTTTACCGGATATGGAATGGTAAATCATACGAATGGTAATACTCAACTAGACAGGGAACCTAACAGTTAGGCATTTATAAAGTCAAACGTGAGCACGCACCTACCCCTAAAAATAAACTAAACCTGAAATTCCTGTTGAGGAAAGAATAAGCCAATATAAGATACAGGTAACAGCAAATGAATAATTTAATAATAATAATACTACTATTTAGAACATTTTTAATAATGATTAAGGTGATTTTGAAGACAAATCGGCATGAATTATTTTGGCCCAAAGTATAATTTTCTCCATGATCCTCCTCCGAGGAATAACCAACCCTCGTAAAAGAATTTGCAGCGATTTTATGGATGAATTCAAAGTGGATAGTAGTGCCTTTGGAGATTTCCCAATGGTTACGCCAAGTTACCGGAAATTTCGAAATCCACATTTGAAATGGGTAGAGAGGTACCCATTTTGATCCAAACCCCCCTCCAGCGGGCGCTAATCGGTTTGGGACCAATCTAAATGTGTTCAGCGTCCAAAATTTAGTAAAAAAGTATACTCCACACGCCCAGATCGCCAAAAATCTCGAAAATCCATTTTTCAAAAACCACATTTTGACCCCTACGCATTCTACCCTCCCCCCTTCCCGCAAATTTGTGCCAATTGGACTGAAAAGTTTTGACAATGGACGACATTTGCTTATTTTAAACTAGACACCTATAAACGCCCAGAAACAATTTTTGGGGCAAATGGGGGAAGTTGACTTTCTGCTCTTTTCATGAAAACATGATGTGATTATTCAAGGAATAACCTACCAAAACGGACTGGGCTCGAAAATCCTCATAATGACACAGGTTCATTTTTCCCTTTTAATGTGTTCTGGTCGATTCTATATTGTCCTCGTATTTCCAAAAGCAAGGATATGGGTACCCAACTCGGTAGTCATAAAAACGAGGGAACGAGTCTGACGATCATAAAAATATTCATTATCAGACTGCAAGAGCCTTTTCTCGATTCATCTCTCACGATGCCTACTATAAATTCCCGTAATTACCTCGTTATACCGCCTCTGTGATCTACATCACATTTGCGCCCCAAGACGAACAAACGGGCTCTTCCGACCGTGAAGGTTGCAAGAAGTACACGAAGAGCCGAACAAGAAGGAACACTAACTTATACTCGTAGGAGCGGGTAAGAGGGGAACTAGCGGCGTACCTACTGTCTTGACGCGTACGACGGACGCACTTCACGCCTATCTTGATCTAACACCCTAAAATTTTGGGGCAAATTGGAAAGATGACTTTTGCAGGAAATATAGGTTGATAACTCAAGGAATTGCGATTTGTTTATAATAAACTTATTTCTTCTTCTTCTTTCTTCTAACTCAAGGAATAACCAACCAACAACAGTTTCATAAACGGCGAAAAGGTGCCCAGTTGAGTTTTACTTGGTCAAATAAGAAAGTCACGCCAACCGGTGTTCATTCACATTTAATAAAGCCCGTTCCGTAAAGGTATTAAGGTGAACGCCATCGTGATTCAACGGAACAGACATAGTCAACGTTGGATGGTCGTCGTTAGTTGACTTTGATCGAGCGAATTTAGCCGATTTACGACCAAGTTGTAACACCGATTGAACCGTTGGAGAGGCCAGGAGGAAATCGAATAGCTCTTCTTCTGTACCTACGTCTTCAAATCGGTTTCCACGAGTCGCGGTATCGATCGTTTATTTTATTCTCTCTGTCTTCCGTCCACTTCATTTGCATACCTGTCCTCAGAGTTTTGTAGTGGTAAGCAAACTTGACAAAACGAGTTTATGATAAAGGGTTAGGGTGGAGTGGGGGGAATAAGCCAGTACCTACCTATTTTTCCGCAAACTGAAGATGACACCAAGTGGGGGCTTCGGCCCACCGAAACTCTGAATGTCAAGGTCAAGACAGTAGGTACGCCGCTAGTTCCCCTCTTACCCGCTCCTACGAGTATAAGTTAGTGTTCCTTCTTGTTCGGCTCTTCGTGACTCTTGCAACCTTCACGGTCGGAAGAGCCCGTTTGTTCGTCTTGGGGCGCAAATGTGATGTAGATCACAGAGGCGGTATAACGAGGTAATTACGGGAATTTATAGTAGGCATCGTGAGAGATGAATCGAGAAAAGGCTCTTGCAGTCTGATAATGAATATTTTTATGATCGTCAGACTCGTTCCCTCGTTTTTATGACTACCGAGTTGGGTACCCATATCCTTGCTTTTGGAAATACGAGGACAATATAGAATCGACCAGAACACATTAAAAGGGAAAAATGAGCCTGTGTCATTAAGAAAAGTTTCGAGCCCAGTCCGTTTTGGTGGGTTATTCCTTGAATGTTTTCATGAAAAAAGCAAAAAGTCAACTTCTCCCATTTGCCCTAAAAATTGTTTTGTGACGTTTATAGGTGTCTAGATTAAAATAAGCAAATGTCGTCCACCGTCAAAACTTTTCAGCCCAATTTTGCACCACAAATTTGCGTGGAGGGGAGTGGGTAGAATGGGTAGGGGTCAAAATGTGGTTTTTGAAAAATGAATTTTCGAGATTTTTGGCAACCTAGGTGTGTGGAGTATAATTTTTCACTAAATTTTGGACGCTGAACCCATTAACCCCCAGAACCCATTGGTCCCAGACCGATTAGCGCCCGCTGGAGCGCTTTGAACGTTTGGGTCAAAATGGGTACCTCTCTACCCATTTCTAATGTGGGTTTCGAGATTTCCAGTAACTTGGCGTCTGGGGTATCATTCATTTTTCACTAAACGTTGGATGCTGAAATAATTGGAATGAGTCGGGGACACTCCAAGCCCCTGTTCTCCCTATTTTTTCCAAGCTCCTGATTAGAGGAATACCCAACCCCTGTAAAATGATTTGCTGAGTTTTGATGATAGGCATCTTATAAACGTTTTTCGAACTCATGGGCTAAACCAAACGCTTTGAAATGTCAGATGAAGTTATTTTTCTGATTATTATTTCTCAAGTCATAAGAGGTTGGTGAGTGCGGAGAACTTCGAATTTATGGACAACCATCATGTGGCTCGGCATCACTATGATGGAATCTAGCAACCGAAAAGACAACTAGGAGGCTTGGACCGAACAGTGGCTATGTAGAAGCCCCCAATTTTGGGTGCGTTTAAACCATTGGAAATCTCCAAAGTCAAGCCCACCATATGGAGGAAATTCGAATGAACTATCCACTTTAAATTCATCCATAAAATCGCTGCAAATTCTTTTACGAGGGTTGGTTATTCCTCGGAGGAGGATCATGGAGAAAATGGGGGAAACCAATGAGTGTGGAGTGTCCCTGACTCATTTAAATCGATTCAGCGTCCAACATTTAGTGCAAAATGATACCCCACACGCCTAGGTACCAGAAATATCGATACCCTACTTTTGAAATAGGTATGTTGTTATATTGGTACCCATTTCGACCCATAACCTGTTTCGGTGGTGCCAATCGTTCTGAGACCCGTCCCATTGGATTTAGAGTCCATAATTTAGTCGAAAATGATACCCCACACGTCTAGATCACCGAAAATCTCCAAAATTTGCCCCCCCCCCCTATTTTCTAGTACCAAAAACCACGCGAGCGGCTGACGGCGTACGACGGACGGATATTTTGGTTTTTTGATCTGGACACCTTGAAAGGCAAATTTATTCAAGGAATAAAACCAAAAACCACTCGTGCGGTCTATATATAAGCAACATCTGTTTGGAGAGCGAATCTGTAGACACCATAGCGTGCACACTCAAGATTCTTGACGCAGTTCAGTCGTGAGCTCAGATGAGCAGATCCATAAGCAAATCATTGCACGATGTTGCAATTCGGCTTTAGGGGTGGGAGTCACTGAAGACCTCTAGACACACTCTAGAGATCTCAAAAATACGATATTCTAACGAGTGTGACCCACGTAGAATAATGACCCATTATGCGAATGATGCGTAGCGACATAGATGTTGATGTGTAGTGAGTCAAGTCTTGACTTTGCCAAAGTCTTTTGAATTTCCAGTTTCTGTTCTGACCATCAAATTTTTACACCGTTCCATTTTTATCTATCTTTTCATTATGAACGATATGTAGAAATGTTGCATTCCTAGATTTGAGGGCGCTAATCGGTTTGGGACCAATCTTAATGTGTTCAGCGTCCAAAATTTAGTAAAAAAGTATACTCCACACGCCTAGATCGCCGAAAATCTCGAAAACCCATTTTTCAAAAACCACATTTTGATCTTGAGGGTTGCCAAATCATGCCAATTTGTCTTCAAAATCACCATAATCATCATTAAAAATGTTCTAAATAGTAGTATTATTATTAAATTATTTATTCGCTGTTACCTGTATCTTATATTGTCTTATTCTTTCCTCAACAGGAATTTCAGGTTTAGTTTATTTTTAGGGGTAGGTGCGTGCTCACGTTTGACTTTATAAATGCCTAACTGTTAGGTTCCCTGTCTAGTTGAGTATTACCATTCGTATGATTTACCATTCCATATCCGGTAAACGTACATCATCGTGCGAGAACGGGAAACGGAAGTCGCTTAACTGTTTATCTGCCATAGACGTCGAAGACCAACGAGGAGCAACTCCATTTCAACGTTGTGCCTAAAAATTATTCCGGTCGCCTTCCTGATCTAGCTTTGTCATTTATTTTAACTAAGAATCCTCGAAAAATTCGTTAAAAGAGTAAAGACAAAAAATGCAAGCATTTTATTTTTATCAACATGTTTTTACATTTAGGAATCTCCCTAAAAAAACTGATAACTGTACTAGTATCCGTAGTCCAGGAAATCCATTTAGTAAGGGGTCTTATGTAAACTTGAGTATCTAATCAAAAATCGAGTGCTTGTCATTCCTAGAACAGTAATTTCCGCGCGCAGATCTAGTTTTATTTCTTTCATCCAACTCCCACCCTATTATGAATAAATCCAATATTTTAGATACTCAAATGGCATACTACCAGTGCAGGTATAGCGGTGACCGGATTATAACAAAGGGACGGTTACTCGGCCTGTGACGGAATTGGTCGTGTTAATCTAGCCATTCATACGGCTGAGAGTGTAGCGGGGGTGTAAAAGATATAAACCTACGTCACACCGAACGTCGAGTGAATGAATAAATGTTGATTGCATGTCCTTCATCACGTACCTCCTTGAGTTCGTTCGTCCATTGATCAAACCCCTCCTTTCGGCAAGCCCTGTTCTATCAGAGCTCAAGAACATATTCAAGAAATTCAGCCACTAGAATTGTAATGGGTTTTCCAATTGTGGCTGCCCAAAAACGAAATTTCGTAGCAGCAGTGTGTTTCTGAGGTTTCGGTTTTTGTGAATAGAGAACAATAATTTTCAGGTTACTATCATTATAGGCAAGACGGGGAGATGCGCTAATGAAAGTGTAGTAATTCTCATCGAGAGATAAAATACGTAAATGTGCGAATTCTCTCACAGGGATTGGTTATTCCTCGGACCAGCAGAGACTCATTCCAATAGATTCAGCGTTTAAAAGTTAGTGAAAAATGATACCCACACGCCTAGGTACCAGAAATCTTGACGATCCACATTCAAAATAGGTATACAGATACCCATTTTGACCCGAAACTCTTTTGGTGGACACCAATCTTTCCGGGACCCATCTCATTGGATTCAGCGACCAAAATGTAGTCAATAAGAACACCCCACGTGCCTAGATAGCCGCAAATCTGAAAACATTTCTCGAAACACACATTTGACACCTACCCCCAAAAATTGTCCCTTGGTCCTTTTTATCCTACTAACAAAATCGGCGTGGACTGGACGTTTTGCTTATTTGATCTAGAAACCTTCAAACGGCCAGACAAAAAAATTTGGCCAATCGAAGAGAGATTGATTTTTCTCATGAAAAAAGGTTGATTATTCTGGGAATTACCAACCAAAACTCCTAAATCTTTCCATGTGTGTGTTCAGTGAAGAGATCGGTGTAAACAGCCTTTTAGTTACATGATTCCTAAGTTAAGGGAAGGGGAGGTTATTTTGGAACTAAAATGAAATTTGGAAACTAACGGTTTCAATCGTTACTTCAATTTAGGACTAAACTGTATACATACGATTGAGTATTTTTGGGATCAAAATAACAGCCCCCTCCTCATTATGTCTTTTATTCTGGATAGGGACGTCGTCAACTTGTTTGCGCAATTTCATCGAGCGTCGGTGTGGATTCGAATTGCAGCAGTGCTGATGTTATCAACCCTATTGAGGTGCAAATCTCCTTCGTGAAAAGAGGTCCCCGTCGATGGTAGTTGTTGGCCTAAGGCTCGAAAGGCTATAAAGATGGTTCAGATTCCGCATTCTTCTGCATCATTATCCTGTAATGTTTATTCTTAATCTATTGCTCAAAGCGCTTTTCACATTGAGATTATATTCACGAGTCAACCATTCATGGAACACGTCTATCCCCATTTGGGAGGGCCTTATTTTATTTATTTGTTTATTTTTCTGAGTTTCAAAATAATCTCTTAAAACCCCTGATTTCTTGGTATTTGTTCCTTGTTATTTAAGAAATAAAATACATGTATTTAAATGAGCTTGAGCATTCGCACACTGTTTGGCAGGAGTGTCTTATTCGACACGTGAGATAAATCCTGACCGAGGCTGGGGAAGTCGTGAAGTATTTCGACATACCATATATGTGTGTTCGTGCTTCTACAACATACATTCGGAATTTACTTGTCAGTATACCTTCCTAGAAGTCGAGCCAGAGATACGATTGTATCCACTTCAAAATAATCCGGAAGAAAAGAGTTTTGGTTGGTTACTCCTTAATAATCAATCTATGTATTCACGCAATGGTCAACCTCTTCGATTTCCCCAAAATATATTTTGGGCGCTTCAAGATCTAAATCCTCGGACCAGGAGCACAGAGAAAATGGGAGAAAACATTGAGTTTTGAGTGTCCCGGACTCATTCCAATCCGTTCAGCGTCCACATTTTTAGTGGAAAATGGTACTCGCTTAGGTGTCAAAAATCTGAAAACCCACTTTTGAAATAGGTAGGTAGGTCCATTTGGTGACCATAACTCTTCCGTTGGGCGCTAATAGTTCTAACGATTTCCCGTCCCATTGGAAACCCAAATGTCCGTCCGTCGTACGCTGTCCCCGTCCACGCCGTTTTTGGTAGTAAAAAAAATTCCTCCTGGTTCGAGGAATAACGAAACCCTGTGAAGGAAATGCAGCGATTTTAGAGAACTAGCGTGGGAGGCTGGAAACAAGGCCAAGGTGACAGGCAGAAACATCTTTTTCAGTTGTAGAATTTATACAGAATAAGTTGCAGCAGATGCTTCATATAGTAGGGCATGGAATTAGGCAGATGTTGATGAACATTACATATATTGGGAAACTCCTCGCATATTTTTGATCTACGCGGCTTTGACTGCAGTTTCCCGCGAAAGGTGGATTATTTCCCCTGTGCGGTACTTCACTTTCTCTGTTGAATAGTTAATAATAAAGAATTTACGTTTTATCGGAGTCTGAAGAAACTATGAACGGTAAGACTATAATGGATGCGTGAACGGGTAGGACCAGGTATGCCGGCCACCTGGAGGATCGGGGTCTGTGGACGCTGCAGTGATTCGAGTTTGTTCGACTGTTCGGTGAGTCCGCTGACCTTTTCTGCGTGCCGAGAATCACCTGAGCGCCTCAGCCTCCTCGCAAATCCCTGATGGTACTTCCACTTACTTGTTTGAATTCCTGACGAGCGAATCATGTTAACTGAAACAGTTGTTTTATTCGAATAGAAGCAGTGTTGAACATGATCGAGACCGTCTCTTAGTAGCACTAGCCCTAATTTTGCTTCATTAGGTATTCTCAATTACGTGGTGGCTGTGTTCATCGCATTATCATATACCCTTGTGGTATTTGAAGGAAAAAGTTACACCTGCACCCTCCTAATCATTCAAAGTGTGGAGATTTTGAATTAGAAAGTCTGTGCACCTTCAGGCCACAGTGCGCACAAACAATCGATCCTATCGTGCCTGATGGCCACCACGATTTCAAAACACGTACGAGTTTGACGTTCTGAAGTTTTTTGGAAGGTTTGTAGGTTGTGTTTTCATGAAGATATAGAGTTGACTGTATCATAACAGAACCTGCTAGAAATAATTAAAAACATCCATTTAGGAGCTGCTCAAACCGAATTCCTCGCTTCTCCGCAAAGGTGCTAATAAATTATGTTACTTGCACATCTTGAACAATTTCAAACTCCGCGATTTGGCCCGTGGATGTCGATCCATCACCAGATGCTATTTCGTCGAACGAAGAAGGTACGAGAACTGGTTTGGCGAGCGGGCGTTACTTTTGCTTCTCGAGCCTCATATCCCGCTAGTTTCTAGTGGCGGACCTTCCCAAACATTGTTTTTCTTCTACCTTCCCTTCCATCAGTGCTTGGGTCCCAGAAAACCCGCTCTGCCTG
>CM033998.1:31366065-31609853 GCA_019603395.1 Cyrtorhinus lividipennis | reverse complement strand
CTTGACATTCAGAGTTTCGGTGGCCGAAGCCCCCACTTGGTGTCATCTTCAGTTTGCGGAAAAATAGGTAGGTACTGGCTTATTCCCCCCACTCCACCCTAACCCTTTATCATAAACTCGTTTTGTCAAGTTTGCTTACCACTACAAAACTCTGAGGACAGGTATGCAAATGAAGTGGACGGAAGACAGAGAGAATAAAATAAACGATCGATACCGCGACTCGTGGAAACAGATTCGAAGACGTAGGTACAGAAGAAGAGCTATTCGATTTCCTCCTGGCCTCTCCAACGGTTCAATCGGTGTTACAACTTGGTCGTAAATCGGCTAAATTCGCTCGATCAAAGTCAACTAACGACGACTATCCAACGTTGACTATGTCTGTTCCGTTGAATCACGATGGCGTTCACCTTAATACCTTTACGGAACGGGCTTTATTAAATGTGAATGAACACCGGTTGGCGTGACTTTCTTATTTGACCAAGTAAAACTCAACTGGGTACCTTTTCGGCGTTTATGAAACTGTTGTTGGTTGGTTATTCCTTGAGTTAGAAGAAAGAAGAAGAAGAAGAAAATAAGTATATTATAAACAAATCGCAATTCCTTGTAGGGTTTAGTGGACAATTTATTTTGAAAATGACTTTCAGCTTTTTCTTGTAATAGGCCTGTGTGGTATTATTTCAAATAACAGTTTTGACGCATCATTGATTAAAATTTGCTTTGGACCGATTGACGAAAACGGAGCCGAAAAAAGTCGCGTTGAAGCAATAGTCACTTAATTGAATATACCGACATGAATTTCGCGAGCTACCTACCTACTTTTTCCGCCCTTCATCCTGAATGTTCCCCCCAGATACTCGGGTCTATTTTTATCGAATTCTGGAATGTAAATGTGAAAATATGAAATTAAAAGGAAATTTGGAATCATTTTTAATAATGTCAGAAATCGTTAGGCAATTGTTGGGATCTGACTCGGAAAAGCAATACAAGGTGTCGCACGAGTTGCCCCCCCCCCCCTCTCAAATCGTCCTGGAGGAGGGGGTAAACAAAAAAATTGCATTCTTAATATTAGCAAGGATCTCAAATATCATATTTGCGCACCGCCTGCAGCTGCCCAACTATGCGCAAGAGACACAAAATTTCTTATGTTAAATGAGAACCCCAATTTTTTATTGCAGGTTTGGATTCTACCCTAAATTTATGATAATTCGATATTTTAACTTTTAATGTTTAACTTCAATTTTTCTGTACTACGAGCCACTTTTAAAGTTGCGCACCCCAAAATTTTCAATGATGGTGAACTCTAAATCATCATTGTTCTTTAGCGCTGATTCACATGATGCTATCCGTTTCTTGATTCGACTCAATTTTTGCGGAATAGTGACCACCTCTTCTCTAACTTTTTTTAGTTCTAGAGAATGGACACGCCTATTCAGTCATCAATTGGCGACTAATCACGCGCTAGTAAGGGAGAGAAATGTTCAATTCTCCTGAATCAATACTAAAATTTAAAACATGATTCGATTCGATCTTCCTACACCAACCAAGTCAGTTTAAGTAACACCAATACTCACATAGGTAGGTAGGTACGATGAAACGTCTGATCCCCTTGTCTTAAGGTCTGTGGGAATGAGCTCAATAATCTATATAAATCATTTTCGTGCTTCTTCTCCTCTGGTTCTAACTAGTTCAACAAACAACTCGAAAGTCTTTCGGCCGTCGAATTTTTCATCGAGTTGGGTATTGTTGCGTAATTGACTTCCCCTTCCACCTAAGGTGTTAGCCGGCGTCCAATTGGTAATAGTCGGGATATTCCGTCAGTTCTGTCACCTTGGAGAAACAAGCCATAAATGTATTTGGATGAGCGAGTGATGGGCGATCTTCATCACTACGGGTCGATTACAGGAACGTTATTTATTGTTGACGTTACCGCTTATTTTGTTGACAAAACTACGGTGTTAGGGCATCGCTTACATGGACAGTTCTCGTAATATCGTACGTCACGATGATGTTATAACAGCCGTCAACATACTATTAAATGAATATATTTAATGAGGTAATAATTGATGCGGCGTATTAAACCTAATTTAGATGAGTTATGTAAGACTAGCGAGTTTTAATGAATGAGGGTTGTGCTTCTCAGTGAATTTATGTTTCAAGAACCAAGACCGAACCCCGCCAGTAATAAAGAACATTAAATCTTTGGATAAATTGTATCCGTCCATTAACCTGCATCTTTGCAATCTAGTAAGTACAATTATTCCGCCATTTACGAGGTGTTATATCAGATGTGATTCAGTCTTGTTTCTTCTTAATGGATGCATATTATAGTATTATAATACCAGCAATTCCATCGATTGAGTAATTTTGGAGATAATCCCTACGTTCATCGATAATTCCATCTAACCTTCAACTTATATACGCAATATACCCTTCCTCCTAAATATCTGCAATATTAATATTATACACATGATGTTGTGAGCCTAACGACTGAACGGATATGATGCGTTGTGTGTGTGAAGAGGTTTTCTGAATCCGTTTCAAGCCCAAGATTATCTCAGATATACATCTCAGATTTCCTCAATAAATTGGACATTTTTCATGTTCAAGATGATCGAAAACCCATTTGTCCGCCGTCCCCACCGCTATTGGCGGATTTTTCAACAAATCTGAAATTTCGGTCAGTGATTCCCTTCCTGCTCTGGATGGTCATTAAAACTTTTCAGTATAGGCCGGGTGTGGGTAAAAATGTCCATTTTGAAAATGGTTTTCAAGCTTTTCGGGTTCATAACGACGTGTAGAGTATCATTTTGTACACTTCTGTGGTGTTAGAACCGATTGAGATGGGTCTCGGAAATTGCAGGCTATGGTCAAATTTTCCTAAAATGGACATCTGCCTTTTTCTTCTAAATAGGTAGATATTCCGAAGACTCCAACGATACAAATAATAATCTAATGTGAATCAGTTCGTAACGTTTTAAAACTGTTGAAGCCGAAGGTAAGGAGCAGGGTACAGAAAAGTATATTTCTGCAGACACACTTTCAGCTGAGAGCTCAAAAACAGCTCTGAAAATTAACACATGTAGGGGGAGGGGAACAATGGGAGCACTCGGTTTTTTTATGACGTCGCATCGAAAATAAATTGGGAAGGCTGATCTTCCATTTCCATACTTTCGTCAGGTGGACCTGTATAACTTAAGAAGAGCGACGAAAACAAAATGACGGACCATGTAGAGCGAATAGTTAAAACGATTCGAATAACGGTTAAGTATTTAACAGGTATTTACTTGAAGATAGAAATCTTCTTAGCTGGGCTTCCTACTTCCTTCATTCATGCGGGAGCAACCTTGAATGAAAACGATTGTTCTTTTACGTTGCGATTGAATTTCCCAAAGTTGAAGGAAGGAGTGCAATTATCATCATCATTATCAATTAAGTACCTACTTCATGAGAGATCAAAACAAATATAAAACAAGGAAAATTAAATCCAGAAAAGATGATCTGAGAACGATAGTAACATGCCCGCACTACATTTATAAACCTTCTTTGTGTCTCGGTAATGAATGAATAAAGTACTAATCATCCCGTCACGCATCTTGGGAACAATAAAATGGACCTATATAGTTAAATGAGCGGGAAATGTTGGCGTTGGGATAACGAAGTTATAAAAAGCTGCTTATGCTTTTGTACCTTTAACAGGGGGTATTCATCAACCGAATGCACTCTCTGCATCGTTGTATCGTCGTATCGTAGTATCGTTGTAAAAATCATGATGATCGCTCGATCATAGGGTTCAATCTTGTTGAGCATAAACGGTGAGACTTGCAAATTAAATGTTATCGTCAGCGCGGGTTATCTGATTCCTCTACTAATACTTCTACCACTACAATTTTATTTATTATTTTTTTTTTTTTTAATATATACACATTTTGCCTTAGGGTGAAAGGTCATCCTGTCAATTCGTTTGCGTACGATAGGCATTTGCGACACAACGCATGCGCAGTGACCACCATTTACCACGATTTGACCGATTTAGGTGTATTTAGGTTTTCATAAACTAACATGGGTATCACTAATATTTATGTATTTGATGATGCAAATAAGTTTTGAGTTCCGTATGAAGACGTAAATGGAATTGAATATATTCTTCTATCACCGCATGAGAACGCAAGGTTAGATTAGCACTTAGTTTGACATTTTGCTGATTTGCAGGAGGACGTTCTTGTTACGGGGAATACTATTCACTGTGTGCTTATCCTGTATACATTTTTTATTGATCATTTTGCCCAGATTTTTCTATTACCCCATTCCTCGATAAAATTCGGCGCGCTATACTGCCATGAATGAAAAAGAAGGTAATTTCATCGTCAGATAAAATTGTTAGTGTAAACAGTGAACCCAAACCGAGATAACAAAAATTCTAGATTGACGTCGTTTGCATATTAGATTCGTTAGAACATCACAAGATCGTCAAGAAAATGGAATTCTGACGTTAGGCTCGCTGGATGCATAAATCATCAAGGGCCACGATCATTGAGCCTTCCGTGACGCGGGATCGACTGGGTTTACACAACACGAAAACATTGTCCGTGGTCCGGTGAACTTTATTTAGGTCAAGCAGTTGATATCCCAAGCTTAACTAGGCATCAATATTATAGTTTCAAGTAAAAATATGCTTCTAGTTGAATGGTTCATTGACCTGAGTATCAGGGGGTGAAAACAATACTTCCTATCAAGATTTAACCTATATTACTCGGTGATTTTGTTTTGTGATTAGAGCGTTTCTCTTTGTTTCTATGCTTTCGACTACCTCTAAATAGTATGGAACTATACGTTGATAGGGAAATGACCTTCCTTGTTCATCGTCGCATCACTTGAATGGACGGGTTCCACGCTAGTCCTCGAAGTGATTGGACGGTAGTTTTTTCTACGCCATTGGAACTGGCGTTCTACATGGAGAATCTATTACCGTAACTGATGGAAAACTCTTTTGAAAACTTCCGTACAGGATGACACTAGTATTAAAGAGCATGAATCGTTCTTTCGTCTCGGAGGTTACTCCTTGAACGTGTAATTGTAACGGAACGAGTGGGAGGGGGAGAATCCATAAACCGAAAACAACCGGAAACCAGCTTAAAATAATATGTTCCGAATACAATAATGATTGCCTCTACGTACGTCCTTCTTGTTAAAATAACTATTGATGAATTCTACAGCACTGATTTATTTTAGCCAACAATACGATTCAACCCCACGTCTAAGTACCATGAAGTAACTGAACTACTTAATCAAGATAGAACGCAAAAGCTACAAAAATTATTAAACCCTCCATGATGACTCGCAGAATGGAGAAATCTAGAAATAGAATTTCATGATCTAAGTACATGGGAAATGTTGAAGGTGACTGGAACTCTAAACTCGTGAAAGCCACTGCTTATCTGAGGATGCCAATTGAGTTGCGTGTGTACGAAATTTTAGTAAAGAACTTTGTCAGTAATAATGTATAAAACAAGGACAAAGGACTAAAAGATTTGGAAATAAATGTATGAGCCTTTGTGTCCCCCAGGTACTTTTACTGTTTATATGCCATCTTCAGATTCAGATCAAAAGTAAATCCCGTATTTAGAAAAGTATTCTTTGTACTGTCTTCACAATCCGCATTGATTATTCGCCACGTAATGTCAAGGCTAGCTGATGCGTAACTTTGAAAGAAGATTCTTTGAATTCATGAAATTTTGATTCATCCTTCCAGCCATTTATGGAAAACGGTAATCTTCATAATGATGGTTACAACGAGTTCTGGTGGAAAATCTCGGTTCGTGACATGAATTTGAAGTACGTTTAACAAACCAACTCATTTATTAATTTTTATTTCAAGGTGTGAGATCTCACCTCGTCGAGGCTACGGTGCCTGAGGGTTGTTGCGTTGAACTGCAATATTCAAATGGTCAGTTCAGAACCTAAATCACGTTATCGAGAGAAGTTCCATTCAACAGAGAAAGGGGTTTGAGGAGAACAACTACGACGTTTGAACAGCACCGATGCAAAAAATCCTTTTTCCTCGACGGAACCTGGAATCGCAAGGGCTCATCAGGGAAGGCCCACGAGATTGTTATTTTATTTCGAAGAAAATTACTTCGTGATCCCTAGATTACCGTAGCCCAGCTCCATTCTCTTCGACGAGGAGCCCCTCTCGCGGTTTGACCTTGACATTGAGGATCCGTGGTGCTTTTCGCCGACTCATTCTGTGAGTGAAGTTCCTTCGAAAGAACCGACTAATGGAATATTGTCCAGAGAACTCTCTTTCATCTATCCGAAATTAAAAAAAAATTGTTTGCTGTTTTCACGCTCATACAATCCGAGGTCACACATCTGAAGGAATTATTCAATTTCGGTGGCTCATTCCGAGATGATACGAGAGGCGTTGCCGAGGGAAAAATTAATTGTTAGATCCTCCACTCAAGCCTGGTAATGCCTGCGAAAGGGCTTTTGTCATAATGCAATTATATTGTGCATGTATAATACAAACCTCTTGCATGCATGCGTATTGCTGCAAGTTATTCCATATTGGTTTATTATTCTGGATGGATTGCCCATGTGTGAAAAGGCGTCTTGTTGGGGCCGACAAAGGACTAAGGACGGCGGACGAACGTTTTGGATTTTTAATTTATTCACGTACTTATATACATATTTAATTTATTTATTACAGAAGCCTGAGATAGTTTCTTCCTGATGATACGAATTATACGTAGGTTTAGGTATCATTCCGGTGAGAATAATAAACCAACAGAAGTTATTAGGAGCCCTTTCAAGGATCAAGAAGGGAAATGATTAACTTGATAAACTGTCATCGAGAGCAGTATATACTTTGATGGCGAGTGGACGAGCTGAACGCCATAGCGAGGCAGGCGAGCGTATGATTCACATTACAAGGTCGAACGCCTCTCATTCAAAATGCTCGTTCAATTGTAGATAGTCGCAGATAGTTGCGAATGGAATTGGGCTGAATTGGGCTTATGAGACCAGCTTCGTCACCCGTACAAGCGGATGTCCTGATGGGGCGACCGTACCAATAATGATGTATATCCTTAGTAAAGTTACCTAATATCCTTAGTAAAGTTACGTATTCTCGAGCGGTTCTTCCAAATAAAACCAATTTCTGAAACAACGCATAATGATAAAACAATTCAATTTGACCAATTAATTTTCAATAATTCACTCGCTACATTTCTTTAGTCGTCAAATGAAGATCTTCCGGAATCTTCCGAGAGAAAAATGGTAGGTTGTTCAGCCATTGATTAGGTATACTATTTCTCAATACAAATAGAGAATAATCTACACGAGATTACGAGATCTATCATTAACCCTAGTTGTATTATTTACAGGTACTATAGGGTGAAATGGAACCCGTGCGTAGTATGTTCACGGTTAATTCAAATATATTTCCAATCCCAGATGATGAGATACATCATCATACATTATCATTCCATAAAAAAATTAATTTAAACGAATTAATTTCATGTTCAAGTTCTATCGAGACACAAATTTATGTTTTGATTAGTTATTCTGTGTAATGATGACAGAAGTCGTCATCCTTTCAGATCGGTCCCAAACTTTCGACAGTATAATATGTTTCATGTCAAGATCAAAAAATTGAATTGTACATACGCCGTACACACCGTTTTTTTTTTTTTTTTTTTTTTTTTTTTTTTTTTTTTTTTTTTTTTTTTAATGTGGAAAATTTTCTAGCAATCTGAATTTTTGGTCAGGTTTCTTGAGGACTCTGTTAGGTCTTCGAAACTTATTCACCCCGATCCGACCAAATTGAGGAAAAAAACTATTTTTGAAACACGGTTTTCGGGCCTTCTTGGGAACTAGGCATGTGGGGTATCATTTTCCACTAAATTTTGGACGTTAGATCGATTGGAAGGAGCCCGCGACACTTCATGCCCACTGTTATCCCCACATTCTTGCTCCGGGGAATAATCAACCATTGTGGAAGAATATTCAGCATTTTTTTGTTCTTGCTGCTCATATACATCCTCGCCGTTAAAAATTTATGGAACCTCCCGTGAGAAATATACAATAGTTTGATAATGTTGGTAGTTGCGGTAGGAGTTTGAGGAAATGGTCGGTAGGTAGGTTCCTGAGGATCTTCTTTTCGTCATTACCTGCTCGCTTCTAACCGCTAAGGTCGACCTAAGGGGCGATCCCACTTGTTTGAGAGAGTTCGTTTCCAATTCGCGTTTCTTGAGAAATAAGTCGCTGAAAAAACCTTGCCACCGTGCCGAGGAATCAACCAAACCAAAACACAAACAGTGCAGGAGCTCTGACGGCTCAAACAAGCACTTGCACCAACAGATTCAGATCCTACCACATGATATCGCTACCTACATCCATCCACTGCTGGATGATGACCGGTGACACGATCTTTGAGCACCATTTCGACTGAACTCCTGATATTCTAGGATTGATCGTGAGTAGACGATGGATAATGAGGTAACTCACAGGTCAACAAGGGGGCGCCTGGACAAGTACCATCTCCATCAAGATTTAATCAGTTTTCAAACAACACTCAGTTTACTCCACGACGAAGTACGAGGACTAAATTAGGCATGACAGTGGAATAACGTGTCTTACTCATTGTTTACCGATAGGGAGGGTTTCGTAGCTGGTCGTGTTTGCTTTCTTCAAGTGCGTACCCCTTCCACTCGCCCCAATAACCAGTTTTTGAGCATGCCTTGGAACTGCGATCTGGGATCAATGATGCGGAAATTATTCAAGAATGAAAATTTTTAAAATAAAGATGTTTGACTATTCAAGAATGAAATGATGATTCAAGAATGATTATTCAAGAATGAAAATTTTTAAAACAAAGATGTTTGACTGTTTGTTATTATATTTTAACCGAAAATATAATATAATATGTTTTGTCTACATTTTTAATAAATATAAGGATTTTTATAACTTATTAAAAAAATATTTTGAAAACGGGAGAAAACTCGAAACTTTGAAAATAATTCAAGAAATACACAAGTTCATTGTGCCAATGCATATGTTTGAAATTAGGCATCAATTTTTAAAAAATTCAAAAATAATGATAATGCGCACAGTTGATCTGACTGGATCAAAGCAGCTCTAACTGAACACACACAGAGAAGTTCGGTAAATACCACTAATTTTTCAATTCTCTGCTTTCCTGATTTACCTTTTTTGATCCGTAAAATCCACCGGACAGTTTAGAGCTACAAAGCCGGCATTGCTTTTTTTGAGAATCTTCACTAAAAATATCAAAGCTAGATTCGTTATTCATTCATTGAATTTCCGCCACCGTTCCCGATTCGTTGAGCCCGAAAAATGAATACACCCATACGCTCCTAATTGTACTTATACCATCTACATACTAGTTATCAGCATCGTATTTGCTGCATCTGTTTTTATTGTTACACATTGACTTAGAAATTTAGTAAATCTGCTGTATCACAGTGGCATTATAAACAAGTAGTGGCAAGATTTCAGACATAATTAATAAATAGCATAGTTTTCCGAATTGAAAATTCTGGTACCATAATATCCGTAAGACGAATAATACGAAGATTAACGTGAGTATAAAACGGTAACAAAGGACAAGATGAGGCCGCGAAGGTCTCCATTCACTTCCTAGCCTCAGATCATTGATTAATAACAATTGAACAATTAAGAGGATGCTCTTTTGGACGAAAGTATCATCTTCCTGTTAACATAACTAATCTCACTTCCAAGAGTGAGAACAATGAGTGGCTCACGACGTCGGCCATGTGAAGATGCATACTCCTACCCTCCTACCCATGATATGAAGCTAATTTTACTGCAACACAGTTCGAGCATTCAGACATCCATCGTTATGGATTTGGATACGAATGGGAGCTATGTAAGCTTTGTATGTGGTTAGCCAATCGGTACTAAATTCTACATTGTTCCGTTACAGAAAATGGTATTCATTAATTATATTGTGGTTGGTCCTTGAATAACCAACCTATGTTTTTATGCAGAAAGTGAACCTTTCTGATTTTTTTCCCCAAAATGTTTTTCTGGTCGTTAGAAGGTGTCTAGATCAAAATCAGTAAATGTCCGTCCGCCGTGACTTGGTAGTAAAAATTAGTCTAAAAATATGAAATTTTGGTCAGGGACCCGTTTCCAGCTCTTGTTGGTCCTTGTAACATTTTAGCCCGATCAAACCAAATTGAGGGGAAGGGGGGTGTCAAAATGTGTTTTTCAAAAAATGGATTTTCATGATGGATGGATCTAGGAGAGTGGGGTATTATTTTCCACTAAATTTTGGACGGTAAATCCAATGAGATGGGTCCCGGAACGATTGGCGCCCACGGGAAGAGGTTATGGGTCAAAATGGATACCTGTCTTCCTATTATGAATGTGGGTTTTTGAAATTTATGGTACCTAGGCGTGTGGGGTATAATTTTTCAGTAAATGTTGGGCGCTGAATCAGATGGAGTGAGTTTTCATTTTTCTGGTCCGAGGAATATGTCCGTGAAAGAATTTGTAGCATTTGTTAATTAATTAATTAATTATATTAATTAATTATATATGCGTTGGTGTTCAGGAAGCCCTGATTCCCTGATAGTTTGTGTATATTCTCAGGGGACATTCTGGTGGGCTGGTCTCTCAATAGGAGATCCCAGGGAAATAATGGATGATTGGGGGATATTCAAGTAATATTAATATCGTTGAATTTTTTAATCACTGAAAAAACCGTTGGTTGTGCTTTCCGCTGCCAATTTCTAAAATATTCATCTATCCAGGTATGCTTAACCGACTTCAACGTTTTTCTTGATGCTACCTCTGATTTGTATTGTGAATGAAAACGAAGTGTGTGCACTATTCTCAAAGCATCGGTCCTCTTGAGTCGGATAAGCCTCCAAAATGCATCACATACGCGTTATACCGAACCCTGGTGTTCCCATTCACGCAACCGTATCATGCTTCTCCTTTTGTTTGGCTTTGACTTTAGCCTTGAGCTTGAGGATGTACCCTCTATTCCGCGTAGCGGCCATTATGATGCGGTCAATAGAAGATAATGTAACGCGCACGTGCACCATTATTATAGTAGGTAGGTTGTTATATAGAATGAAGATTATGTGAGGTTTTTTTCCCGATTTTCGTTCTTTTGATAATAATACATTACAAATTATACAGACAACGTTGGTATGATGAATTTACATATTTGTGTAAATTAATCGTTGAAGAAGTTATTAAATTTACTGTTAGCGATCTCCTATCTGCACCTAATCTGAAAACTCTTGCATATTGATCGCACCAAAATCTTTGTGTACAGGTGCATAATGTTTTGTACCTACCTACCAGTGTCAAGAATGCATCTGACACTAGATGGATGATCGGTTGAGTCCCGCAAAAAATTTTGAGTAGTGGACCGCTGAATTCATATTGCTTTAGTTAGATTTGTTAGATATCTCGTTGAAATGGCATTTGAGAAAAAGAACAACAAATGGACGTGAGGATGGCACGAATCATTTGTCTCACTTCTTGTCAGCTCATTACATTCGGTCCATCTATCTCATTCACGGTATTAAGCAATCTGTCGTTTGCCGGTGTGATGATGAGATCTAATTAATCGTATTTTTGCCAACTCATCAATCATTTTTAACATTTCGAGAACCCCTCCACATAAACCATCAATCCGATCAATTTTTCGCCTGTTTCAGACTCTTCAGTTCAGTGTTTAAAACACATTTTTGCGGAAGGAAAGTTAAAAACATTCGTTTCTTGTTATGTTTGAAACAGTGTTTAATACTGTTTCAAACACGGCCCTCGAGAGCTATTTTAAACTGGACATGTAGGAAGAAAATGACCCTGCCGATCCGTAAATAGATATCTACCAAGTCTTCGGCTTGTGGCTATATAATATTTAGGTTTACAAGGAATGAGTCTTAATTCCCAGAATCGATATGAGATTTATCGCGTGGCAACCTCATAAAGCTTTCCACTCCTCAATTATCATCCATCGCTCCAAAACTTTTCGCTCTGTGGAAATTCCTGTTTCATAAACGTCAAACGATGAGTCGAAAAGACGGACGACGAAAACGGAACTGTCTGTGTTGGCATATACTCATAGAATAACTGTTAATTATTATCCCCTGTGTCACCCAAATACTTACTTATTCCACTTTACTTGATACCATGAATGTCGTAACACGCTGCTCTAATCTCAGAAAAAGATTATGAGAAGTATTTACAGTTAGGTACGTGAGATTTTATTCCCAAGTGATAAGGATTAAACCCATACCCTTCCAATTTTTGCCAGTTTTTAGGGGAATGCCGTGTGTTCAATTATAGGAAATTTCGGTTTGTTTAACAGCCACCCGACATAGTTCTTAACCGTAGAAGAATCTGGGGGAAGAAAAGATGGCATTCGGCCAGGTTACTTTTCGAACCATTCTGCCAAGCGGCTGATGAGTGAAATGATGGAAATATTTGTTTGAGTGGAAACACTCCTCATAATCCGCTTGTGGCGAACTGATTAGTGGGAAATGATTGGAGATTGGAGGGATGTGGGCAAATTGAGGCCCCAGATCATGCTGTTAGCCTACAGAACTAAATCATTACCATTGGAATCATTTTCCCTTGATAATTTGGTTGACGTTGATTTGTAGGTACGTCCTTGTTTTTAAAATTATCATTCTATCACTGACCCCACCTACTCCAAGTCAGTTTTGAGCTAAGCATAGTGGCAATACTTGTAGTATGGTTTGAAACCTCAAAAAAATGTTGTCTTTGTGGCTGATTTTGAATGTGGAATTTAATTTGCTCAGCTAGGTGAAACCAGGTTTTGTCGATGTATCGTGTTCAACAGGTCGTTCCGGTTTTGCAAGGAAAGAAACGTGGAAACGTTCATCGCAGTAGATCCTAAATATTGGATGGAAACATTTTTTAATGGCGTGGTATAATGTGCGTATAAACGTCGTCAAAACTCCTTTCAATTGGTACGGGTTGAGCCCCATTATAATGTCCACCACGTAAATACGCATAACACGTAGGTACTTCAAAGCAAGGAAGTCATGAAATATTAGTCAAGCTAGATAAGTGAACCCTTTGTGAGGTAATTTTCAAATTAGTTAAATTGTTAAGAGTAGTCTTTGGAGGGGTGTTCAACTGAGGCGATTTGTGGCGGAGGGGGGCGTCTCCGTCTCAGTTGATGAATGAGTCGGGCTGGCAATCCCAAGGTGCTGTGCCTTCGCCGTTTGGCAGGGATCTTCGACCGCTTGAGCTATGATACCTCTGGATAGAAATGGAACTCGTAAGTTGGAATCTGATAAAATCAGAAATTTCTCTCGATTATAATACAGTACGATTTATTACATACCGCTTGTCTGATCGTTACTGTACCGATTTCTGAATGGTTGCTGAAATGCTCATATCAACTTTATTGATTTGAAGTAATATTATTGACCAGAGAAAACTGATTTTGTCGTTCATTGGGGAAAATTGTGTGTTAAACAGATTGTACTTTCACGCATGACGTCAGGTGAAAGAACGTTTTCTTCTCGTGGTGCTTTGCTCTTGCTTCAACTAATCAGAATCTCGACTTTCATGATTTGTGCGTCCTTACGATCTATTTAGCCACTGAGCCGATACAGTCATATGTATCCAAATTACATATTTATTATAATTTGCCCAGTGACTTACTTATCAACATACTGACACTCGTACATCCCGTAGCGCGTAGCTTTTTTAGAATTAGTCTGATTCCGTAACGAAGTAAATTTTGTTGCTTCACATCGTACGAATCGCAAAATATCGCACACTGTCTGAGTCCATTCAACTGGTCAACCTAGGGCGTCCGGTGCGGGGACCTCCTCAGCGGTATGTAACGGCTCAATCTGTCCGACCTTGCACCCGGCTCTCGACGAGAAACAGAGCTCCCCTTCTTTCCGATGATGAGGAGCTGCATAGTGTTTAGTTTAGACGACAGAGGGAAATCGTCTCCTTGTTCGGCATCCGACGGTTCCGTTCTGCTAGCCTAGTATACTATCCTACTGCGACTACGAAAGAGAAAGATCTGAAAGCATCTGGGAGATCATCAACCAATGAGATCTAATACCTGTCTTGAGTCATGAAGCCAACGTTCATTGAGTGCTAGATTCAATGGAGAGAGATAAAATAATAATCCAATCCCTTCAGCAGCAACTCATCAGTTGTTTCATTTCTAGGAGAAAATTATGAGCAAATTTGCCACAATAACCAACCAAATCCAAAATGCCCGTCCGCCATACGCCGCTCCCGCCAGTTTTCGGTAGTCGAACATTATCTAAAAAATCTGCAAATTCTTACACACGGGTTGGTTATTCCTCGAATGGGGGGAACAGTGGGTGTGGCGGGTCCCAGACCCATTCCAATCGATTCAGGGTCCAAAATTTAGTGGAATATGATACCCCACACGCCTAGGCACCAGAAATCCTGACACATACAAAATGGGTGGATACATACCCATTTTGACCCATAACTTCTTCCGGTGGGTGCCAATCGTTCTGGGACACACATCATTGAATTCAGCGTCCAAAATTTAGTGGAAAATGATACCCCACACGCCTAGGTAGCAGAAATCCCGAAAACACATATTCAAGATGGGTGTATCTATGGGGCACTACGACACTAATTTACTAATATAATATTGAGAAAACGTAGGTAATTTAGAAGGCTATAATAATTGTATTAAATTGAATTGAATGGTACGGATAAAAAAGCTCGGACAGTAAAAAGAATTGTAGGCAACTGCTCAAAATTGGTTGCTAAGTTTAACAGCTGGTTATAAACAACAGGATATGACGATGTGTTTTGTTTGTCTATTCGGCTGAAGTCACCCACATGGGTAATAAATACCCAATTTGACCCATTACTTCTTCCAGTGGGGGCCAATTGTTCTGAGACCCATTTTATTGGATTCAGCGTCCAAAATTTAGTGGAAAATGACACCCCACTCGCCTAAATCACCCAAAATCTCGAAAATCCATTTTTCAAAAAACACATTTTGACCCCTACCCCCTCCAAATTTGGTCCGATCGGGCTGAAAAGTTTCGAGGACCCATCTCGGCTGGGAACAGACCCCTGACCCAAATTTCAGATTTTTAGAACATTTTCTACTACCAAAAACGGCGTGGACAATGGACGGCGTACGGCGTACGGCGTACGGCGTACGGCGGACGGCGGACGGCGGACGGACATTGACCTTTTTTGATCAGGACATCATGAAACGTCCAGAAAAAAATTTTGAGCCGAATCGGAGAGGTTGACCATTATCATGAAAACATAGGTTGATTATTCAAGGAATAACCAACCAAAATCTGAAATTTTGGTCTTTAGGATGTCCTTAAAACTTTTCAGCCTAATCGGTCCAAATTTGGGGAGGGTATGCTCTTTAAAACTCGATTTAGAGGACTTTTGGGGAACTGTGTATGTAGAGTATTATTTTCAACTAATTTGTTGGTCCTAAATCGATTGGAATGATTCCGCGACACTCCTCGCTCACTGTTTTCCCCGTACTCATGCTCCAAGGAATAATCAACCATTGTGGAAAAGTTTGCTGCGTTTTGGTTGGTTATTCCTCGAATAATCAACCTATGTTTTCATGATAATGGTCAACCTCTCCGATTTGGCTCAAAATTTTTTTCTGGACGTTTCATGATGTCCTGATCAAAAAAGGTCGATGTCCGTCCGCCGTACGCCGTACGCCGTCCGTGTTCCGCGCCGTTTTTGGTAGTAGAAAATTTTCTAAAAATCTGAAATTTGGGTCAGGGGTCTGTTCCCGGCCGAGACGGGTCCTCGAAACTTTTCAGCCCGATCGGACCAAATTGGGGGGGGGGGGGGGGTCAAAATGTGTTTTTTGAAAAATGGATTTTCGAGATTTTGGGCGATCTAGGCGAGTAGGGTGTCATTTTCCACTAAATTTTGGACGCTGAATCCAATTAAATGGGTCCCAGAACGATCGGCACCCACTGGAAGAAGTTATGGGCCAAATTGGGTATTTATTACCCATTTTGAATATGTGTTTTCGGGATTTCTGCTACCTAGGCGTGTGGGGTATAGTTTTCCACTAAATTTTGGACGCTGAATTCAATGATGTCTGTCCCAGAACGATTGGCACCCACCGGAAGAAGTTATGGGTCAAAATGGGTATGTATCCACCCATTTTGTATGTGTCAGGATTTCTGGTGCCTAGGCGTGTGGGGTATCATATTCCACTAAATTTTGGACCCTGAATCGATTGGAATGGGTCTGGGACCCGCCACACCCACTGTTTCCCCCATTCGAGGAATAACCAACCCGTGTGTAAGAATTTGCAGATTTTTTCCTGTAATATTCGTACTTGACACCTTTGCTCTCTACAATACAATATTGTGGTCATGGACCGAACACGTCTTACGCTCACCATGCTTCACATCAGGAAAATCCTCTGCAGGTCCACGTTAAACTCCTTCCCTAACAGAAAATGTTCAGAAATGAATCACTTCGGAGAGTTAACTAGCGGTCCCGTTCAAGAGTCGTTCACTGTTCACACAAATCATGTTCATAGTAAGAGACTCCATCACAAGCTTCATCTCGGCAGTAAGTGCTTACCATTTACACAGCGTTAAAGACTCATTCTCGCTGCTTCTTGCTTCATCGTGAGAAGTGGAAGCTTTTGAATGGGAGTCCTGGGAGAAAAACATGACCACAACCATTGTTAAGCTTTGTTTCAAACGTAGGTATTAACGATTTTTCAAAGTGTCCTTCCATTCGGCCGGAAGGACCCTACCTGCTGCGAGTAGTTGTACTCATGTTTGTACCAGAAGAATTTTATATCTTGTCTGGCACATACGGCACATTTTTACGTACCTTTTTCTTTCCTAGCTGCTTCTTCTTACCTGCTCAACTAGTTTCAAAAATATTATCAGCTGTCGATCCTTTCCCACTTGGCTAGTATCCTACGTTTCTAGTTCTAGTGAGTACTGTGGGTACTGTGAGTACTGTGAGTAGGTGATTCTCCCTCCTCTCCAGATCGTCGAACCTATCTTCGTATTTATCAAATCGTAACTATAAACTTGTACCCTCGTATTCCTCTTTTCTCACTGCACACAGATTCGACTCGGGTTCCTATTATTAATCAATTATTTAATTTCATTTCAATTTGATCAATTGTGTTGTGGCTAGTCCGCTTATTTCATTGTGTAATTCAAATGATATTTTTTAGCACGTAGTGTTTTGGGGAAACGAACATTGAAGGAACACATTGGAACGTATTCGCGATATTCCCCCTCATTTGCTGATTCTGGTTCCTTCTAGAATTTAAACATTCCATTTCAATTCTTTGAAGTGTTTCTGTCAAATGGCCTGGTAATCATATGTGCTACTCACGTTCAGCCTCCGAATAATTATTCCTTTCCTAAAGTTGAGAATAATGTTTGTTTGTTCCGAAACGTGAGTACGGAGCTCCGAAGACTTTTGCTGATATATTTTTCTCTTTTATTCCAGTTATGTCAGGTGACGCTGGCGACGAGGAGATTAGAAGAATACTCAATGGAACGACTGACGGTAAGTGTTCAAGCTTAGCATTCAATCAGTAAACTTGTATTCATCTATTAGCCTGAAACCATCATCATAATGAATATTAAACTCGACTCAGGCTGAACTACCTACTTGAAAATTATTATAATTTACGGAAGCACTATTTTTAGTTCCATTCTTTGCAATATTTCGCTGTGAAATGAACTTACACGAAGTCCATCAGTGATTTAATCCAAAGTATTCTTAATGATCTCATGATGTAGACCACCAACTTCAAGTTCAAAGATCAAGATCCGCATATAGACAGTTCGAGATCTGTTATGTAGCTCTATAGTTCAAGCTCGGTTATAAATACCATGATTTGCTGTTCTTAATGTCACCTCAACCTAGGTGGCAAGCATTAAAGATTCATTCTATCAGTCAATCTCAGCAGCAAGACAACAAAAGCGGGAAAAACACAGTGCAACTTGCAGATTGATTCTCCTGAACACCGGTTATGCTTTGTATGTTATGCTTGAATGTATTCCTTGAATAATCAACCTATGTTTTCATGCAAAATGTTAATCTCTCCAATTCGGCTCAAAAAAATTTTCCGGACGTTTCAAGGTGTCTAGATCTAAATTAGCAGTCCGTCCGCCGTCCGCCGTCCACTGACTTTGGTAGTAGAAATTATTCAAAAAATCTGAAATTTTTGTCAGGGGTCCGTTCATGGCTCTAGTTGGTCCTCAAAACTTTTCAACCCGATCGTACCAAATTTGGGTGGGGTAGGGGTCAAAATGTGAATTTCGAAAAATCGATTTTTGAGATATTTTGTAATTTAGGTGTGTGGGGTACCATTTTACACTAAATTCAGGACAATAAATCCAATGATAATGGGCCTCAGATCGATTGGCACCCATTGGAAGAGGTTATGGGTCGATTGGAATGGGTCCGGGACCCGCCACACCCACTGTTTCCATTTTCCCCATGTTGTAGAAATGAGTATCCACGCGTCTGGTCTGAGGAATAACCAACCCGTGTGTAGGAATTTTCAGCGTTTTTCCACCTGGTATTAATCAGACCTGGTATGAAATGTAGACAAAGTGACAGTTTCCATGCTGCTGGTCCGGGGAATAACCAACCCCTGTGAAAGAATTTGCAGCGTTTCTTAATAGTGGATTGTCTATGTATGAGGCACGCAACACCCTTTCCGATCGATGCAGCCCCAAAAATCATTTAGAAAACGGTATCTATCCCCCCCAAAATTTATTTCAAACACCCATGATGTGTACTTGGTGATCTGGCAGAAAAAATTATCCACCATTTCCAGAAGGACAGATAGATTTTTATGAACAGGAACCATATTATAATTATTATCGCAAGCGTAGTATGTTTCGATGTAACTCGGGGTTTATCCATTAAACCCGCACGACAGATCAACATTGCGGGCGTGTAGTATCCTCTCCTCCTTCAAGGCAATGATTCTAGTCGTTGTATCTCCTGCTTTGCATTAACAATGAGCAAAAATAAGGTTTTGATAGTCTTCAAAGTTTGGTAACTCCACCAAAAAGCCTTTTACAGTCCTAAATTTGGAACACCTGTATCCGGTTTCTTCCTGTGTGTAATACAATTTTCGCCCGATCACCCCACACCGAAGGTAGTTACGGGTTAATAAAATAAGTATTATAAACTATCAATCTTTTTAAAATCAATTATGGGGAAAATTTCCAAGGAATTTAGGCACGCAACGATTGCAGGAATTCATCATTTTGGCTGACAAAGACAGTGAATTTTCCCAGGTTTGACGCAATCCCTCTTTGAAAAGTGGCGTCCAAGAAATGTCAATAGGTACCAAGGCTCCCACATTGCATTCATCGGTATTTACTCTGCCTATGGCAATCAAAAAGTGTACGATGGTGCAGCAGATGTTCGATACAACTCACATTTTCTGGGAGCTTTAGGGATTATTGGATAAAAACCAAATGGAACGAAAATTTTAAGTTATTCTGCACCTTGATTACGCATGTGAGGTAAATTACGTCAAAGAAATGAGGAAGCTACAGATCAAATTAATAAACTTTAATCAAATTTCAACATTTTCTACAATTTTGGTTATAATGATTGATTGATTTTTATTCAATGATAGCTTTATTCAGCTGTGTTACAAAAGTGCTACCTTTTGTAGGTAAAGTCGGAAATTATTCTGCAATGTTTTATTACCCTAGATTAGGGGTTCCCAAACTTTTTTGTATCACTACCCCTCTGATTTCGTAGGCTACCCCTACCCCCACTACACATTATCAGCTTTCTTCGAATGATGAAAATTAAAACAAGTATTACGTGAAACATCGGTATTATTCAAGGAATGATCAACCAAAACTAATATAGTTACAGATACAAAATTTAATTAACATTGTAAAACAGATGCATTTTCAATTTAAGGAAGGTGGAGCAATTGGCCTACCTTCTTGCAAAAACACAGCATAATTCGTAATTTAGAGAGATGGAAGTGCTTGCATGTTCCGGATAAGTTAACAGGTCCCGGGTTGAGTCAAAGCTCAAAGCATGGGTCATTTTCAACATCAAGTTTGTTGCGGAACTTGGTTTTGATCGATTTGGAACTTCTAGAATTTAATTCAGCGTCATAACATTAATGGAAATTGACTCTACAAGCCGGGCTGTCTAAAAACTCTAAGAACCTGTTTTTCAGAACACTAGCAGCTATGGTTCTAAACCTCATCTAAATACAATAAAAGTCTGTAAATTATCGGGTCACACAATCACAACACAATCAAGTCTCTAAATCTCGGAACCCCGTTATCACCGCGATTGCTTAGCACAATTTGGCGGAATAGTTTCATGTTAACCGACTGGAATGAATCTTTCTCCAAAGTTGCAGATTTTGAGAGAAATTCCAACTACTGCCAGACGTCGCTTGAATGCTGGACGGATTTTACGGTTTTCTTTCAATCTAGACATCTTGGACACAAAATGTCAAATTTTTGGGCACGACTTCCGAAAATAATGAACAAAAAATGATCTTAACTTTCCTCTCCATGTTTCTCATGGACAAGGATTGTCTCTTTCTTTCTTTTTGTTTTTTGAATTCTGGGTACTAGTGCGTAGGTAGTTATTTTAATCTAATATATTTATGTGGCACAACCTCTTAAAATCGATTCAACTTCTTCTGGTTGTTTCAGAGGAGCTGGAAGCATTACAGCATGTTGGTAAGTTATTCATCATCATCATCATCATCATTATTCATTTTCCGTGTCTTTACTGTACTTTTGCACTCGGAGTTGGAAAAAAAAGAACCTAACCAACACTACAAAGAGTTCAGACTCATAATTAAAATCTCTGTTCTTAATTAGGTTTCTAAGTAGTTGGTATTTGTCACTTCTTTCATAAAGAATATTATTCAGTTGGTGCTCAATCAAAAACCAATGAGCAAACAACATAATTTTTTATTCTTGCAAGTTTGCCGATTTGCGTTTCTAAATAGGATCACCGTGTGCATACAAGGACCATTCATGATCCTTTTCTGACCCCTCCCCTTCCTCTTATTTCTGTAATGTTGTTTATTATTATTTTTTTTTTTTAATCTGTAATATTTTATGGATATTATGCGGACGTGGTACACTTTCTAGATTGATCGATGAAGTTAGGATTTCATAACTTCGAAAGAGCCAGTCGCGACCGGACGTTTCTTGCCTTTTGTACTGCCATCTAGCAAAAGTAACGTGAACGAAAACAGTTCAACAAATGGCCGCTAGGTAGCCCAACCTCACCGTTCCCCAAGATTCCGTCCCTCAGCCTTGAGAGATGGGCACAGAATATATTAACCCGCAACACTTAGCAGCTTGACGGCTTAGGTATACCTCGTTTATTTTTCACGTGTTGGAGGAGGTGGTGATTTATGTTTCTGTTAACCTTCCCCCCCTTAAGTAAGGTGGATAGAGATGCTCTGGGTAAATTTTCGTTTTTGTTACATAACGTGAATAATCTATTTCAAATCATACTTGATGAAATGAATCATATATGAATGAAACTCAATCATGACGGTATGCAATGTATAGGTTTAGATAAAGCATTAGGTAGCTATGAGATCTGGACTGGGCTAACATGAACAGCGTCTTCAAACTAACTCCCAAAAATGGTTTAGACGGATGAAAAACCTTCACATTTAAAAAATTTAAATTTGGCAACAACTCCCCAAATTCGGCAAAGTACCCGTTTTGGCATAAAGAGCTCATTGTTGTGCGGGTATTAGTCCAATAACAAACTAAAATCGTTTTAGCGTCCGAAATTGAATAAAAAATTGGACTTCACCCGACTAGGTACTAAATTGTGTCGAAACTTTTCCCTCCAAAATATCCATTTCTATTTTGCAGCCACTGGGTGATGCACAACTATGGGCACAGTTTCCGTTTTGGTTGGTTATCCCTTGAATAATCAGTTCAGGGACTCGTTTCCGGCTCTAGTTGGTCCTCAAAACTCTTCAGCCCGATCGTCCCAAATTTGGGAGAGGGGGGGGGTCAAAATGTATTTATCGAAAAATGAATTTTCGAAATTTTCGGCGATCAAGGTGTGCGGGGTATCATTTTTGACTAAATTTTGGACGCTGAATCAAATGAGACGGGTCCGGGACGATTGGCGCGCACCCAAGGAGGTTATGGATAAAAATGGGTATCTGTCTACCCATTTCGAAAGTGAGTTTTCGAGATTTCTAGTACCTACGCGTGTATGGTATCATTTTCCACTAAATTTTGGACGCTGAATTCAATTAGACGGGTCCCGGAACGGTTGGTGCCCACCGGAAGAGGTTATATACACTGAATCGATTTAAATTAGTCTCCATGCGCCTGGTTGAAGGAACAACCAACCCCTGTGATTTCTGAACGTTTTAACAGCTTTTTCCTTCCAAGACGGCGGACAAAGAAAGACGGACAGGCATTTCAGATTTTGATATTTGGGATCTACACACGTCAAAATGTAAAAGATACACGTTCAGAGACGAAGTATTTTTCATCATTTCTGACACAAGGGTGACCGAGGTGACTCTATTCTACGAAGTACGAAATAGGGTACGTGGTTATCTGTTATTGTTAGTACTTATATAGCTTTATATTTCGTTCAAAATTGTGTCAGTAGCTGATGGGCACCAGTGCTCACGAGCCATCGTTTTCGTTGCCAACTTAAATTGTGCGTTCTCTTCGTCGAATACACACATTCCATGACTATCATTTTTTAACATAACAATTAATTTTTCAGTTCTTTGTAAATATCCCGGGAGAAAATATCGAGGGTAACCTCATTGATGCGGTTCTGATATATCACCTTACCAGCTACGAGTATCATCCTCACGGGTCAATCAAGAGGAAAGCCGAGGGCTTGCGGCTGTTGGCCCTGTCCTTCGACGTCTGCTAGGTGGTTCAGCCTTGTCCGCGAACATTGAACTTGGCTTCCCCATCCAATGATATCCAGTAGGGGCGGACTGTGGAAGGCAAGACCTTCCCCTTTGTCCTGCCTGAGCCTCGTAACCACGTCCGGAGACCCTCTCATCTTCAACTGGGTGGCGAATTTATAGCCTGAGCATTCTCAAGCCCCGCATATGGTGGTAATAACGTGATTCGGAAACTCGAGAATTTACAAATAAACTATAACCCCGACCTTTTGAGTCTAAGAATGCCAACGACTTCTAATAGCTCCGAACGTTGGATGTAAAACTCGTTGGGCCGGGAAAGATTCAAATTGTCTCGAAGTGACAATCACGACAGCCAGAGCGGAAAAGCATTTATCTTTTCAAGTTTTCATGTGTCTTCGATCAAGAAGGAATGATTTTGGAGAATCAACTACTAGTCATAAACGGAAATTCAATATCTCTGTGGAATCTTACACTAATGTTCTTAACATTCATAATCGTGAGACCGAGGATGTCCCATAAATAATGGTGGAATTTTTTAGCATTTCTAAGGCAAAGATATCTTAAGCTGAAAGAAGGTCTTTAGAAGTGAACGATTTCATCAAGTTCCCCCTTCTGACAGAATCTGTCAAATATAGTTCTCAAACTTGAAACATTAACAAAATTGAATTAGTGGGCATCCCACTCCATGAGGATGAATAGTTGCAGAAAATTGCAAACTTTTCATCAAAATCTGTCAACAATTACGAATTTGTAGAACGCCTGGGGGCTAAAAAGGTACCAATAACATTAGTAGTTTCGTCAGGTTTGATGCTATTTCCCTAGTCAGATTTCCTTTATCGGTAGACGAACGGCCTTTCAATCTTCAGCAGGTTCGATGGTCAATGTCGAGGTTGCGTGGCTATACAACCATTACTTCGTACTATTGTTCGCGTACATACCCTTCTGATTGACCTTGAACCAGGGTCACATCGGATAATGTGCCATTTGGCGTTGTTTGAAAGTCGATGTCAAACAATATTGGCGCATGGTCGCGTGACGAGCCCATTAAGTTCAAAGGAAGTCCGTTTTTCTTTTACGTGACAGACAGAAAATTGGTAATATGGACCTTTGAAAAAACATGAAAGACATATTTACCGATAAGAATTGGGAAACCCGCCTCTCGTATTGTATATATATATATATTATATACACTCCACCAGCGGTACTTGATTTCTATCTACCTCATGGTACGACTGCTGCTCCTGGGCTCATCAGGACTTCAATGATGACTCGAACAAGGTGGATAGAAGGAGACCACTTTAGAAACCTAATTTCATAGGGTACAGGGAGGCCTCGTCATTACATCCCTCTATACGTTAAGTACGCATCCCGGTCGACATAACTCCCAATTCCGTTTAAGGGAGGTAATATTGATGTGCGAACAGGGGGATGTCCTCATTAGCAGCATTCCCTTAAAAATCAGTAAGCCGTAGAGAAATGTAGGGCTGGCATTCGGATCGAAAATCTTGCGCTTTATGTCGCCAGACGACGGCTGGAAATTTCGGATTTTGAACTATACAAACTTTAAAACGTTCTAATATGATATCGATGCGAATAAAAGGGTGCATTATTGCAACGAGGATAAGAAAAAAAAAATGAAAGCGAACTGCATAATTGTTCCTAATTTATCCCCACACGTTCATTCATATAACCGAACCTAACATTTTCGTGTAAGAAATGTTCAGTCGATCTGAGCAAAATATAGTTTTTTCTCGTTTTCGTTCCATCACACATCAGTTTGTGTGACGAGGAGCGTTGAATGATTGAGGTTTTGATCAGACAGGAGATTTAAGCAGAAAAAGCAGATTTAGACTGAATTCATTCATTACCCCAATTAGCTATTCTTTGAACACGTCTGATCTTTGAAATCCACAGGCAAAAATGTTTGTTTTTTACTTGACGTTTTCGCTTACCGTCTCCTCAAATTGACTGTTGCGTCAACAAATTGGAAACGATATTTAAGCAGTTGATTGAAAGAGCGGAGCAGTGTGTTAACCTAATACAAACATCAAGCAAATTTCGCAGACTCCTGCAGAAATGGAGAATGATTCATTTGGGCTTGTAAATGAATTGATGACAGCCACGATGTTAATTTCTCTAGACCAACGATAGTGCTTATCGTGCTTATAGTGCTACATGTTCACATCGGATATCGTGAGACGCATTAAGCCGACGGCAACGAACACAATTTTTTTTCTCTAACCTTGCGATTTTTTCGGCCTGTACCGTCTCACCAGCCGTGTCGCACGCCCTTTGGACTTGTCCCAAGAAGTAGTCTGGAAAGCCCGATTGCAAATCACGAGGTTTTACTCGCACTCTCACGGGTGACACAGAGGCCCGCCGTAAATAAAGTCATGGGTGTCAGTTTTCCCGGGTGATTCTTTATTCACCACATGAAACGTAGGTTTTCTATTTTTAGTCACTTTACTGCTTTTCTACCTCCTATCAGTCTACTCCGTTTCGAAGGTACTTTTTGTTTCCACTCGCGCTGTTTGTTCTAAAAGTAAGAACGATATTTATAGCATGTAATGTCGTATTCCGTCAGGCTACGTACAACATACATACAATGCAGTAACAGAATAATGGGCCACACGGATATATTTTGAGTTGCAAATGTCATCGGGCGGTTGTAACAACCGAAAATAACACATTTTCATGTTTTTGCCGCCTTCTTTGCCTTAGTTTTTTATTATTTGCTTGTGCTTTTTTCCCACATGGAATGCCACTTTCCATTGGATACGGGTGCAGGTCTTTTCCGCCGATGTAATCGGATTATACTCGAGCTGGCATACTGCACCTAATGAGGTCCACTCGAACTCGAAGTCCAGTGTTCATGTCAGTTCCGCCGACCCGTCGGATCAAACAACTCGACTTTCGGGTACAGGTCCATTCCGCCAATGGAAATGCGTTGGAAGTCCATGAGTGCGTTGACAAAATTAGTGTAAAGACAAGCAACGCCGAAAATTTTTTGCTACATAACAGTGCAGCTGATGGTCTTATAATGTTCTCGACCGAACAGAACTTGCAGTTTTTGGCCCGCGCAACCATTCTTTACGTAGATGGGACGTTCAAGTGCAGTGCCAAGTACTTTAGCCAGTTGTTTTCGTTGAAAACGGCCACTACATACCACTAGTATTTTTCCTACTTGCCGACAAGAAAAAAGAGTTATGTAAAGTCTTTTCAATTACTCAAGGATAATAAAGGGCGCTCGGTAGTCCAGTGGAATAGACGAAGGATTGGTGTGGTACTCCGAGCGGCCAGGGTTCGAATCCTGGCTAGAGCAACTTAATTGTTTGTCTTGACCCCTCATATTCGTCCTCTTCACTTAAGGGGGTGAGGCAATAAGTAGCCACGAGCGAAATCGTCAGATCAATTTACGATCCTCTTTGGAGGACGGCTGACGACGTCCGCGACACCTGACCAAGGTAGTCGGACGAAAATCCAAGGTGAAAGTCCTTGTTTACTTTACTTTACTTTACTTTACTCAAGGATAAGTGCTCAAAATTTGAATTGGCGTGGAAGACGTTAGTCGCTGACTTTGAGCTTGCAATCCACTTCGCAGCAAAAATCGTTTATCCCACCCTCTCAATTCAAGGCTGCAAATTTCATCTTACGCAGAGTTGGTGGCAAAAAATACGCGCGCGCGGATTATGTATCAAACGTAGCAGCGTTGAATAAACCAGCCTTTCTCTGACCATGACACTCCATACACACGTTATGAGGTAAGTATCTTAAATTTTAAGAAATGCCCGGCGGAATTGACATTTGGCTACGTTGGTTAGCATGTCGATTCCGCCGGTGGGGCTTTCTCACTGAAGGGGTGGAATTGACATGCGGCGGAATTGACCATGCGGCGGAATTGACCATGCGGCGGAATTGACCTGAAAATCGGCGGAATAGACCGGACCCCTTGGATACCACCACCCATTTCATGCATATAACCAGTTCTTCACCTATCACATCGGTCGATTGGCGTATGACTGAAGAAACATATTTCCGCCAAAAAGTAGTCTGGAAAGCCCGATCGCAAATCATGAGGTTTTACTCGCAATCTCCCAGATGACTCAGAGGCCCAGGGTAAATAAAGTCATGGGTATCAGTTTTCCCCGTTAATTTTTTATTCAACACATTTTCATTGAATCCCGATCCTATCCACGTGGTGTCCACGTTCTTTGTTGTACATCGTACAAATTCGTAACACTACAATCATCTCACCCCGCTATTTGGCGGATTACTTTACTTATACAGATAAAAGATTGATCAGCTCGTCCTAGTAATTAAATGTCAACCTATAAATACGTAAGTGGATTAGGGTCTAACCCGGTCAGAGGGAAATTATTTTGTTCTTATTACGTATCCAAAAGTGACGTGACCCTCCCGCCAAGCGTGGAAAATAACATCCACAAGATCACTCAGTTTTCCCGCATCGCCCCCGGCGAGCAGTTCCATTGACCCAAAAAGCTTCCGCGTGACGTCAAACCGTTCTTTGCGACCCCTACGTGCGAAGCCACACTCGTGTTTATTTGTTGATAGAGGCTTGAAATAGGCTGGCGACACTCATTCTCCGGTGATGGAATTTTCGAAATCTTGAGTTTACTACTTAAAACTCCTTTTTCCCAATGCTCAGATATAACTGCTTCAACGCTGGTGAAAGATTAATTTATTTGTTATACTTAGATCATTATTCACGGAAGGCTTGTGTTTCATGCCATTTCATGATGCCTATATAATCATGATGGGATGGTTCAAAAACTCTGCTTACCCCAATAATATTTCACGGTTCTGAGTAGTCGATACTCTGATCACGGTCTCACACAACTAATAAGAAGAATCACAGGAATATTGAATGGTGGGGGGACGAGGG
Source organism: Cyrtorhinus lividipennis (assembly GCA_019603395.1). Lineage (NCBI taxonomy): Eukaryota > Metazoa > Arthropoda > Insecta > Hemiptera > Miridae > Cyrtorhinus > Cyrtorhinus lividipennis. The sequence continues at coordinate 31,581,993 of CM033998.1, read as the reverse complement.
TAGGGTTTGCTTCGCGATAAAATTATGCTGCGATTAGGAAATACTTCATAGGGGTAGGTAGATCCATGGTTAATGTGGGGAATTTTCCATATTAGAGGTATCTTCGGTATCTTCAGAAGTTTTATATCTCTAACTTGAAAACATCAAAATTTTTGGGTGTGTATTGTAGAAATAATTATCTTCAATATAAAGTCGATAAATTGTGAGCCGAGTTTTATTAAGCACACATCGCGAAGGGAGCCGAGTCTAATTCCACCCGGAGCGCTCAGATCACTGTTTTTGGTTGGTTATTCCTTGAATAATCAACCTATGTTTTCATGATAATGGTCAACCTCTCCGATTCGGCTCAAAATTTTTTTCTGGACGTTTCATGATGTCCTGATCAAAAACGCTGCAAATTCTTACACACGGGTTGGTTATTCCTCGGACAAGGCGCAAAGAGACTCATTTCTTCAACATGGGGCAAATGGGGAAAACAGTGGATGCGGCGGGTCCTGGACCCATTTCAATCGATTCAGGATCCAAAATTTTGTGGAAAATGATACCCCACACGCCCAGGTACCAGAAATCCCGAAAACACATAATCAAAATGGGTAATATATACGAAATTTGACCCATAACTTCTTCTAGTGGGTGCCAATCGTTCTGGGACCCACTTCATTGGATTCAGCGTCCAAAATTTAGTGGAAAATGATACCCCACTCGCCTAGATCGCCCAAAATCTCGAAAATCCATTTTTCAAAAAACACAATGTCCGTCCGCCGTCCGCGCCGTTTTAGGTAGTAGAAAATTTTCTAAAAATCTGGGTCAGGGGTCTGTTCCCGGCCTAGGACGGGCCTCCAAACTTTTCAGCCCGATCGGACCAAATTTGGGCGGGGTAGGGGTCAAAATGTGTTTTTTGAAAAATGGATTTTCGAGATTTTGGGCGATCTAGGCGAGTAGGGTGTCATTTTCCACTAAATTTTGGACGCTGAATCCAATGAAACGGGTCCCAGAACGATTGGCACCCACTGGAAGAAGTTATGGGTCAAATTGGGTATATATTACCCATTTTGAATATGTATTTTCGGGATTTCTGGTGCCTATGCGTAAAGGGGTATCATTTTCCACTAAATTTTGGAGGCTGAATTCAATGATGTATGTCCCAGAACGATTGGCACCCACCGGAAGAAGTTATGGGTCAAAATGGGTATGAATCCACCCATTTTGTATGTGACAGGATTTCTGGTGCCTAGGCGTGTGGGGTATCATATTCCACTAAATTTTGGACCCTGAATCGATTGGAATGGGTCTGGGACCCGCCACACCCACTGTTTCCCCCATTCGAGGAATAACCAACCCGTGTGTTGCAGATTTTTCTCCTTGTAGGTTCCATATATCTGTGACGTCACTGAAGTCTTCTGCAGTGGGTAGGTAGTGACAAGATCTGAGGATTTGTTCCCCAATTCGTGACACTTGTTGTTACTATAGCTCTTTTGGTCCCATAAATTGCTTTAAATGACGACACATTAACTTTTCTAAATACACTTGACTAAATACAAATGAATAAACACATCGTATTATCATCGAGTGATCCGCTTTATAGTTTAGTAGGTAGGTTTAGTAGGTACGTTGAATCATCGATTCATGGGGGAAAGAGACGAGACACGAATATTGTGTGGTGGGTGAAAGCCACTTCGCCGTCGAAAATTGCACAAAACCTGGGTCAGTTTAAATTTGATTCCAAAGAAAACGCGAAGCACTGCTCAGCGAACCTACCAGTAATTGAAGTGAGTAGGTATTTCTTGGAAACTTGTTTGAAGGTAGCCCTTCCTTCTCCCGTTTATCGAAATTATTACTCAGCGAGCAGAAACTGTTGGCTCTGAGTGAAGAAAATGAGAGGATTTGGCACTCTTCCACTCAGCGGGGGCGACCACCTGCGGGAACGAATCTGCTGAGCGAAAGAACTAACCCGTTGATGAAGAAATGTATTATAGAGCATCCTCAGACACTCCTCGAGGTTACACTCTGAACCTAATTACTTCAGGAGCGGTTCGTCGTAGTATTTATGCACCCCTATATTTCGTCGTCTGTTTGATCTTTGGGTGAGAAACAAGATCATTTTATTTTAAGACTTCCGAATCCGCGAACTCTGTGACGTCAAGGGCTTTCAAGTTCTCCGCTTTGTTTTTGTGTATTGCGTCAAACCTGGGTTGGATTTAACGGGAAATCCAATAAAATCGAGTAGCATCTTATTTCTAGCGCGCAGATGTTTATGTTATTGGTTTCCCAGAGCCAGCCTAATTCTGGTTAACTAAAGAAAAAGAGGCACTTCTTGTACATTCTCTTTTTCTCTCTCTCTTTTTTTGAGGAAAATCCAAAAAGAGAGTATTGTGCTGGTCCCTCAATGCGACCAGGAATCGGTATACAACCGTATACAAAATGAAGAAGCGGTGGCTGCCTTACCATCTTCCAATTTTATTTTATTTCCAATGACACCATTTTGATTTTGAAATGTCCTTATAATTGTAATCCTTATAATTATAATCCTTATAAATATTCAATGGGAAGATGAAATTGTTCCTCAGCTTATTCGTCCAGGTAACGGTTACGTATTTAGATTCTGTGTCAAAATGTAAGGAAGACTTCACATACACCCTCATCTTTGTGTAGCATTTTAAGGACCTGAATATTCTCTCCCACGTAGGAGAGGTGCATGCAATCTACCCCTATTGCATTGAATGTTGTAGGGTCTCTTGAACTAAAGCTGCTGTAGTATATATGAATAAGTACCCTCCAGAAGTGTCGTGCTTACGACAGTTTGCACCAACCTTCGATGCGAGGTTGAGTTAATTTGATCAAGGAGTCGTGTAGGTAGCTAGAAAAGCTGTCCGATTGCGATACCTTGGTTGTGCGTTACCTATCCATTTGGCTGTTGGCCATTTTCGCGTTCGCACTTAGTGGGCGGACTGGACACTGAGACACGTCGCACTTCAAGGAAGATCTGTTTAGCGAGTCCATCGGGGAAATCGTAAAACTGTTCTTCGTTTCCGTCAAATCCAGTCAAAGAGAATACCCGTGTCTCTTCAAGGATATCGTGTATGTGTATCAACAAGGGTGCGTTAGGATTACTGTAACATTTGACACCAGGTGGTGCCGTTAGATATCAAATCTTCGTAAATTTCTGTAATTTTATCAGAAATTAAACCCTCGAACGGTAGTTAAAAGTTAACAGAATCAGGCTACGCTCAATAAGGTGGAACTCGAAAACGAGCCCAACTAAGTGACCATCGATGGATGTTGAAATGTTGCTTGAGAAGTTGAGTGTACCTACGTTCTATTTTAAAAACGCTACAAATTTTTTCACAGGGGTTGGTTATTCCTCAGACTAGAAGCTAGGAGAAAATGGGAACAGAGAGAGAGAGAGTGTGTGTGTGTGTGGAGAGTCCCGGACTATTCTCAATCGATTCGGCGTCCAATATTTAGTCGAAAATGATACGCCACACGCCTGGATCGCCGAAAATTTTGTCAATCCATTTTTCAAAGAACACATTTAGAACCCTAATCCCCCTAATGTGGTCCGATCGGGCTGAAAAGTTTCGAGGACCAACTACTTGTATTTCAACTTTTTGAGTCATCATATCCTCAAACAACCCACTCCAGGCCCACCCTGCGACACCTGACTTACGTCTCCAAGCCGATATGGCTCCTCAACACCAAGGAAAAAAATGATAGGTACTGAATCTGAGAAACCTCGATTATTTTTGCCCACAGTTAAGAGATTTAGTTTCTGATAAAGTAGAGGAGCGCCCTAGGCACATTGAAAGAGTTCTGCAGAGTCAAGGTTGGGAGAGAGGGTACGGGATGTGGTGAATCGGGGCTGGTTGACTATGGTGTGCGTTGGTCAACCAAAAGTCCTGCAAGTTGATATGCAATTCCCATTCGGGAAAGGCCTTTTTCCTTTTCCTCTACAGCCTGTGGTTTCCACTAGAGCAACATGCAACACTTTTTCTTTGTGTTTTGCAATGTTCCTTTCTCGAGTGAGTCTCGAAAATAATGGTGTGGTTAAATTGATGAGCTAATGCAGTTTAATATACAAAGAAGACCCATGGTAGTAACGCAGTTTGATGGGTCCGATGATGGAAGGAAACGTTTGGTCAGAACTTTCTTCTTGCGCCATTGTTCATGATAAAGATCATCAAACTTGGTCCAAGTTTTTTTTCCAATATTTTTTTCTCCTTTGTTTCATCTGTAATCAGCGAACGCTGGGCGAAAGTTGTTATACATCGGCGATGAAAGCTCCTCTGAAGAGCGAGATGAATCATCGAGAGTCCTTGCTCATTGGTCCGTAGATTGGTTTTCGGGCAGCCGTTACCTCGTGGCCTACTTCCTGAGATTCGTAACCGTTCGCCAAGCGAAAACGTACCTGAACAATGGGATGCACGCAAATTTCATCAACGACTTACCTCTTTCTAGGCTGCCGGAGTGCATTAAAATTAGGTTATTGTATTTGTTTTCTATATTTTAAGGTGTATGGTATTTTATCGTCTGCTAGTTCTTGCTTCTGCTCATTTTTCGAACAAACTAATTTTCACCTGTACGTGGACTCAGTTGTCCAGGACGTCAACCAGGTGTTCAACGTGAAGGTACAGTCAGGGGCAATTACCTTCTTCATTGTTTGTGCAAATGGGAATTGAAAATTTGAAATACACGAATCTGGTCTTTCGTCTTGCCAACAAGTTTGCAATATTCACGGTGGGAAAAGTTGAATGGGTGTTCGTTAGTGGTCTGTACGTGGCATTCGAGGACGACTGCTGACGTAAGCCCATACATTAAGCTCGAAGTTCCCTCGTGTTGGTGGAAATTCTCATTGTTCAAAGCGGAACGATTAGGGCAGACAGGCAGGCAGACGGTTTCACGACTTGAAAGTTGGGTTTCTCCCATTGGTTGGGCGGTAGGGGGATGCGAACTCTGCATGTGACGGGCGCATGACGCTCGGTCTTTCCAAGGACTTGACCAGGCAAATGGTGCTACGGCTTGTATGACCTCAATGGCCGGGCTAATTGCGAAACAGTCACATTACGCTCACCATAGCTTTTACAAACCTTTTATAATAGTATTACAGTTTTAAACAAATTAACACTAAGCAAACATTTCTGGCGTGGGATGAAGTATGAAAACAAAACGGTTATTCCTTTTCCTGTTTTATCAAAATTTAGCACAAATAGCACAAAACTTGCAGGTTTTTGCACTCCCCAATACACAGTAGGATACCGACCGTAGTGATGGATGATTGATTGGCAGCCCAATTCTCGATCACAGAATGAACACTCCTGTGAACAACGTTGGAAGGAATCAGAGAGCCGAGTGAAATCGTATCCCCAATAGTTTAGTTATCGTAGATCGCGACTTAACTGATCGATGATGCTGAACTTCGGTTAGGAACTCCTGAGAGCCTAACGAGAGAAATGTGGGAGGAAGCTGCGAAAATGAAATATATACCTAAGATTTGGAATGACTAGGTGTAACGGGGCGGCAGATTCCAAGCGCCCCGTCAAGAAACTTCGGCGGCGGGGTACGGATCGACCCCTCTCCCCTCCAAGCGCCTGACCCAGCTGGGCGAAAGGCGTGTCCTCATTGGATTGGTTGGGCGATGGGCGGCGCAAGACACCCAGGGAGGAGTAGGAGGGGAAGGCGACTTGACGAGCGGACTGGGGAAAGGAACAGCAGTCAGTCGTGTACGAACTCAAGTGAAACGAGGTTGGCCTGAAACGAGGTTGGCCCCCCCTGCTCGCCATAATCTCGAGAGGACGAGGCGAGGCAGGGGCGGGGCGGAACAACCTGTTTCGGGGCGGAACAACCGGAGCGGAACAACCCCAGCGAAGCAACCTGTTTCGGGGCGGAACAACTGAAGCGGAACATCGAAGCGAAACAACCGACGCGAAGCAAATCAATCCCTTGTGAAGCTGGTGTTGTGAACGTGACCTGAGGGAACAAGTGTATCGTGGTTCCTTCAGGGTGAGAACTCGGGAATTGGGAGATCAGCCAATTCCTCTCCCGTAACAGTGGGCCCTTATACGAACTGAAAATCCCCCGTCGGACCCGAGTGTTGATTCGTTCGCGCCCGATTCGACGGCCAATAGTCCAGGTTCCCCACGCACCGCCAGTCGTCGGACCTCCGTCGGAAAGAGCCTCGCCTCCTCCGGCCTGGACGGCGTTCCCCCGACCGAAGCCGAGCAGCGAAGAGAACATCACCCTGTTGTCTCCATCCTAAGGAGTTGGTACACGTAAGTGGCGAAATACCTCTATCTCGTGAAGAGAACATCACCCTGTGGTCTCCATCCCAAGAAGTTGGTACACGTAAGTGGCGAAATAACTCTGTCTCGTACCCTCGCAACGCGAAAGTCGAACTCTCTAAATCTGGCCCAAGCCCTGACGTTTAGTCTCCAGAAAGCTGATCATAGAGTTGTAGATTGTGACCGTATTATTTAGCATTTCGTCTGTCGTGCGTTAGGAAAAGAGAAAGGAATTAGGGGAGGACGCTAACAAATCACTTTCATTTTACCGTTCTGTTAAATCAAACATTCCTGAGCCTTCAGCTATCCCGTAAATTCATTTGGCCCTCAGCCCTTCACTTTTGCCTACTCAATAATTAGATTACGTAATAGTCAATATCCTTCTCGGCCGAGACATTCCCTATTTTATAGTTCTGTCAATTTGCGTTCATTATAAGTCAATATTGAATCCTTGTCTGTTCAATCACGAAACCCCATTCCTCAGAGCTTGGTAAATTCAGGTGTACTTGGCGTCTATGACCGACCATTGCAGACATTCCGGACGGTAAGTGAAAATCTTAGTCTCCCACTAATTATTCGCCTAGGTCTATTTTTGGATCCCTAGCCCGTTACGTGAAAACGACGGGTTACATCTTTTGGTAGCAAGCGGTGGGATTTTTCAGAAATCTCGATTTCTGTCGTATCCACAACAAGTGATCTTGACCAGGTGAATATTGGTGAGAAAAAGCTCTGAAGGAATTGGGTCGCGTTCCATAATCTTGAAATTCAAACTGTGCTAGTTGTAGATTCCGAAATTTAAAATTGTAAGAAACAAACAAATTGGCCCGAGTGTGAGGAAGCGAGTGAGGAGCCAATTGACTTCAAATCCGTGTCTAGGATTTTTTCTTTCCAAAAATCGAAATTTAGATACTGGCTCATTTGTTTAGTAGCATCACTCTCACTGTAGCCTTCTGTTCCGAAACTTGTCCCGGGGCTCTCTGTTCCGGGACTGTTCCGGGGCCCTCTGTTCCGGGACTGTTCCGGAACTTGTCCCGGGGCTCTCTGTTCCGAGACTGTTCCGGGGCCCTCTGTTCCGGGACTGTTCCGGGACTTGTCCCGGGGCTTTCTGTTCCGGGACTGTTCCGGGGCCTTCTGTTCCGAGACTGTTCCGGGACTGTTCCGGGACTTGTCCCGGGGCTTTCTGTTCCGGGACTGTTCCGGGGCCCTCTGTTCCGGGACTGTTCCGGGACTTGTCCCGGGGCCTTCTGTTCCGGAACTGTTCCGGGGCCCTCTGTTCCGGGACTGTTCCGAGACTTGTCCCGGGGCCTTCTGTTCCGAGACTGTTCCGGGGCCTTCTGTTCCGAAACTGTTCCGGGACTGTTCCGGGACTTGTTCCGGGACTGTTCCGGGACTGTTCCGAGACTTGTCCCGGGGCCTTCTGTTCCGAAACTGTTCCGGGGCCCTCTGTTCCGGGACTGTTCCGGGACTTGTTCCGGGGCCCTCTGTTCCGAAACTGTTCCGGAGCCTTCAGCTCCAATTGACATCCCGATTCCAGACCCGTCATAGCTCTTACCAACTGGGAAGTCCTTTCTCGATTCGTGGGGAAATTATCGGTCCTTGGTGCGCAAGAAAGTGATCTATCGGTTCTATAATTTTTTCTTTATTTATTATTTTTTTTTATTTAACAAGTGAATCCGCGACCATGCACCAAAACAGCAGCCCATCAGACGAGGGCGAAGCCATGATGAACCCCAATCTGGAAATAAAATGCACAACACAAGTACTTACCTTGTTTTACTAATGACCGTACCTCATGAGTCGTGACAGGACTCCCTGGGTTCCCCCCCCCCCTTTTTTTTTCTTTAACCCTTTGTAATGGCAGCAAAATCTAGGGTTCGTTGTTCAGTTTCTGGCTTTGTGAAAGAGGTTGTCTGCATGACAAATGAGCCGTCGATTGATGGAAAATGTGTGAGTTTGAGTGTGAGAGGAGACTAAAGAAAGGGCCGGTTTGTATGTTTCACATCATAGTAGGGAAGTAGAAGATAAGACCAGCGGAAGACACATCTCGCCCATCGCACCACCTGGGAACATCAGCGCCATCATGCTCTCGACGGGTGGGGACGTCCTGTGCCCGTCTGCACCAGGCGACGACACCCGCCGACAACGTACCGCTGCGAGAGAAAATGCCAGAACCTGCGGCCCACGGACCCTGCCTACCCGAAGCCCTGCTCCCGCGCCAAACACGAGAAGGACCACCACCAACCTGTACCGCTTGTAAGCAATGGCGTACGAACAAGCATGGATAGCAGCCAAACGACCTGACGCAATGCCCATCGCACCAGTCACCCCCACCGGAAGGAAAATTGCCGAGGTAGACCTCGGCCTCCAAAGATCGGAGGAGTGTAACGGGGCGGCAGATTCCAAGCGCCCCGTCAAGAAACTTCGGCGGCGGGGTACGGATCGACCCCTCTCCCCTCCAAGCGCCTGACCCAGCTGGGCGAAAGGCGTGTCCTCATTGGATTGGTTGGGCGATGGGCGGCGCGAGACACCCAGGGAGGAGTAGGAGGGGAAGGCGACTTGACGAGCGGACTGGGGAAAGGAACAGCAGTCAGTCGTGTACGAACTCAAGTGAAACGAGGTTGGCCTGAAACGAGGTTGGCCCCCCCTGCTCGCCATAATCTCGAGAGGACGAGGCGAGGCAGGGGCGGGGCGGAACAACCTGTTTCGGGGCGGAACAACCGGAGCGGAACAACCCCAGCGAAGCAACCTGTTTCGGGGCGGAACAACTGAAGCGGAACATCGAAGCGAAACAACCGACGCGAAGCAAATCAATCCCTTGTGAAGCTGGTGTTGTGAACGTGACCTGAGGGAACAAGTGTATCGTGGTTCCTTCAGGGTGAGAACTCGGGAATTGGGAGATCAGCCAATTCCTCTCCCGTAACAGTGGGCCCTTATACGAACTGAAAATCCCCCGTCGGACCCGAGTGTTGATTCGTTCGCGCCCGATTCGACGGCCAATAGTCCAGGTTCCCCACGCACCGCCAGTCGTCGGACCTCCGTCGGAAAGAGCCTCGCCTCCTCCGGCCTGGACGGCGTTCCCCCGACCGAAGCCGAGCAGCGAAGAGAACATCACCCTGTTGTCTCCATCCTAAGGAGTTGGTACACGTAAGTGGCGAAATACCTCTATCTCGTGAAGAGAACATCACCCTGTGGTCTCCATCCCAAGAAGTTGGTACACGTAAGTGGCGAAATAACTCTGTCTCGTACCCTCGCAACGCGAAAGTCGAACTCTCTAAATCTGGCCCAAGCCCTGACGTTTAGTCTCCAGAAAGCTGATCATAGAGTTGTAGATTGTGACCGTATTATTTAGCATTTCGTCTGTCGTGCGTTAGGAAAAGAGAAAGGAATTAGGGGAGGACGCTAACAAATCACTTTCATTTTACCGTTCTGTTAAATCAAACATTCCTGAGCCTTCAGCTATCCCGTAAATTCATTTGGCCCTCAGCCCTTCACTTTTGCCTACTCAATAATTAGATTACGTAATAGTCAATATCCTTCTCGGCCGAGACATTCCCTATTTTATAGTTCTGTCAATTTGCGTTCATTATAAGTCAATATTGAATCCTTGTCTGTTCAATCACGAAACCCCATTCCTCAGAGCTTGGTAAATTCAGGTGTACTTGGCGTCTATGACCGACCATTGCAGACATTCCGGACGGTAAGTGAAAATCTTAGTCTCCCACTAATTATTCGCCTAGGTCTATTTTTGGATCCCTAGCCCGTTACGTGAAAACGACGGGTTACATCTTTTGGTAGCAAGCGGTGGGATTTTTCAGAAATCTCGATTTCTGTCGTATCCACAACAAGTGATCTTGACCAGGTGAATATTGGTGAGAAAAAGCTCTGAAGGAATTGGGTCGCGTTCCATAATCTTGAAATTCAAACTGTGCTAGTTGTAGATTCCGAAATTTAAAATTGTAAGAAACAAACAAATTGGCCCGAGTGTGAGGAAGCGAGTGAGGAGCCAATTGACTTCAAATCCGTGTCTAGGATTTTTTCTTTCCAAAAATCGAAATTTAGATACTGGCTCATTTGTTTAGTAGCATCACTCTCACTGTAGCCTTCTGTTCCGAAACTTGTCCCGGGGCTCTCTGTTCCGGGACTGTTCCGGGGCCCTCTGTTCCGGGACTGTTCCGGAACTTGTCCCGGGGCTCTCTGTTCCGAGACTGTTCCGGGGCCCTCTGTTCCGGGACTGTTCCGGGACTTGTCCCGGGGCTTTCTGTTCCGGGACTGTTCCGGGGCCTTCTGTTCCGAGACTGTTCCGGGACTGTTCCGGGACTTGTCCCGGGGCTTTCTGTTCCGGGACTGTTCCGGGGCCCTCTGTTCCGGGACTGTTCCGGGACTTGTCCCGGGGCCTTCTGTTCCGGAACTGTTCCGGGGCCCTCTGTTCCGGGACTGTTCCGAGACTTGTCCCGGGGCCTTCTGTTCCGAGACTGTTCCGGGGCCTTCTGTTCCGAAGCTGTTCCGGGACTGTTCCGGGACTTGTTCCGGGACTGTTCCGGGACTGTTCCAAGACTTGTCCCGGGGCCTTCTGTTCCGAAACTGTTCCGGGGCCCTCTGTTCCGGGACTGTTCCGGGACTTGTTCCGGGGCCCTCTGTTCCGAAACTGTTCCGGAGCCTTCAGCTCCAATTGACATCCCGATTCCAGACCCGTCATAGCTCTTACCAACTGGGAAGTCCTTTCTCGATTCGTGGGGAAATTATCGGTCCTTGGTGCGCAAGAAAGTGATCTATCGGTTCTATAATTTTTTCTTTATTTATTATTTTTTTTTATTTAACAAGTGAATTCGCGACCATGCACCAAAACAGCAGCCCATCAGACGAGGGCGAAGCCATGATGAACCCCAATCTGGAAATAAAATGCACAACACAAGTACTTACCTTGTTTTACTAATGACCGTACCTCATGAGTCGTGACAGGACTCCCTGGGTTCCCCCCCCCCCTTTTTTTTTCTTTAACCCTTTGTAATGGCAGCAAAATCTAGGGTTCGTTGTTCAGTTTCTGGCTTTGTGAAAGAGGTTGTCTGCATGACAAATGAGCCGTCGATTGATGGAAAATGTGTGAGTTTGAGTGTGAGAGGAGACTAAAGAAAGGGCCGGTTTGTATGTTTCACATCATAGTAGGGAAGTAGAAGATAAGACCAGCGGAAGACACATCTCGCCCATCGCACCACCTGGGAACATCAGCGCCATCATGCTCTCGACGGGTGGGGACGTCCTGTGCCCGTCTGCACCAAGCGACGACACCCGCCGACAACGTACCGCTGCGAGAGAAAATGCCAGAACCTGCGGCCCACGGACCCTGCCTACCCGAAGCCCTGCTCCCGCGCCAAACACGAGAAGGACCACCACCAACCTGTACCGCTTGTAAGCAATGGCGTACGAACAAGCATGGATAGCAGCCAAACGACCTGACGCAATGCCCATCGCACCAGTCACCCCCACCGGAAGGAAAATTGCCGAGGTAGACCTCGGCCTCCAAAGATCGGAGGAGTGTAACGGGGCGGCAGATTCCAAGCGCCCCGTCAAGAAACTTCGGCGGCGGGGTACGGATCGACCCCTCTCCCCTCCAAGCGCCTGACCCAGCTGGGCGAAAGGCGTGTCCTCATTGGATTGGTTGGGCGATGGGCGGCGCGAGACACCCAGGGAGGAGTAGGAGGGGAAGGCGACTTGACGAGCGGACTGGGGAAAGGAACAGCAGTCAGTCGTGTACGAACTCAAGTGAAACGAGGTTGGCCTGAAACGAGGTTGGCCCCCCCTGCTCGCCATAATCTCGAGAGGACGAGGCGAGGCAGGGGCGGGGCGGAACAACCTGTTTCGGGGCGGAACAACCGGAGCGGAACAACCCCAGCGAAGCAACCTGTTTCGGGGCGGAACAACTGAAGCGGAACATCGAAGCGAAACAACCGACGCGAAGCAAATCAATCCCTTGTGAAGCTGGTGTTGTGAACGTGACCTGAGGGAACAAGTGTATCGTGGTTCCTTCAGGGTGAGAACTCGGGAATTGGGAGATCAGCCAATTCCTCTCCCGTAACAGTGGGCCCTTATACGAACTGAAAATCCCCCGTCGGACCCGAGTGTTGATTCGTTCGCGCCCGATTCGACGGCCAATAGTCCAGGTTCCCCACGCACCGCCAGTCGTCGGACCTCCGTCGGAAAGAGCCTCGCCTCCTCCGGCCTGGACGGCGTTCCCCCGACCGAAGCCGAGCAGCGAAGAGAACATCACCCTGTTGTCTCCATCCTAAGGAGTTGGTACACGTAAGTGGCGAAATACCTCTATCTCGTGAAGAGAACATCACCCTGTGGTCTCCATCCCAAGAAGTTGGTACACGTAAGTGGCGAAATAACTCTGTCTCGTACCCTCGCAACGCGAAAGTCGAACTCTCTAAATCTGGCCCAAGCCCTGACGTTTAGTCTCCAGAAAGCTGATCATAGAGTTGTAGATTGTGACCGTATTATTTAGCATTTCGTCTGTCGTGCGTTAGGAAAAGAGAAAGGAATTAGGGGAGGACGCTAACAAATCACTTTCATTTTACCGTTCTGTTAAATCAAACATTCCTGAGCCTTCAGCTATCCCGTAAATTCATTTGGCCCTCAGCCCTTCACTTTTGCCTACTCAATAATTAGATTACGTAATAGTCAATATCCTTCTCGGCCGAGACATTCCCTATTTTATAGTTCTGTCAATTTGCGTTCATTATAAGTCAATATTGAATCCTTGTCTGTTCAATCACGAAACCCCATTCCTCAGAGCTTGGTAAATTCAGGTGTACTTGGCGTCTATGACCGACCATTGCAGACATTCCGGACGGTAAGTGAAAATCTTCAATCTCCCACTAATTATTCGCCTAGGTCTATTTTTGGATCCCTAGCCCGTTACGTGAAAACGACGGGTTACATAGGAATACTACTGCGCATGATTTAGCAAGTTAACCTGAATTCGGTTGATCGATGTTGATTTTCAGAGACTTCTGTCCTAAATCTAGATAACCACGAATAAGATAATTACTGGATCTGTAATAATTTCTACAATCTTTGCTCGATGACGTTCGAGGTCGGTTGATTCGCTTGTGGCATCGGCATCTGGCTGCGCAATTTACAGCCGAGTCAAAGGAACCATCCATTTAGCTCGTGGGTTTCCTTTCACAAAACCCTGATAACGTCCATTAGTACGTCATTTTGCAGGTGATCTTGTCATGGCCACCCAATTAACCCACCGAATGCCAGGTCAGGCATTTTTTCAGAATAATTTAAACTGTATATCTCTTATGGGGCGAGTAGTTCTTTTAATAATGTGGATCCCAAATGCCAGGCACGTGATTTGAGTAAGGTTTCCGGGTAGTGAAGAAGTGATGAGCCTATTCGGAGGATGAGGAAGGAAAAGTGAGTTAGAGAGACAGCTCAAGTGGGATGAGGGGAGGAGGATGATGAATTACATAACGGCGTGGGGGTATGCCGGACCGGGAAATTTGCGGCGGAGAATAAATCGTCGTGAGATAAGAGAAGTCTGCGTTGATCCCTCATTGGTGATAATTATTCAGACCGTTGCGTAAACGGAGATCTAATTGGTAATGGTGGGCGAGCGTTGATCATCGAGGACCTCTTCTGCAATGGATGCGACGACTTCCATCATCCTCCTCTCTTCCTCTAACGTATAGCTGCTTCATAGAGGAGATATGTATTGATTTTATATTCAACTCGTCATTCAAGGAAAATATTTTACCTGACCCTTGTAAGCAGGTGCTTCTGATACCCGACTCCAAAAAGCGAGACCCTTCCGATCCGAATAATAACCGCTCATCACACTGCTCTCCCTGTTAGAGAAGATGATTGAACAACTTGCCAAAACTTTCCTAGTCCGAACATCTTGAAAGAGCATTGATGATGATATTGGCCTACAAACACTAGAAATAGTCAAATCACTGGATTCAGGCCGGAAGGTGATAGGAATACACATGGATCTAATCGAAGCATTCGATTCAGGGTTTGTCAAATGGTCGACCTTGAATATAGGCGGCTTGTAAGAATAAGTTCGGTAATTCGAGAAGGGCAAAATTGCTCCTTTGTAATTCCTCAAGGAACTTGCATTGGACCAATATTCGTCAATCGCCAACTGGAGAGGAACTTTAGGGGTGTTTCCATTTCCTTCGCCGATGACACATCACTTATACTTTCCGGTCAACGATGAGTAAAGCTGAGAGGAGCCTGTCCGGGGCTTAGGACTGCCTCTCGGATTTGGAGATGAGGCTGAATTTCTCAAAAACGCATGTTATTGCCTTTACTCTCCCCAATAATCATACTCCTGCCTTCGGTTCGATGAAGGGTCATGTTGCTGGCTGCTTGGCAGGGGTTCACTGCGATTGCCCATGTATCTCACAAGTAGCAAGCATAAGATATCTAGGGCTGAATGTGAACCACGATTGAAACGGGACCTGCGTTTGAGTAATGTTGTATTGAGGCTGAAGAAATATTGCTAAGTACCTACATGTCGGGAAATACGCAACTTCCTACCGCTGGAACTGGAACTTGAAATCAGTAAACTGGAAAAGATTTGGCATACTTCGACGAGGTCCAGTGCTCGGAACCTCATAAAACCTCTATTTAGGTTGACCTCGCTGGTCAAAGGTGCCATGACTACAGGGGGTCTCTTATCTTCAATCGACTCCCCTTAAAATTGCGGGAGATATCTAGCCTTGGACCGATCGAAAATTGTTCGAATTGTTCGTGTGAACAATTCCTCTCCTCAGCACAAGTTAAGCTTAATGAGGGGAGTAGCATTGTTCAACCAATTATACTAACACAATGTATGTTTATAAATAAATGCGTTAAAAAAAGTAGAACACCTACTGGAATGATATTAAGGAAGCGAGGTAATTAGGTATATTGCTATTCGCGCCGACATGGACAACTTATAGTGCCAAGTCAAACGACGAAAAATGGTCAAGCGGCGTTGTTCGTTGAAAACCCATTTCATGTATAACTTTTTTGAAGTTCTGGGCTCAAACTGCATGTTTAAAGCAACTTCCTTTGAAAAACATTTTATATCTACGACGTCGAGACGTCAATGCCTCCGGGGGCTTTCCTCGAATTTGGCATCTCATCAAGAAAGTGTTTTCCTGTCATTGGAGAACACTCTAAATACTACGTATGCGAAGTCGTCTAGACATAGACGCAGTTGGCGTGGGTGGCATCGCTTTGAGTCCCTTTAGATGTAATGCTTATATTCACGTTGTTTTTTCTCTATCCCCAATTCCAAACCTTTTATGCGATCATCCCTGTCGATTGGGTTGATCAAGAAACAACGGAAAATATAGCGCTTCGGTTCCTCATCCAGTTCTAGTTCAGTATTGATGTTGAAATGCTTTTTATTGGGAGTAATAACACCCTGGTTGCGTCAGATGGAATAATTCCAGCGTTTTTAACTCATCTCTTTATGAAAAAAAGTCTCAAGCGGAGGCGTAATTTTGGCGTAAGATTGCTTAACGCGAGTCCGCTCAGTAATTTCTAATCACTTCATCGCATGACACCGAGATGTATGCTCTTCTTTTTTACAACGAGATGAATAACAGGAAAACAATTGGGAATGGGAGACGATTTGTACCTAAGAGACACCAAATTGTCAGGATGTTTATGGCACGCTATTTCGCTACCCAGTTGTCTGAAAAGAAATCAGATCAACCTTATCGATCTTGGAGAAGGTATCAGCTAAATATAATTAAGTGTTTCCAGTATTTGTGTGTTCCTGAGCAAGTTGGCTTATGACGTTTGATCGTTTTTTATCCTTCAGTAAGAAGAAGAGGAAGTAAGTACGTAGATAGGAAGTTATAGGAGTTCCAGTGGAGCTTCGTACTGGTTTCCTTTCTTGGTTTCTCTTCAACTGCAGCCTGTCATTACATCGAGGGAAAGTCGCCGTTTTTTTCCTTTTCTCAAGAGATTAGCGGAAAAGCATCTCACTGCTGACCTCCTGGACTCGCATAGGTCCCACGACCCCTCATTTCCGAGTAACTGTAATCGTCCCGAACAAGTTGCAATCGTGTTTTCACTGTTTCACGGAAGGAAATTAGATCGTCACCACGAAATGTGATTCTTGTGAGAGCGAACCTTCGAAAGGACGTATATGTATATGTATAGAGAGTCATTTGCAAGTGTAATATACTTAATACATGCTTGTACCAGATGTTGTAAATACGTATAAAAAATAAAAATAAAATAATAAAATAAAGACTTTTTAGTATTAGAGACTTATTTGACGCAAGTTTTATTCAGTATTATTGAGCCTAATATTCCAGTAAAGTTCACAAGACATCGTACAAGACAGTATTATAACCTACAGAATGCCTACAGCTGATTTTACCATGAAGAATACTGCAAAGGTCCTCAAGATATTTCATTTGCACCATTCTTGAATATCAAACCGAAACGCTTCCAAAACCATCCACAGCTGAGCCCATTCGATTCCTAAAAACTTATTTGCAATCGGATCATAATTATGGGACTTGTGATTGTGGTAAGGAATTGTGGAGAAACAAAGAAAAAACGCTGCAAATTCTTACACAGGGGTTGGTTATTCCTCGAACCAGGCGCATGGAGACTAATTTAAATTTCGGACCAGGCGCATGGAGATTCATTTCTTCAACATGGGGAAAATGGGGGAAATAGTGGGTGTGGCGGGTCCCGGACCCATTCTAATCGATTCAGGGTCCAAAATTTAGTGAAAAATGATACCCCACACGCCTAGGTACCAGAGATCTCGAAAAAAGACAGTCGAAATGGGTAAGTAGGTACCCATTTTGACTCATAACATCGTTTAGGATTTTTAGAATAATTTATACTACCAAAGTCGGCGTGGACGGCGGACATTTGCTAATTTTGATCTAGACACCTTGAAACGTCCAGAAAACAATTTTGGGCCGAATCGGAGAGAATGACTTTTTGCATGAAAACATAGGTTGGTTATTCAAGGAATAACCAACCAAAATCAGGAGGTCTAAAACCCGAGTGGAAGTTTGATTTTGGAGCAAATTTGTTTTCTCAGGAAGGTTGTGCCCACCCTCGAGGAATTACAATGTTTGTCGCCACGCCTTTCAAATTACTGAGCCCAGTAATTCTCACAGTTCATTTGCATGTTTCAGATGCACCGAGCGAAGGGATGTACATGCTGTGCGGAGTTGTGGGTGCCATGATCTTAGTTGCCATAATTATCGTTCTCCTGGCGCTAACCATCAGGTAAGTGATTCTATTTGATCTATGTGTTCATGCAAGGATAGGCTCGAGTATGTTTGATCACGTTGTTGTTGTTGTTGTTGTTGTTGTTGCGGGCGTCGTTCTAACAGTTTTGATCTTTTCCTGTATTGAAGGTCGTCCCATTCTTTGAAGCCCTCAAGGCTTTCCTTAGTCGATATTGTAGATTGCGTGCAGTTAAGGGCAGTAAATATTCACCCATCCCTTCAAAGTGACCTTTATATGAGCAGAATTATGGGTTGACCTATTTGGTTAACCACATTAAATTTTTATCGCGTGATTTACTGGGTAATTCATCAATATGCATAAGCTCATAATGATGTATTGGGCCATGAACGATGACGCCATAATTGAATGACAGCACGATTGGATCACAAGATGTACACCAAACGGTGAAACACGTGTTGTCACTTCCGTTATAGAGCCGAAGAATAACGCCTTCCAATAAGCATAAATAAAATATTTAGGGTATATTATACTATCGAAAATCGGGAGGCACATCTTGTGATTGCAGAGGCCTCAAGTGCAAGTCCTCATAATAATAACTCTTTATTGCGGTCATAAGACTTACCGTTAATTCATCATGAGGAATTTTAACCTCACAGAAAACGGCACGAATCCGCTAAAGTCTCTGGAATTTGGGTTTCATGACTTGGTATTACGTTCTCAAATCGAATTTTTCATTCATTTAATTCATCTTCTGATATTTAAATATTCAAAGGGTGACAGACGGAAAAATCCAACTCATACTAAAGCTAACTCACCTGTTCTCCCACCCCAAACACCGTTACTACAATCTGTTGTTGACCCAGTTTGGTTGGGCCCCCATCCCCCTTTCACGTCAATCTGTCTTGTTGCAACGCTGTCTCTCTTTGCTGCCCGAGCTTGTTGTAACGCTGTCTCTCTTTGCTGCAGGAGTGCCACAATTGTTCCAAATACGTTAAATTTCCTAAAATTATTTTTACATTTGATCATTGTCAGCTGTTAGAAGCATTGAAGTTGAAGCATTGATGTTTGAAAACGAAAAACCAATAAGAATTAAAGAAAAAAAAACCTAAATTATTTCCCATAATGCAATCAGACTTCCACGCATATTGAATTGGCTCGCAATAACCAAATAATTTATTATTGTACGAGTATGTGCTGCTGCTGACGACTTTCTGGTATTCCCCCTTCTTATTTTCGGTCAAGGTTTAGGTTTTTCATATTAGGTTAAGGCTTTCATAACTTGTAAATAGGGCAGGTTTCATTGGAATACAGAAACATTCGTAGGACTCAACGTTTTATTCATGTTTCCAACGTGACCGTATGAAAGACAAACAACAGTATAAAAAGCCTCAGAATTTCGCCCGGTATTAGAACTAACACACTGCCTTCAATGGCATTATCCCAGGTTGCTTCACTTTCATTTTACTCGCAGGAGGTTGGGGGGGGGGGGTCTCATGAAAGCCAATAGTATACCCACTGACGTATCGGTGTCACGATTATTTGCCGTTGAAAGTCTCTGACGTCAATGTGCGCCCTATAGTGTGTCGACTGGAGTACCGGCCATTCCAAACCAGTTCATTCCTGTGGTTCAGGTTTCAAGGGAATATGACATTACAAATAAAAAGATATAGTTGGAGTACTGATTTTAATGTGCACTGGATTCGTTGTTTCGTGAGACTTCTTAGCTATGTCATGAGTTTATCGTCTATATATCTTTCATCAAATGGGGGTTGTTAGAGGATAAAACCGCAATGAGGTACTTGATTTTCATCATGTCATGAGAATGTCCGGGACGAACTTGACAACTAACTGGGCAAGTAAGCATTACGCTAAACACCATGAATGGACAGGGAAATCAACTGCTCGGTTACAGCAAATGAGGGGTTTTTACTAAAACACTAACGGCTTTTGCTGGTTGATGGAGTTTTAGGCAGCTCACCCCCAAATTTTGAAAAGCGACGAAGCAAACAGTCAGTAGGTTACTCAAGAACTTCATGTAAAATCTATCGTCCTTGTTTTCACAAATTCAGATCATTGTTGGGGTGGCGGCTCATCTTGCTGTTGCACCTAAAATGGGTACAGTGTCGTCATAATTGTCATAACTGTCATGATCTAAGGCTAAGGGTGATATTTTTGTATGCGAGAATAATTAATAAATCCGAATAAAAATTATTTAACTCGTAAGCGGCATTGGAAACCACAATCTAAAAGTCTTATTTTTAAATTGCAAATCGCTCATTTTTTTCAACAATAATTTGTACTGCCATCGTGGCGGACTCTTTCCACGTGTAGGTATATAATAGTATGAATATCTAATCATTCCGTGGAACTGCGCAGTTCAAAATGTTCTATGGAACGGTAAACCGTTCATTCGGCTGAATGCTTACAAATGATGTTTTCAACGTGATGGTGATTTGAGTACCAAAACATTCTCGTGCCAAAGAGCGTGTGACGGAATACCCCACAGGAATTTACCTTCGTTACCGCCATTTGTGGAATACCGATTGCAATCGTTTTGCAATGTTAAAACGATGTTTTCGTCAGTCCTTTGCAAATGAGTATAAGTTTTCAGGTAATATTCAAAATGAAATCAGTATCTTTCCGTGAACATTAGCGATGCCATCGATTTTCCGACGAAGAAGGACCGGGTCCAACGAATCCACCGACTCAAATGTTTCGACATCCACAGCTCCTCCACCTCGGTAAATTCCATTGATAATTCCAACTGAATAAGATGCCGGTAAATAAGTTACGACGTGATAATTAACTCTTGCCCTTTGAAAATTCCTAAATGGGATTTCTCGTTAACTGTGTTCGAATGAATCGTCGAATTGGTGTGTGGGGAAAGCCCCACAAAATGGGGTGAAATCGTATTGTTTTCCTTTGTTGACTCGCTGTTATAGCCATCAAGTGATAATATTTGTCCGTACTCTATTGTACACTCTACTTATATAAAATACTGGCTTGCAGTGCCTAAGATGCGAATGAGGTCACAGTAACTTCTCAAGTTTGAAAGCGAATTCTGTAGGCTGCGAACAGGCGGAGTGCTATTTCCATGCTTGAATTATATCAGCGGGTCATCAAAGTGAGTGGGCGGTATTACAACTGAAACGGGTCACCCCTCCCCATCTGACCTTTTTGCTGTCAGATGGAGTCTGAGTAAAAAATAACACTCCCTGCCAAGGGTGTCTTGTCACGGATTACACTTCATACACGTACCAAGGGGCCAAGTTAGTTCAATCGTGGTAACCTCTGATTAAAGCCGGTTTTCCACTTCTGTAGAGAAGGTAGGCTCTCGAAACCAATTGCGTCTGAGGTGTAGTCGTGAGGTTATTCGCAATGGGCTTGTTCCGGAAGTGACGTGCTAGCTAAGATAATTTGAATCCCTCGATTAAACGCTAAATTGTATAAAACGTTTGCTCGTAATCTGTTATTCAAACAAACCGCTTCCTTGCCACTTCAAATGGTGAGAGGCTTACCCATTCAACAGCCGGGGCTAATCCCGTTCAAACCTCCTTGAAAGGAGTGGACTGATTTCTATGTAAATTGGGACAGTTTAACAATAATTATGGATGGTTGAGTTAGCTACTATGCGACAAGGGCAATCACTTTTAGTCTTCATTACATTGAAATTGAGTTGAGAAGTTCACCATTAGGTACCCTTTCACATGGGTTTTTGGCATTTTTGGACCATTCACGGCAAAAGTGATAGGTTTTTCTAATTCGTGCTCGTTTTGTGATCCACGTTCTCTGAGGAAAGACTGTTTCCCAAAAGTAGTACTTTAATAATTACTTCACAAACTCAGCTTCCACCAAAAGTAAGAGATAGCAGAGTCCACTGTCCGCGGAGCAAATGGCCAAGTTTGGCCGAGGCGAGGACATTTTGTTTGTCGTCGGAGCACCTTCAACCCACATACATAATGAGGAGAGCGCGAGGTGAGAGCCACATGCCGCGACCAGGTAGGAAATGTGGTGGCGAATAGAGGGGTGGGGGTGCTCCATCCGCTTCCTCTTGGCGAAAAAAGTAAGCCAACTTGCAAAATCTCATTGATCGGGCACAATAGGCTACATTGAGGTTTCACAAAGACACTAAGACCGTCGAGGCTAAGACAAAAAATGCTGCAAATTCTGTCTCAATAACTAACTAGTCAAACTGATTCAATGATTTACTGAGTCCGGAGCGTGGCTCTCCGTGACCTATCTCAATCGATTCAGTCTCCAAAACTCGGTTGAAGATGATACCCTCACCCATACTCGACTTCCATTGTGGCTAACATGCTGAAAATGAGCGGTGCATCCGTTGTGGAGACCAAACGGTAACTTTAAGTATATTCTGCATCACAGAGGCTTTTCCGGCCTGAGCGACGGATGGATCTTTTGGATTTTGTATCCATACTCAAACGTAAAAATGAAACTATGTTTGGGGAATTTGAGGGCTCAGTTGGTTCATCAATCCCTTGCTGGAAAGGGATGGAAGCACAGCGCTTGTCGTTTCCTTCAGGCTTTGAGGGTCCGTTACGAACATGTTTCGTTTGCGATAACTTCCTATTTAGGTCGCGTACAGCCCCGGGTGAGTGAGAAAATAAGATGGAGAGTTTGATGTGACCCCCACGTTCATCCACGGTTTCAAGAGCCAACATTTTGTTCAGCAACAAAAGAAAAATTGTCTATGGCCTGAATACGTGTCTTCTTTTTAAAAGTGATAATTGTTCAAAGAGAGAAGGCAATCCTTATTCAGTTCATGAAATGCTGTCGCAAGGTTTCACCAGTTGTCCTTCAGGGAACAATAGCTCCAAATTTCGCGGTTCGCGAATTCCCGCGCTGAACGGTTCTCCGAAAAATGCGCAATTGGGGAGAGGATCACTCGGTCCTTACGTATAATTTGGGTTATAAATGATTAATCGCTTAACAAAGGCTTATGATAAGTAACGCAGTTGGCAAGGGTCGTCGAAGATGACTGTAAGGACAGCTGTTAGATGCAGTCGTACAAGGAAGTGTGATATGAAACCCCGTCTTCAGTGATCCGGCAGTCATGTTTTATAGGAGAAGCGTGGATGCTAACTTGGGAAAATACGATGTACTTCCTAAGCCTCGTAAGCTTTTAGATCGCACTTGACTTAGTAAAAGAACAAATAACCTGATCCTTCCTCAAGCTCCTAAGAAACCATTTTGAGCATCTGGAGATATTTATCATCTCTTCTTCAAAACGTGAATTTCGTTTTACTCATTGGCCTGGACAGATTGCTTATCATCTCGGATGAAATTATTGCGTCACAGGATTCGTGACCAGTAAAACCTTATTCTGTAACGTGAGTTGGACGATTTTGATAACGGGATGTGACGTAATTATCTAGTGAAAAATATTATCGCTTTCTTTAGGCCGATGGGTGTGTTTCCACGTAATCCATTCGGGTCAATCATTTTTCCTGATAACCGAAGAAATCCTGGTCAATTTTTTTGAAAAAAAAAAAAAAAAAAATTAGCGAAATACCACTAGAAAAGATATTTTTAATATCATTTGCATGCATTCCAATACTATTCCCTCTTCCTATTCTTCGTTATTTGACTTTTCCGCTTTTCACTTCTGAGGGATGAGAATCTACAAAACACATCAATTTCGACTCATGTTTTCGCTATCAACTGTTATCAATTCTTACCCCTTTTCTCTTGAATTACGAGTATAAGGGGCGTCTGCTTAGGGACAAACATTCTAAATCTGAATACATTGGGATATATGATACAAATGACGGTATCAATAATAATTGGCAAATGTGAGTTTTCCCAGAGTAGAGCAGTCATTTTCCTTATCGTGATTATTGGTTTACCTCGAAGCTCAATTTTCACAGATGGCTGATCAACCAGAACTCGTAGTGGTGGGAATCTTGCGATGAGAACGTGTTCGCTATTTTTCTGTGTGATCAGGCGTGGTATGTCTCGACCAAGTCGCAACAAAAAGTATCAAGAAATATTTTTCTATTAGGTAGGTATTCCTTTTATTGAATCTCACGCGAATAAAGTGTGTCAGATTCAGTAACATTTCCCTTGGGAATTGAATGTATATCTGAATGATTTCAACCAGAACTTTACAACCTGAAGTGAAACTTATGAAACCGGAGCTACAGATATATTGACATCATATTTCCGTACTTTCCATCAAAATAGCTTATCAATGGTATAAAAATAGCTCATTTTTGATACAACTGTTAATCCTAATGTAATGATTTACCTCCATAATATCCATCAAAATAATCCATCAAATATTATTTGAACAAAAAAATGCCCCTCCAATTATTCACTTTTTAGGTACAAAGGTTCAAAATCTATAGTGTCCGCAATGTGCTTCTTGCGCGGAAAATTCTGAAATTTTGCACACCGGCTCATTTTGAACCTTCTTGATCTTAAATATTTTACGTTTTAATCGCCACAAACATGAAGAAGTATGAGTTCCAAGTTATATTGGGCAAGTTGTCCATGGCATTGGGGACATTGGCGTGCGTGGTATTGACCCCTTAATGTTTGCAGTTGAATCGATTGTGATGCGTTAATTTTTGGTAATTCCCCTATTATTGGTATTATTTTTCCAAATAATTATATATCTTGGAACCCTCGACGATATGCTTTCTCAAACGGGTAACGTAGAATAATCATTGTTGACTGATTTGTAGCCAGTTTTTCCTTTTTTTTTCAAACATTGTGAACTGACAATAAAGGATATTATATCAAAATTTCAGGTTTGTCCTTACTTCCACCCATAATGCGGGTTTCTCCGTTGTTGCGTTGGCAATCCTTCAAATTAATTTCCATCTCATCTTTAGAAAATTGTTGTTTTGAAGGTTGGTCGTTCTGTTATTGCAACTTCGAGTTGTCGTGTTCGAGCAAAGCGCGACGTTTATCTTGAAAATAAAATAAAATGCGCCACCATTTCCACCCTGACCTATTTTCTTGGGGCCTCACGGTGAAGCCTTGCGATACCCTACTTAGCTTCAAATAACACGACTTACGCAAATGGAGGGCCCACCCGCACCAGCGGCCCACAACGAGACTCGGTGGGGGGCTTGCGGCATCGGTTCTGCGAACGGATTTGTGACGGCTGCAACCTTAATTTTGATTAAATTTTGAAACCATCGACTCGCCTGCCTTGTTCTCAAAGGCAACTGTAAAGTGGTTGAAGCTTTCCTCGTTGGTCTTGTTGTTTCCCTAAGCAATCGGGAAATCCCTAAGCATCGAGGTCGTGCCAAAGCCTCTCCGCGTACTCCGAAGACATGAGGATAAGTTGTAAATAAATACCTGAATAGTGTCTTTCTCATTGTATCGTCATGATACCTCAACATCACAGTTCTCATTCCTAAGGAAAAAATGTGTTCTTTCTCATCTGCCATCGCACTTCCAACTCCAGCGATCTGGCATTTCTTAATGCCTTTTTCCCTATTCCCTCTTATCTTTATGATTATCCATCTAGACATCATGAAACATACAGGGCAAAGTTAGGGGCACTTTGAGGGGTTGAGACCTTGTATGAAAAATAGGTTGATTATTCAAGGATTAATAAACCATAACCGAAATGTCCGTTCGCCGTTCACGCCATTAGCAGAAAATTTTATTAAAATGTGAAATTTCGGTCAAGGACCTCTTCCCGGCTCTATCTAGATAGTCCTTGAAACGCTTCAGCCCGATTAGCCCAAATTTGGGAAGGGTATGAGTAAAAATGTGTTTTTTGAAACACGACTTTCGGAATTTTTCGGGAATTAGGCATGTAAGGTATTATTTTCCACTATATTTTGAACGCTGAATCCATTGAGATGGGTCCCGGGCTGGTGAGTACGTATCAAAATGGTTATTTTGAAAGTGGGTTTCGAGTTTGGGGGACCTATGCGAGGAGGTTATCATTTTCCACTAAATTTTGGATACTAAATCGATTGGAACGAATCCTGGGCACTGACTGTTTCCCCCATAAATTTTTTTAGTTAAACTATATATCACCCTTATTAGTATCGTTGTTTCCTCGCTGGTTCACCACCTCGTTGGGGCAGGAACTCAATATGTGAATTGTTATCTGCATAATATCAGCGAATCCTGGTAATGATCACTCCACTCAAATTAACAATTAAAGGGTCACATGAGGATAACTCTTGATCTCTCTTATCTACCAGTATGGATTATCGTACCGACGATCCACATGGCTTGGATTGGTTTAAGAAATGAGTTGAAAACGAGTCAGGAAAATCCTGTTTCAAACGAACAATCATTTACACTCAAGTAATAACACCCTATTGGCATAAAAAACAGAACAAAGAATGACAGTTGACTTTCCGTAGCATTTACATTAAATAATGCCATTTCTTGTATGTCGTAATTGTAATATAGATAAAATACGTTCATTGTTCAAATCTAATGAATACGATCAATCGTAAATGTACCTACGGATTGGCTCGACAAGGTTTGTGATGACATCTGGAGTTATAGTTACGAGCCTTACTTCGATTCTTCTCAACTCAAATTACACAGAAATTTCCTTCATCACGTCCTCAGCTGCGGGAGAGCAGCTTCCTGGCATCCCTTACTTAGCTCAAGTTAATAAATTGATTCATGCTTGATGAGGCATACTATGAGAAACCAAGTGGACGATGAAATTATTTTCCTTGAATTGAGTGGAAATGGAGCTTATTCTATCAATCGTATTCAAATTGCAAACGTAGGTATTGTTTTTGCGACCGACAAGGCAAGGCCGCCCAACGGATATTGTGAATAGGGTCACTGCGCATAGGTTGCAACCCTGTATTATGCACCTTGCGGCATTCAGATCATCCAGTGACATTTATAGGTCATCAGCCAAAATATACGTCGCATTTATTTTATTGCCCTCGTTGATGCGACACCGCCTTGTTGAGAGTTCTTCATGACAGTTTCGTTTGCTCCAGTTTCATTTATTGTATTATAATAAATTATACATTTATTTTAGTTTCGTCACGTAGAATACGCTCAATAATTAATTTGTTCAGACTAAATAATTAGCTGACTGTTCCAAAACAATATTAAATATTGTTAAATATTGCTTTTGTTGCGTCTCCTTTCTCTCTGCTTCCATACAAACTTCGACTTTAGTCATTCGTTTTACGTGGCGTTCAACTATTGAAAACGTGCCAACACGCCCTGTGTGTCCACTTTCGATAGTAACCGTTTTTTATCAAGTTATCATGTGGCCGGATTGAGGGGAAGGAGCCGACTAATAGAATCCGATGCCGTTAGGATCTGCAGTGTCGCAACATTTGTTCCGCACGTGGAGATACTAATGAATGATCCACATCCGCCTCCTCATTTCAGTGTTAACAGATGATGAGTCAGGCGTCAGAAGTACTGCTGAATAATTCGTGGAGGTTCATGGTCGATCTCGGATATAGAACCGCGTTTCACTTTGCACTGAAAGCGGCTTGAACATGTCCGTCCATGATGAGCGGAGGACTTACAAATTACGCGTCTCACGTGGTACAATGAATATCTGAGGAGTAAGCATCCCTTTAAATGCCAATAAAAGTGCTCGTGTGACGAAGTCTTGTGTTTGTCACAGGTCATTGAAATGAAATGACACTAAATAATCGAACCATTTAATACTACAACTCGCACGTCCAGAAATACTATTTACTGGGTTTTTTGCTCCCTGTAACTAGGGATGACCGATACCGATCGATATCGATATGGTATCAATACTTTTCTTCCGTTACCGATCTTTTTGGTATCGATACTTTGCTTTCGATACCGATACCGGTATCGGAAAAAATAATCGGTATCGAAAAAGTATCGAACAATAACAGAACCTCAAATTTTTGTTAAAAATTACCAATTAAGAATCATGAAGGCCCTCTCCTAAAGGTTGCTACCCTTGTTTTGACCAGAACTTTGAGTATATACTATAGACTCGAAGGTATATACTCGAAGGGTCAGAAGCTTTGGAGAGATATCCCTCTTCCCTGCTTTGGCTAGGGGTAGTCTTGTGAAGAATAAGAAGAATGCCTTGCTATCATACCAGTAATAAAACAGTGTTAAATGTGTTATTTTGTTCCGTGGTCACTTTGTTGTTAGTTTTGTGTTCATTGATGAGGTGATTCACTTAAGCGTGTGACGCGGTGATTATATAAGGTTCTGATTTAGTGGGTGGAAAGTAGCGAAATTGCGCAAAAAGCATCAGTAAAACACATTCTGTGTTTCAATAATTTCGTCTGAAGTATGTAAATAGTGGCAACCGGGGGCAAGCCCCCTGGCGAGACGCGGAGCACCGAGTTTTGATTCGATACCGATATTTGTTGGTATCGATAATTTTGATCCGATACATGCTTGGTATCGATACCATTCTTTCGATACCAATACTAGTACTCATATCGATCCTCCCCGGTATCGATCATCCCTACCTGTAACCATGGACATCCCCCCCCCCTCTCCCCTGAGTGATGGTGAGATGTGCCATAAGACAGATAAATCGATGAGCGAGAACACCTACAAATGTGTAAGTCTGAGTTAACACTCGATTCTTATTGAATTTTTTAGCATTTATGAGTAAAATAATAAATTTATTCCTTACAAAAAACCTACTATACCTAGAGAGGTAAAAATCAAAAGTCATTCACTGGGCTTTGGGTTCCTCGAACAGAAGTGTCCTAAATTCAAACAAAATTATTCATTCGAACTCCTTCTAAGAGTCGCTGACTAATCACTCGCTCGGCGTTGAAACCGAATTTAGTGGCAAAGAACTATCGAAGATAAATTGAGGGCATTGTACTGTGTATGGCGATATACTAAGTAATCGAAAAAAAGTAATTTACTGGTGCCTCGTGCTCTAGCAAGAAAAATTGCCATTCAAATTTAACTTCTTTTGAGGTTTGAAGCGCTGTATAGGTGTTTGGGTTCCAAATGAAGTAACCTGGGGTAGGAGGTTAAGGAGAAAATGATACTTTTTGTCTCTCCGAATGTCCATTGGCAGATCTCTCGAGATGAATAGCGTTGACGTAACGACGAAACGTTTTATTTGCGAATAAAACCGTCAACACGGATACGAACGTGAATGGACGTAACTAACACCTGTTTCTTGACGTCAACAATTTCGTCGTTCAGTTCAAGAAGAACGTCGTTCAGTTCTGTTTGACCGAGAATATTTTATCTAGATCCATATTGATTGATGAACGCACCCCTGAGAGCAGACCTGATATCGTTAAAGAGGTTGGATTACGACAAAACACGCTTTTGCTTGGTAATTCCTTGAATAATCAACCTACTGGCATGTAATCATGCCAGAGATAAATTCCTCCGATTGAGTCCCAAAATGTGATAGTATGCGTTTCATGTTGTCTAGATCACAAACACTCCAAATTCTTTCACAGGGGTTGGTTATTCCCCGGACCAGGAGCATGGAGAAAGTGGGGAAAACAGTTAGTGTATAGTGTATCGGACTCATTCCAATCGATTCAGCGCACACTTACACTTAGTACAAAATGGTACCCCACACGCCTAGGTACCAAATCCACGTTCAATTCCATTTTTTCAGTCCAATATTCCACTAAATGTTAGACATTGTATCGTTTAAAATGAGTCTGGGACACTGTACTCACAGTTTTCCATATAATCTTGCTCCATGGAATAATCGACAATTGTCTATGTACATGTACACTAAGAATTATCGTGACTTTTACAATGTGTGGAAGTAATGAAGGAAGAGGGTTGAAATAATGACGAGTCGGCAGCGGTTTTTGTTTTAGTTGGTTCCTCAACGCAATGATTCCCAAACGTCATATTTATGTTTTATTAAAAACGTTATCGTAACCATTAGATCGGATGCAACAAGCACTTACAAAGATTGTCAACGAGTCGCAGTTGTAAATTTTTTATTTTAATGTATTCTAGAGAAACCCCGGTGTCCCAGAATTGAAACGGTCCAGAGGGCATATCGCTATCGGGAACTGTCATCCACGAGGATTATAAGTATAAGTGACGGCAGATAAGGATAAGTATAAAGCTCATAAAACACGTGTGTAAAAGTCAACTGTTTCTTGGCAATAAGTATCGTAGCCTTGAATAGATGCCAATGGCAGCGAGGCTTTTCGTTCTCTTGGAGGATTGGTTCTTGTGTAATTCCAATGGTATTCATGTCCTTTATCGTAAAAATAACATTGATAAATTATCTAGGAAAACAAAATAAAGTTATCAAGTTTACAGTACCTACCACTCCCTCTTCAACAATTGTCGTAATTCGATTCGTAAATAATTTCTTCGTTTGAAAAGTTGGCCGACGTTGGATCGTCCATCGTGCACATGCATGATGAATAGGAAGAAAGAAAATCAAATCAAGAAAGTTTCATGCAACCAATTAAACAACCAAACCAATGTTTTCATGCAAAAATGCAATCTCTCCGATTCGGCCCAAAAATTTTTTCTGGACGTTTCAAAGTGACTAGATCAAAAAAGTCAAAATGTCCGTCCGCCGTCCACGCCGACTTTGGTGGTAGAAAAATTTTGAAAAATCTGAATCGGGTCAGGGGTCCTTTCCCGGTTTTAGTTGGTCCTCGAAACTTTTCAGTCCGATCGGACCAAATTTGGGTGGGGTAGGGGTCAAAATGTGTATTTCGAAAGGTATCATTTTCGTGTGAGGTATCATTTTCCACTAAATTTTGGATGCTGATTCCAATGAAATAGGTCTCGGAACAATTGGCACCCACCGGAAGAAGTTATGGGTTAAGAAGTTATTATGGGTCTAAATGGGTATCTATCTACCCATGTGTTTTCGAGATTTATGGTACCTAGGCGTGGGGGGTATCATTTTCCGCTAAATTTTGAACTTTGAATGAATTGAAATGGGTCTGGGACCCACCACGCCCACTGTTTCCCCATGTTGAAGAAATGAGTCTCCATGCGCCTGGTCCGAGGAATAACCAACCCGTGTGAATGAATTTGCAGCGTTTTTCTCTCTCATTATTGGTTTTATTAGGAGCTACCCAGGTTTAGCCTCCATCCCACTCCTTTGCCCTGTCATGAAAAATTGAAGTTGACCCATTCCTCACTTCAACAAAATTTCGATCGAATCTACTCCGAGAATAAATATAGTGAGAGTGTGCTCTCGAGTTATTGGAAGCCGTTTTCTCGCCTAGCTATTATTAACTTATGTTTTAAGACGGACTAAAAAAGAACTTTAGTGAATGTCTCCCCGTGTTCTCAGAGCGGATGGTTTTAAAATCGATAGCATCATTCCCATCATTCATGCAATGTTGTCTCTACGTACCGATGAGTCGTAGTCAACTGAAACTTATCAGAGGTCTTTTCATGTCACCCCGGTTGTCCTAGGAAATGCTTGTGAATGCGAGCCTTGCTTGTAACGAAGGTGGCTTGTGATGTTTTAAAACGGACGAACGTGGGAGCGAAGGACAGCCGTTTATATTTTGCCTTTTATCGTGTGCCCCAGCAGATAAAAAGAAGAGCCGAGTAAGGGAGACACCAGACCGCCGTCGCCCCAGACCCAGACGTCTGAACCTTCAGGCATGTGAGATCGAACGATAGTCTGTGTCAAGTGCGTTGCACACCTCATCATTTGAGATCTTGACTTTCCCATTCACTGCTCGATGGCCCCCCTGCCCTCTCACCACTCTTAACGAAACGTTGCAATATCACTCGGTGGTATCAGAAAAAATCAGAATTTTTATCATTTCTGTCGCTGATCTGTTTTGACGAGGAGCATCTCCCATATATATATACATCCTCCACCAAACGATTCAAATTTTACGGTCCGCGGATCCCGTAATCACTTTAAACAGAGTCCATAGAAATTCGACCTAGTATTAGGTATACAGAGTGTTAACCAGTTAAATAAGCAGCCTTCAAAAGGTTAATTTTACAACTCATTTGCAACAAAAAAAAATTGAGGATTTTTTTTTTTTGAAACATTTTTTCTAAGTTATTCACAATTTAAATTTTTTTTTTTTTTTTTTTTTACCTGACGTTATTAAAACGGCCATAACTTCCTTGATTTACAAGATAGTCTCAAATCTGAGTATACCGTTGGAAAGAGCGTCAAATTCACCTTCTGATGAGCCCCTTATTAACTCCAATGATTACTGATATTCACTAATTTAGCCCAAAGTTGAATAATTAATAAAAACGCAAAACCTTGTCAACATTTAGCCGGGTAAAATAAAGATTTTCCCCCGAAAAATTCCAGCGTTCATTCGTGGCAAAACATCTCCAAAATACCAGCTTTCTAGCGGTGCATTCAAATTTATTTTTGTGGCGTAATTTTAGGGCGAAAATGAAGTTTCAAGTGAAAAACTAGTCTTTTTCACCAAAATCGTGGTTTTTCGTGAAACTGTCGATTTCCAACAACTTGAAAGGTATGTGCTGACTACTGAAACATTTTTCAAGTTGATTTGAATTTTGAAATTCCCAATCCCTTGAAAGTAAGTAGTTAAGGTGCTAATGTGACCTCTCGAACAAAACTCGAGGTGGGGGCACAGTTTGGCTATAGCGGGCTGTCCCCGCAATCAGTACTTTCACTGCTCGTGATTTCACCATGATGTGTATGGGGGGCTCATTGCATTTGATATATGAGGAGTCATCAAAAGATGAATTTGACTCTCTTTCCATCGGTATACTCAGATTTGAGATTAACTTGTAATTAAGGGAGATATGGTCGTTTTAGTGAAGTCGGGTCGAAAAAAGAAGTCATATATCGTGTATAACTCGGAAAGGAAGCCTCTAAAAAAAGTCCATAAAATATTTTTTGTTGCATATGAGTCGTAGGCCTTTTGAAGGCTGCTAACCTGATTGGTATATTATAACTCTAGTTATAACGCAAATAGTATCCCCCTCCCTCCCACAGAGTTACATAGTCACAGTTCCATCGGGTTCATTTATAGCTGTATGTATCCCTGAAAATAGAGAGGTGCGTCCACCCTTTGAGAGCCGCGTGTGAGTGTTTTCATGTCCATAGATCTCGATGCCCGATCCAAGATCCTTGAAGTAGTCGCAAAGTGATCAGAGTGTACCCAGCAAGGTTGTGGGATATCCAGTGACTTGATCCTCTGGATGTGTCTTCTCGTATAGCTGATCCTTGGTAAAGAAACGGTTTTGTTACTCGTCACCGTTACACTCAGAGTTTCCCCAAACGGTATTCTTATCGACCACGTTTTATGTCTGAAAGTTCACCTTTTCTCAAGATGTAATGATTCGAAATCCGTTCACTGTCCTTGGCCAAAAAACTTGAACATGTTTGAAAAATCCGACAGCTTCAGCCCTTGTTGTGCCTAACTCAATTTCAACGCTTTTGCAAAAAAAGCAAGGTATAGGTGAAAATGGGTAGGTTCATTCTTTTATTTAAAATGTGCGTTCTTAATTCTTTATTCTGGAGACCGCTCTGACCCATCCAGTTCCCTTGATTGGCTTGCGTCGCCATTTTCCTTACGATACTATTGACAAAATCCCCTCATTATCGCACACTTTCTTTAGTGGTTATAAAAGGGCGAAATTTTCCCCTGATTTAATGAGTAATTTCCCGTTATCATTGAAGATGTTTGATGGCGTTCAAATGACTACAGTTTTCTGTCCCATTAGGTGTCCTGTGATATTCAAATTCGGGGTCAGAACAGAGGAATTTGTACCTAATTACTACTAAATATAACGTCTTGGTTGGGTTCATCAAACTTGAAGAACTGTGTATGAACAATGATGATTTTTGAAGAAGAGCTAAAATCTCCCTTGAACTTAGGTTTTTTTTTTTCAATTTAGAAATTCTATGATTAAAATGATCATCCGCGTGCCGGCTGACCGCATAAGGCCTTTAGAACTGAGGAACAATCATAAAACGACCCTGCTGTCCCATTCAAACCAATCGCTCCCAATCAAGCATCTATAGAACTGAATAGTCCGGGTGAATTCATTAACGTTTGAAGTAGTTTGTCCCGAATTAGAACGCTTGTGTGCGTCACAAGTGGAATAAATAATTTTCTCCAACACGATGGTGGCCTGACTGTTGACTTTTTGCGGCCTTTCAGATCCAAACTGGAGAAAGAATATTCATCGGCTGTCATTTAAAAGATGGCAGTTGTCAAGATGTCCAAGAGTTGACATCCAATCAATTGTCTGATTCAGAGAGTTGATGTTGGAAAGAAGAGAGAACATATCCAAGGAATGATTGTTACTGACAGACAGGCTCAAGGAAAATGCAAGCCGTAGAGTTGAAACTGGAGATGTTAATCTGATCTCAAAGCTCGTAGGAATATCGAGATATTTAAGAATTGGATGTGATCGCGGTAATCTTCTGCATCTCCAGAACAGTCGGATGGCAACTTATTCTAAAGGGGGTGGGAGAGGGCTCTCGCAAATAATTATTTTTTCTTCTTGACTCAGCCTCATAGCTCATGACTTTATGTCTACAGAGCGTAATATTGTTGGTATTCTCTCCAATAATACTTTCCAATTATTTTGCTTTAGTTTGACGAATCATTTTCAAACAGTAACAGGACGGACAATTCATTGATAAGTTAGTGTTAAGCCTAGTACGCACTAGGATTCTTTGAGTAGATTCATGTTGCGATGCTGCGTCCGGGCTACGTAGATTCATTGTTTGGATTCAGCCCCGACTCAGCTCCGCGACAAAGAATCGTGTCCGCACCAAGATTCAGACCAGATTCATTTTTCACCACGTCAAGATGTCCGATGAAATAGCTCTTTCCGGAATTTCTGTGGCGATGTTTTGCATCGCACGCAGTGTATTTAATCGGAGGTGCAAAAAACGAACGAAAAGATTGTGGATTCGCCAAATATTTCACAGCGGGAATCAGCACGGGCAAGACCTTCTGAACACTTTGAGGTTGAATGACTGCACAGGGTTCAGGAATTTTTTGAGAATGTGCGCAAGTGATTTCGAAATTATTTTATCGAAAGTAGGCGGTAGAATTTCAAAAAAAAAATACCAACTTTCGGGAATCTGTTTCACCAGCCAACAGACTTGCCGTCACCCTCCGGTTCCTCGCTAGTGGAGACTCATATACTAGCCTCATGTACACCTTCAGGATTTCCAAACAGGCAATATCGGAGTTTGTTCCAGAAGTGTGCGAAGCCATCATTCATTGTTTGAAAGAATACATCAAGGTAAGCAAATAATGAACCATTAACTATGTTTTGAAAGTATCTTTATTATTATTAACTATAACAAAATTGACATAAAAAATAACAAAGTAAGAAAATTAGCGATCTCATTCATCGAATGTGCTAAAGTAATTTTGTAGAGAGAAATTTTGCTGCTGGGGAGGAGGAAAATCGTATTGATGTTCTGTTGATGATAATGTTGATGTTGATGGAGAGGGTGATGGTGTGCTTACAGGATCTCTGTTAGCATATCCTCCATTTTGCAACTCGAAGAGAATTGCTGTGATTTTTTGTTTGGCCAAATTTACTTCATAAGTTGGCCTGTTGCAGTTTCTCAAGGAATCCGCAATATATTCAGCAAAAATAGAGTTGCTGTCTTTTTTTGTAACTATCTCAGTTAACGACTTCATACAAGTTAATGCCTGAGCAGCAATATCATCATCGGGGGTTTCAGTCGGTTTAAATCGTTTCTTTCTGCTAGTTTGCGATCGTTCTATCTCACGAGAACGTGTGCTTTCCGTCGAAGGCCCTGCTTGCTCCTGCTCAGAAAAAGTTGAAGGACCAGAGTTTTCACTGAGGCACGAACTGGAACGATCACTGTCCACTGAATTTGCCTGCAACATAAAAAATGTTTTGCTAATTTGAGTGATAAAGTACGAACTAGTTTGACTGAGAAATTTTTTTTTTTTCCATAGAGACCCAGAACAACTATTGAATGGACAAGAATCGCAGAAGGGTTTTCTACAAGATGGAATTTTCCTCATTGCATCGGCAGTATTGATGGGAAGCACATACACATCGTAGCACCTGAAGACAGTGGTAGTCTGTACTATAATTACAAAGGGTTTCACAGTATCGTAGCACTTGCAGTTGCTGACGACAATTACAACTTTATTTTCCTTGATGTAGGGTGCCAGGGACGCATTTCTGACGGGGGAGTATTTCATAACTCATCACTGTATGAAGATTTGTCATCTGGAAATTTGAATTTACCTCAGCTCGCACCGCTAAATGGAAGAGAAATTCCAGTTCCCTACGTCTTTGTAGCAGATGACGCCTTTGCATTATCTACAAATTTGATGAAACCTTTTCCTGGGAGAAGCGGTGGCTTGGCAATGAATGAGAGAATATTCAACTATCGGCTGAGTAGAGCTAGACGAATTATTGAGAATGTATTTGGGATATGGAGTTCGAAATTCAGAGTACTTCTGAATTCCATAGATTTGTCCCCTAAGAAAGTGGAAACCGTGGCTCTTGCTTGCGCTTACTTACACAATTTCCTTCGCAGAAATGCTTTTTCGAGGAATGCGTACACTCCCCCTGGCACTCTAGATTCAGAAGACTCTGATGGGAATGTAATACCAGGGTCATGGAGGGCAGAAATTTCACCATCTGAAGCCCTTGTACCCATTCAAAATACTCCCAGGAGATCACCGAATGATGCAAAGGAAATAAGAAACGAATTTCGTGATTATTTTATGTCAGAAGAAGGCTCAGTTCCTTGGCAAAATGACGTGATATAGAGCAATGTCACCGCCAGAACAACACAAATTGCTTGAGAAACATCTTTTTCAGTAGAATATTAAACCCGTGTGGATCATGCCAATTTTTTAAATGTATTGTAGTAGGTATAAGCGCTTAGGTACCTACTTAAGTTGCTTGTTTATAAAATAAAAATTAATTATTTCACTTACTTGGCCTTCCTCTTCATTTCCCTTGTCATCAGTGTTCCTACTTCCTCTAGAGTCTACGGTTGACGCCAAGAACATCAGAGGTTCATAGCCGAACCAATTGCACTTTGCAGGAGAAGTCCCACTCTTCAGGTTTTTCATTTTTTTGTGTTCCCGGCGGAACTGCCCCTTCAAGGTATGC
The DNA here is from genome assembly GCA_019603395.1 of Cyrtorhinus lividipennis. Lineage (NCBI taxonomy): Eukaryota > Metazoa > Arthropoda > Insecta > Hemiptera > Miridae > Cyrtorhinus > Cyrtorhinus lividipennis. The sequence continues at coordinate 31,545,460 of CM033998.1, read as the reverse complement.
ATTTTTTTTTCTATTTCCGCTGCGGAAACATTATATTTTTCCGCCAAAGCGGTCACTATTTTGGTTTTTAAATACCGATTACGGTATTCGTTGAAGGAAACATCCCACAAACAACGGTGGGAATGAATATCCTCTATAAATTGAAGAGTGAGGTCCGAACTCCACAACATTTTTAGTGTAAATAGTCGTGGCTGTCTCGACTCACGTCCGCACTGACACAATGTTGAGCAACAATGAGTCCGAGAATCCCATTTTCGATGGGATTCAAAAGAGTCTCGAAATACTAACCCGCAACACACCGGATTCATCGCGACAATGAGTAGATGCAGCGTAGATTCAGCCGGGACGCAGCCGAGATTCTCGCGAGACGCAAAGAATCTACACAAAGAGTCCCAGTGCGTACTAGGCTTTACATTGGCGATTTTGGATAGATTATCATTTGTTGCACGTTTAAAATCTATGCGATTCTTTCTCAAGCAACTTTGAAGAAAAACTTAAGAAAAACTGAATTCAAATAAAATCTGAAAGGCGATCATCATCTTTTTTTCTCAGTAGTCTCTCTCTTAAAAGTAACCAGTTCAATCTGGGAAGTATCCAGGTCATTTTCTCAAGAAGCTGTCCAACAAAATTGAGTCCGGCCGAGACTTCTCCATTTTTCATCGTGGTTTGACGTCAATCGTACGAGGAAGGGATCACGAAAACTGTCGTTGTTAATACACGCAGCAAAAATAGATGACCGACTCAATCAATCTCCTTTAATCCCTCAGTTGCAAGAAAACGCGTGTCGTCTCAAAACCTCTCCGTCACGGGTAGGGATAGATTTAAACCAGTACGGTGTGAGTTTAAAGTGACAAAACTACCGATTTTTCGGGCTATTAGAGCATGATGTCTTGGCAGGAGCCCTTCTGGGAAAACTCTCTCACAATCTCAGACTTAAAATAGTATTGCCAGCTTTCGTATTCACACTTTGCACAGAACTACGGTCAGCGTATGATATCGATCAGTATAATCAGTTCCCACAAAGCCGTTATTATTGGGAGACGTGCTAATACCAATAGCATAACGGAAAGTCATGAGAAGTTTGGGTTCAATTCTACTAGCAACAATGAGTCTAGTCTTGAATGTTACGTAGGAAAACGTTGCAAATTCTTTCACTGGGATTTGTTATTCCTTGTATCAGGAGCATAGAGACCCACATCATTGGAATCAACGTCCAAAATTTAGTGGAAAATGATACCCCACACGCCTAGGTACCAGAAATCTCAAAAACATACATTCCAAATAGGTAGAAAGATACCCATTTTGACCCTTAACCTCTTCCGATGATCACAAATCGTTCCGGGACCCGTCTAATTGGATTCAGCGTCCTATATTTAGGATACCCGACACGCCTAGATAGTCGAAAATCTCAAAAATTCATTTTTCGAAGTACGTATTTTTACTGCAGATCTTGTCTCTCTGAATACCAAAGTTATTGTCTTCTTTTGAGGATTATACGTACATTGTGAATTGGAGATAAACTTAAGGTTTTTACCTGGGGGATGATTGGCTTTTAGTTAATCTTTTCTTGTTTTTCCTCCGAAAATTCCTAATCACATCCTTTCAGAAGGAACTTCAATTATTCTTCATTCCTTTATCAATTATTTCTTCAAATCCTCTATGAGGAAGTCATCCTGAATAGTGACTCTGACTGTTCTCCCGTGCGTTTTCTCAAAGCACGACTCTTGACTAACTCTCTTTCATCATCACTATAATTGTTTATGCCATCGTCGTTAGCATTGCCAACTACACTGCAGCGACGAGCTCATTACCACAGAGCGCGGCCTCGCTTGCTCTTTTTCGAAGCCCTTGCGGATGTTCGTAAACCGTTTGGAGGCAGCTTGACGGAAGTAATGTCCACAATGATAGACCGTTTCCTTGAATGTATTTGTTTCCTATCAACTTCGATTACTTCGCTACCCGCTTTGACTTTTCCTTATGAGTTCGTGGGTGCCTCGATTGGAATATAATGCAGCTCACCAGCCTGCCATTTTTGATGCGTTGCACACAAGAGCACTCTTCAGGAAACCCCTTCCCATCAGAATTTCAATTTTCCACTTAGTTCGATCTCGTATTTTTGGCATTTGGTGAAACAGCAGTAAGCCCACGTCTCAATGTCACGGTTTTCACGTCAACCCTCTATTGAAAAAATCCAGGTTCCCCGTCCTACCCTGCGATCAGTCACGAATCACGAGGCATAGTATCTGTTCGAATTCCAGTATTGTCAACAAGATAAATACGTTTGAGACGAATATAATGCGCAAATCAGATATAATTCGAGATTAATTTGAAAAGTTTATTGCTCAAACCGCTAATCCTCTTCTGAAAATGAGTCCCTAATCGATTAATTTAACGTGTTGACTTTGGAAATGACCAGCAGTAATTCTCACTGGCAGAAATTTTATCCGCACAGATAAGGTTCAGTTCAATTATAAAGCTTATTTCCTCCATGTGTTGCCGCGGTCGTGAAAAATACCTGCGAATACGCGATTAAAAATTTTCTAAAGGCTCATGGGTTGTTCAGTCCTTAAGGTTTCTTGTGGTGATAATGCTGGCGATTCTGACGATTACCGTCGTTGATACCAAGAAGAAATTTTTTACCCGTGTCACGTCGGCGCCAACCATTATTGGTGGTAATCACATTTCCGCCCTTGCTCTGAAAGGGTTCCGGTGGTTAAGTAGGAGGTTGTTTGGATATAATCGCAAAATTTCAACCTGGTTCGTGTTTGATTCTGCTTTTGCAATCACTATAATTACGGCCCAGAGACACGTTTTCATTATTTTTTTTTTTTTTCTTGTGGCGTCAAGCCTGTTAGAAAGTTGATATTGACCTTATCGGCTCAGTTTCGCCCAACATTCCGGCGTCTGGTCAATATTTTGCATCCTATTCGCAATAGATTCGAGTGGAAATCGACTGAGTCTGCGTTTCAAACAACCTTCAAACAAATAATGTACGTAATTAGTATCAGTAATGTAAAGGAATTTGTTATTTTCCTACGACACTAGCCAACTGTTATAACAATTATATTTCTACCCTAAATAACAAATTAATGTAACGGTTAAGTAACCGTTTTTGCACACTAATCAAACTAATCAATGTACCTAATCAAACTGATGTTATCTCAGTGTGAATATGTCCGTATGGTCCAAGTGGAAGTCTCTTCCTATTTTTGACAAAAATGATTTATGTTTGAAATGAAAAAATGAATCGGACATTTTAGGTAATTCACATTTTTCAGAGTTCCGTGAGTTATCATTGGTTTCTGAGTTGGACGCATTGAAAGCGGAATGATTCATCTTTTCTTGAGTGGAGAATTAAACTAAATTGCGTCTCGCGTCGATCAAATACTATTAGACGCCATCTGCTACCATCAGATACAGGCCTTGGAGCCTCAAAGGAGCGGCGCCATTGATTCACTCGGCTTCTTATTTGCCTACCTTTTTCAAGTCTGATTTAACTGGCAGTTCTTCCCAACAAAAATTAATTACCAAGTTCATCAATTCAAATATTGGCCTTGATTGCTTCTCGAAGTTACTTGGCTCCTTCTCGGGTTCTGTAGATTTTGACATGAAGATTGGGTTAGTCGTGTCGGTCGTGCATTTAACATTGCACCAGGAATAGTTTCGAACGTGAAAGGTTATCCGGAGGATCTAGGTCTGATTCGAGACTCGAGTCTTGGGTAGTCAAATTTGTCGAACAAAAGAAAACCTTGGCACGGGTCTTGGATGCAGATTTTTCTTCGAGATCCCGCGACTATCAAAAGCATAGCTTGATGTCTTGGAAAAACGGTAAATCATTCTGCTGTTTCTCAGAATCTCCGTCATTGCAAACACCGTCAAGGCTAATGTGAAGCTTCATGCCGTGTAGAATGATGTTATCGTCACTTTTGAGTGAATCGCATTGATGATTGACTGGGAAGCTAATTGGGGGAACCTCCACAAGTTTTCCACTGTCGAGTTCCAGTAACGTAAGCAAACTGGCAACATTATCCTCAGTGTAACATTCGTTTAGTCGAAATATTGAATGAGAAAGCACTGCGGTAATTTTTCTACCCGCATAATTAAACTGGCTGATCATCAGGAAGCAGAGAAAACAACCTCTGACGAGTGCCTTTACTTAGTTCTTGAGAATGAGGCCGCCGAACAGGAAGCGGCAACCGCTTATGACCAGCTCTTGCGAATTCACCTTTCAAATCCCGTTTCTGTTGTTTTCGATGGTTTTTATACGTCATTATTTATGTTGATGGTGACGACGTTTACAACATACTCAAGGTGAAGTCGAGGTAGCTTCCGGCCACTGTGCTGTGACTTACAGATAAAACCTCTTCAATTACTGTAAATATAGGACGAAGAAAGGTACGCTAGGGTTGTTTATGCTCAGTATTATCTACCCAATAAAGTCATCAGTTAGAAAATATGGGGTTTGCCTCGTACATTGTCATCAGCTTCTTCCTCAAAATGGCGTTGTAATAATAATAATAAGTTTAGAAAACTGAGCCGGGTAAAATGCTTGAGGTTGTAACTCAATTTTAAACATTACTACCTTATGTACAGAAACCAATGGATGAAGTGAAAACAGCTTGATGTCATCCTTCATCATGTAATCATTGCCTCTTACTGTATAATCGAAAACCGTGAGTAAGACGACGCCTTGGTAAAAATATTGTGCTGGGCATTTACCACATTTGTTGACAGGTACATATTATCCTTCGGATCACTCCCTTATAACGGTTTTCGGTTGTCGGTTACAACTTTATGCACTCAAAAATTAAATGAAAAATCATGTGTAAATAAAACTTAAAATGTAGCCTAAAGCCCGATCTATAAAATAGCATATTTCGGTCCAGTTTTCAGCGTATTTCCTGAATAGTTACTATCAATTAGATCAACATTTCAAAGGAAGTGGGCATACATATACCTACGTACACTTATTGGCCAAATGACAGACAGTCAAGCTCCATAAATTAATCTCATAGACCCTTTCATTTTGGAGAGGCTCTTCTTTTATTCTGAAGAATAACAGTGATAATACCGATTTAGTCGAAATGTGATCTTTAGTTAATTTCAATGACAATACATGTCCACCGTAGTACAACAAAGAAGATAATTGGTCGAACCAATCTAAATAAAGTAACACCCGAGGATAACGTAACCCGTCCATAAAGCTGAAAACAGTGGAAGTAGTTAGACAAACAGTTCTAACGAGAAGGAAAACAAACAGAGCTGCCATCGTGATACATTAAGAAAATCGGTTTGTAGGAATAGTTCGAAAGTGGCGATCGCCCCCTTTCCAAGACGTTTATTCTATTTTTACTCAGACGCCTTTTCGGAGATAGACTTTCACGAGATCTTTTTCGTTTGGAGCTAACTATAGCGCTGGACGGGATGCGGAAATGCACACGTGAGTCTGTGAAAAGGGTTCAGCATCCCTCAACAGCTACTCCACGTGGCTTTTGGCTCATTGGAGCCCCCGAAATAGAAGCAACGAGTAGAGTTCAACGGCATAAGGAATGAGCACGGCCTGATTTTTGGTAATAAATGAGGTATAAAGTAGGTTCTTAAAATGAAAACATGAGACCTGATGGTTGTTGACAGTTAATCCAGAAAGCAGTGTCGTCTTCGTTAAGGCTCTACGTTTTCTGTTCAGAACAGAAAACAATTTTAACAAAGCAGCTTAGGGAATTTCGATGCATGACCGACTGCTCTCTTCCTTTTGGATTTATGATACCCAAAAGGCGAACTGCGTTTATGGTCGCCCTGAAAAGTTCCCAAGTAGCCTGCTCCCCTCTGGCTTCTCGGTCAGCTGTGCCAGAAGCAACTGAGTTTAGGGGGTGACTCTGGGTCTCTTAACCTTTTGCCTACTTTCCTCTAGCTTCTCGATTGGTTGGTGGCTCACCTCTTTTGAGCCGTTTATGATGATAAGAAATGGTTGGGCCTGTCCTGCAAAATTACCTGAATGAGATTTAAAGCGCTCTGATGATTTATTACACAAATCGTTCAAACCTGTTGTGTTATTGGGCAGGCAGACGGACAGAAACCTTTTTCTATCTTAGGTAGTATTATAGATGTTGACATTTTTCTTAGCAAGCACAACACATTTGTAAGAGAAATGGCCGGTTCGTTGTGTACGACGAAAATAACGTACTTACTACGTCTCGAAAACAAATTAGAGATCAATAACAAAATCACGATTATACACAACATGTTTGTGTTCACATGTTGTGACACTCTAAAATCCACTATACACTTGAAGACGTTGCAATATAGCTAAATATCCATATTTTTTTCTGTATCAATATCGAATGCAAATATCGATATTCGGGAATATTGATATAAAAAACAATTTGCTCAACAACTTACATTCTGCATTATTTGCATTAATTTTTTCCCAAAAAATATCCAATATTTACTTTTATGAGAAGCCATCGCGGTTCACAAGCAAAAAAAATAGCCACAGAGAAACGGAGAAACAATAGAGCAAATGAAAAGACCAAACTCAACAACACTAATGTGTGGACTGTGGAGGTAAGCTCAGTCCAATAAAGTTTCAACAACATATAATTATTATGTACCCTACAACTAGTGATCACGTTGACGGTACCATGGGTCATTCTCACCTAGGTTAGATGATAAAAGAAAATATATTATTGACGGCTCTGATGAACACATAAAGACCCACCCAGCTCGAACAAATCCACGAAAAATTAGTATCCAATTATCAGGTTAAAAAAATCTATATCAAGATAATATTATAAGAAAGATATCAATTAACCAAAACGAAACAAGACCTGACCAGGTCTATTCGAGGGTAAACGAGAGAATGTATAATAGTATAAGTTCTCATATCGCATTATATAGCGCTTAAGCACGGCATATAGTTATCATTTATATTGTCCCAGAAAATTAAACTGATTAGCGTTTCTTCAGCAAGTTTAAAATAAATACACAATACTCTGAACACCTCGCATGAGGGGGAGGAATGCATTAGCTCTGCACGAAACCTTGGACGACAACCTAAACTCTGTACAACGCAGCTAACTTATATCAGCTTGAGACCCGAGCGGGATTGAACGGTCGATAAAATTAAATACGCAACAGTCTAAAGAATGTTCTCGGCCGAACGGAAAGTCTCCCAACATTTCTTATTTAGAACCCGTGTGCCCGCAGTTTGCATGCGGAACGAGAGGAAAGCGAAAGAAATGAACCAGGTGTGCATACGCTTTGCAGAACCCGAAGTCTGTTCTGTTTCGTTTCGGCGCTCGATATAGGAAATGTTGGATCGACCGATTATAGTTGCCGAGTTTGTTAGAATCCAAACCAGTGGACTTGAAGTCTGCGATGGCCTTTTACCTATCAATAGTGAGGTCATTTTGGCTCGTATGCCTTCTACCAAATCTGCTCCTACATAACTAACGATTGAAAAAGTCTTGTCGAAATGATAAAGTTGAAGACTCAGTGTCAAGATCTGCAAAATACAGATACAATCAGGGCTTAGGCCAACCGCCAAGGAAACGAATGAAAAGGCAAACTTTTGAGCGTGATCAAAAAAGTGCAAACATTTTTACTCTCAAATTTGTGAAACTTATCTCAAAAATCAACACATTGAAAATAAACGTTCTGCTCTTTGACCAGAAATTAAACCGAGGATCGATCCAAGGTAACCGTTTTCCTGTTATTTCGGTTACAAACCTGTCACGTCACCTTTTTTCTCGCATTCACGAGCAAAATTGTTTCTCAAAATAACCACATCTCGGCGCGTCGTAGTAGTAAAAGGTGTAGTAATTAGAACGATAGTTTAAATAGGGTCGGTATGTGCTAACTTCATTCAAACAGTTACTTCCTCTCCTATTCAAATCCTCTGTCGCGACCAATCGTTGCCAGTCATTTGTGCTTCTCCCAGGAAGATTCCAAATGAAAAATCATTTTACAAATCCAACGAACCATCAACCCCCCTCCCCTAATACAATTCATCTTTGTGAGTCACCCATGATTGTGCAAACATTTTCGAGTCTATTACTCAGATTAGATGACATACTGAGAAATTCCACTGGCTGGATATCATCGTATATCAGTGAAATATTACTGTACAGTAACAACTACGGTGTGATTCGAATCCTTACAATAACCATCGTGTTTTCTGATTACACCAATGGCGTGTGGTTCAGAGCGAGGGGGACTGACCCGATAATATGAAACTGAAGATTCCGACAATATCCAGTTACAAAGATACTCGATCCTACTCGAAGGCGACATACCTACGGCTTCAAAAAACGCAGGTTTCCCAATGTTATTTTTATATTCCAGCGAATCGCTTAAAATAGGACTCCGTTAAAGAGCGCAAAAGACTGTGTTGCATGTTTGATTTCAATTCTTATTAGAGAATTAGGCGTCTTATTCGTTCTGCCTTAAAAATATGCATCTATTCAATTATTCTAAGGAATCAATATCCACTGGGATGCATTGCATTTGATTTCAGCTTGGAAAATTGCGATTGCAATGAAGAATCCGAGAATATTTTGAATGTTTGATAGTGAAATTGGCCCTATGTTTCCTAGATGATACATTCATGATGATTTCATTTCAAATGAATTTACCATTGTTTGTATCTACCTGGTTTACGAAAACGTTAATGGAATCCAAAGACTCCTCCCCCTGTCAATGAACCTCCCATTTTACCTTCCTCAAGCTTTTGTCAGTTCAACCCTCGAAAAACGTCTCGAGGGTTTCTGTTCGTCAGGTGCAGTTTCGTTGAGGTTCCCACACCCAGGGGAGCTCCTGGCGGTGAACCCACGTCCTTAGAAACTAATACGTTACTGTGAGAACAAAATGAGACTCGATAGAAATTAAAAAAAAAAAAAAAAAACCTGTAATCTAGAAGGGAGATCATAACTTATTAGAACTTGGAATTTACAGAATGAAAGAAAGAAAAGAAAACCAGGGAAAACTCCGAATGTTCTTCGTCCAATGTTCAAATTGTTGATAAATTGCGAAACGATCAATCATTCTGATTGATTATGCCGATTTCCAGAGCTTCAAAGTGATTTTGTTTTGTCATAATGCCAAGGCTGACTGAGAGAACTTCGGTAACATCAACATCCCACTTGAATATCTGCAACCACCGTCGTGGTGGGTACTCAGCTATTCGTTGGATAATATCATATCTCTTGGGAATGTTTTTGTCGAACTTTGGCTGATGGCCTTACATTACAGAGTTATCTCTAAGTGACCTCCCATTGGCTCGTCTACGACCATGAAAAATACCTCGACGGAATAAGGTCAGCGCTTCCGGATGTATACTAGTCAAAACTACGGACAAGGTGACTCATGCCCATTACCGCTTTTTCAAATATGTAGATATCCCCGTCGTCACTTCTGACACAAACTCATCACCAAGTTGCACGATAAATGGGACTGTCGGATTCTGAATGAGCGCATATTACGAAAATCGAGTTAAAACCAGAATTGATCAGGTGGCCTAGAATGCTGATTGCGAAATGTTCCAAGTGGATTGTTACAGAGAAACATAGAAATATCCGTATCGACCTTGGTGGTTTGCCGAACGATCAGCTGCAGCTGCATTGTTCCGAGGCTCTTAGCTATGTGCGTCCTCCTCACAAAGAATCGATTTGCAGCGATACGAAACGCCATTTTCATGTAAATAGTCCTTGGAATGATATAACTATGTATGATGTATAAAGGTCAACGAGGAGGGCTCAAGGCTCAAGGTTGCCTTTACTAGGTCTTCATGAGTCACTTCTCGTCACCCGATTACTTCACCATACGAACACCCTTCACAAACGTTTTCTTTTAAACATTGTTTCATTCAAAAGACATTTTCTTGACGTTTTCCACCAATAAAATGAGATTGGGGCTAGCGAAATCATGGTCTAAAAGAGACTTTTAACATTCGGTGACTTCCACCATTGGAGAAAAGTAATCCGAAAATACCTTATTTGCTTCTGAACGATATAATATTCCCAAATTATTTTTATAAATTATTCCTGAAATAGATCAACTACGACTGACTGACTAACCAACTGACTTGCGGAGCACCGATAAATTTAAATGTTCAGGAGTTAGTTTTATTGAAAAAATTCCAACTTAGGTAATATTACATAGGTAGGAGAGTGATGAGCTTTTTGGACGACATAACTAGGAAAGTGCGTGAGAATGTTGGGTTGGGTTTCCAATCGGGAAACTTGAAACTTGCAAAATTCAATTTGATTTAACAGCCCTCTCTATCGTTTTCTCATTCGTCTTCTCTCGTTCTTCGTGCTTTGTATCTTAGTGGCAGATAGCAGCGTGTAAGGACGGCTGACAATGACACGTTGGACTGGCTAGAAAATAGAAGAGGAGTTTCCAAGAAATCAATTAACTGTGGAATTGTACTTATTATTTTCTTCAAATGTGTAAAAACGTGTCTCACATACAGTACTTATGTTATTTACACGGATGGCTGGTAAATCTTTGTTGAGGCGGAGATAGATACAATTGACTTCTTATAGTATAAAAACTGATTTTTGACTTGGAGGAATCAAATAGGTGGTGCGCCGGTCATGTGTTGAAAATTAACACTAACATTAAACATTAAATTATCATTATTAACATTAAAAAGTGGGTACGTCCAAGCTACTTGCAATGCTCGAAAATAGGCAAATAAAACTTAACATCTGGGCAATTGTAAGAGAGCTTTGCAATTTGAGATTGTTGAGCTTCACAATTAAATAATTAGACAAATAGATTTACAAATAAATAGAGTTATCTAATCTAATTCTTCCCGCAAATCACTCCCCTCGAAATCCTTACTCTCTAAAATGAATATCATTTTGTGACGTATCCTGTATTGCTGTGAGGTGTACGTAATGCCCAGCTCTAGGTAATATCCATACGTTTTGACATCCTCTTGGTGAAATGATTTTATCCCTTTTATTCCAAGAATCGCGACATTCTGGCGTTGAATTCGATTTCTCCTTTCATCTCAGGAAAAATGGAGGCTCCTGCGTGGACGTCGATACATGATATTGGCCCAGACTGCTGTTATCTAGCGGTTATAACGACGGCTGGTTCGTCTTCCAGCGGCAACTTGTAACGGTCGCCGGTCGGGTTCGGAGATCCCGGGGTGGAGTTTCCTGGCGAGTCCCCCAACTGTTGGCAAAGTGCGAATACGAGAAAGATATCGCTCTCTCTTTTCCTATCTTCACCCTCACTCTCTCTCTTTTTCACATTCGCCGTCTCTCTCGCTTTTTTATCACGACTCGTTGGTTTTCGCAGAGGCCTGCTACATGATTAGGGCTCTCCCCGCTCTCTAATTCCCAAGCCTCAATAGCCGTTTGCTTACAGATGAGTTTCGCATGATGAGGAAAAAGACGAGTTTTTTTAATAGGCCAATTGAGTTGATGATCAAGCATGCGAGAACCACATTTTTATTCTTTGTACTTGGATCATGTAAATACGAATTACCGTTTCCAGAAGAACCCATTCCCGCAAACCTATCTGGGTCCCCTGTCTAATCGAATCTATCGAAGGTCCATCTAAAACTTAGGTTCTGCTTTATATAAATGAACCAATCTGTTCTACCTACTAAATCTTCGGAGGCCGGGGGTGAAATACTATGAGTGATTTCCTCTTCCCAGTTGTGTGATAGTCCAACACTCTAAAACCTAACCCTACATGCAGATTTTCGGTGATCAAGGCGTGTGGGGTATTATGGTATCATTTTCGACTAAATTTTGGACGCTGAATCTAATGAGACGGGTCCCGGGACGATTCGCGAAGAGGTTATGGGTTAAAATGGGTATTTATTTACATATTTCGAAAGTAGGTTTTTGAGATTTCTGGTACCTAGGAGTGTGGGGTATCATTTTCCATTAAACTTTGAACCCTGAATCTATTGAATGAGTATCCATGCGCATGGTCGGAGGAATAACCAACCCCTGTTTTCAGCTGAGCAGTGCCCACTTCACATTCACTATATCTACTGAATTCCTTCAATGTTTCAAAGCAAGAACTCAAAATGTGTGTTTTTTTTTTTTTTTTTTTTTTTTGAAAAATGGATTTTTGGCTATCTAAGCGTGTGGAGTATCATTTTCCACTAAATTCTGGACCCTGAACCGATTGGAATGTGTCCAGGACACAACACACCCACTGTTTTCCCCATTTTCCCCATGTTCGATATTTTCGGCGATTTAGGTGTGTGGGGATCCCACTTACAGGATCCTTTTGTAAGTCTTTTTGTGACCCAAATAATTACTACAATCACACTGACGAGAAGCAGAGACTCAACAACCACTTATACCGCAGCGATTTAGACTACTTTATAAGCCACGCAACAATACTTCCTGAATTCAAATTCGTCGAAGTGATTTGATTGTTCGAGACTTTGTCAGCGCCAATCGAAATGTCACCCACAGGAGTGTCTGAGGCAGTCTGTTACGTTTTGTATCGCTCAAAGAGTGTCAGAGCTTGACAATAACCTGTGAAGGCGTGATGATGGTCGGCCCCATTCGTAGATGATAATCTAAGTTGGCCTCGAGTGTCAACGACCCTCGTTTTGCATATGTGTATCGCTTGACGAAGTGATGGCCGCTTGTGAATTGTCTAATATGCAATGTGGTTCAGTTGATTCAAAGAAGAGTTGATCCTGGTGGTATCCCAAGTGATAAGCTCTTGTGAGCCTATAAAAAGACGAATCTATATTAAATTCGAACGTATGAATTTCCAATGAATTTTATATGTTAAATCGACTGTGATTGATTTTGAACTGATTGCGGTAATGGGTAGGTATACGAAATGTTTTGTGACATAGGCGTGTGCGGTTCCCATCATTTTTCAATGACGCCTGGTTAACCAATTGATTCTTCATATGCACATTCTCTTCATCCTGTTTTGAACATTAATTTCTAGTCCTAGTCACAAGGCTGTTGTCTACATGTATTAGGATTAGACGCTACACCTATATGAATTAAATTAGTGATTCAGTCAATTTATTATGTATTTTCATCTCCGTGTCGAGGAATATAACTTTGACAGATATTTTTCTGCTTACTCGACTTAATGGTTCTCAATAATTTTTGAAACAGCTCTAGAAACAGTTTGAAATCATTACTAATAACAATCATTACTAATAATACTTACCATTGTGAAATTATTGAAATTATCAATTTGGGTGTTCTGCTTATTGCTAGTGAAACAGAAGACGGTAAAATTTATGCCACGTAGGATCAATAGAGCGCAACTATTCTTATAGGAGGACGACAGGCTTAGAATAATTATAAGGCTTGAGAGAAGAGACAAAAATATGATGTGTGACGGAGGAAAAACATGGAGAGGAACTTTGGCCCAAAGCGGTTCTTGACCTGAAAACTGGCGTTGTTGAATACTCCCTTTCTAAAATTAGACTATGGCCGTATTTTTGACCGAAGGTCAATTTTCTCTAGATAACGGTGTTTATTCATTTTCTAGATGTTGATGGTTCTAAAATAGTCTGTGAGGGATGAAATACGAATCAGTTGGGTGGGTCAAGTTTGTCTCGGTCTTTTGGGTGTTCAACGTCCATTCCTATCGCCCTGTTTTCGTATCTTATCGCCTTCTCGCTTTCGGTTCATCATGATTGGTATGATTTGAGAAGAAGGACGGGAATCTACACGCTGAACATAACAATCACAGGTCACTAGTTCGTTCGTTATTAGGTTTCCTTATGTACAAGTTTCGAGCGATTTCGCCATTTATCACTCCTTGTTTGACGCGGACGCGTTTACTAGAAACTCTATTCACCCACACAATATTTTACACGTAACTATATTCTAGAGGCTTAACCGGCAAGAAAGTCAATTCGATCTAAGTACGAAGAATAACACAGAAATTCATCGATTCGATTCGTCGTCAATTGTCAACCGTGCTCAGTCACCTGATGAAAAATCATCCCTGGTACAATTGCTCTGGTTTTGTATTTTATTACCATTGCTCACCGGTGTGAAAATGTTACAAGATAAAATGAATTGCAGAAATAAAGTTGGGAAAAACAACATCGTTGAAACCGGTTTTTGTATCAAAATATTTGTTCCATCACTACGACGAAGTGACCTTTAATTTGGATTTTTCAACAGGTCCCTATGGTCGAATTGCGTTAAAAACTAAGAGGTATCAAATCCAGACAGGGTACGGAAAAACAGTAATTTTCTCAGTGTGTATCTGTTTTATCGCACGTGAATCAAACACTCGAATAATTCAAACAAAATTAGTAACTAGCTTCGCATAAATACATGGACTCGCTGAGGTAACAATTATGATGATTCAATTAATAGTCAAACTATCCCCTCAGAGTGGAGTTCCACGGTCCAGCGGCCTTCAGGTATCTGGGTACGTGCCCACAGGCACCGTGGACATTTGGTTCAGTGGTCCACTCTATTTCATTCTTTGTCACAACTTGCTAGAAAAAGTTCCAGACGTTTCGGTCCGTAGAATAACCTACATTCTTCGTTCGGAATTTGTATGTAATTCACGCAATACATGGTCAGCGTTCAAGGAGCACAGGTGTCTTGTTTCTCTTCTTGTTGCAAATTATGGAAGAATACATTTTTCTAGACTGATAAGATTAGCCGAGAGGAGGGAAATGGTTCGCGGATTTGGTTACATAGAACGACAATGTCGCCAAAAAATTATGCGCAGCGCGTCGTCAGTAAAACTGATCCGCAATGTCAGTCCGAGACCAACTATCGAGATCAAGTAATGGCGGACGAAATACACAATTCGGTGAACTATTCATATCGAAACAGTACATTTCCGTATACTGATGTTATGAAAGCTGGAAATAATTCCACAATGGTTTACCATTCTGTAAATCTTGCTCGGACGGGAAAGCGCATCATTCTTCCAGGTCTCTGGAGCTGGGAAAAAAAGATAAGGGACAAATTAAATTCAAGTTTAGTTGGAAATACGACTTTTCAGAACATCATTCTTGAACAATAGTGTGTGGCAGTCGGTCCAGGACTCACCTGAATCGATTCAGCGTGCAAATTCAGTGCACCCCCCCCCCCCTCACACGCGTCCTCGGTCTTCGAAAATTTCAAGACAAAAAGTTCACCCATACCCTGCCTCCGAATGAGGCAAGTCTCTACGATAACCTAGTCTCAAAATAATCGCTGTCCACATGTTTAGGCTTTCAGAAGAAGTCCTGCTCTCGAATATGGCGTAGGAGGTCGACAAGGTTATTTTGTAGTGGACAACGGACGGGTATTCCGGTTTTTGAATACATGCTTGAAATCATGCTTCAAGTTTTTGGAGATTCGGAGAAGCATAAGAACGTGGGGTTTTGGTTCTTTTTTCCTTGAATAGTTGACCCATGTTTTCATAAACCATGCGTTGGGGCTGCCCCCTAAATTAGTTAGTTTTCGATTCATGGCCGACATGTATAAAAACCTGATTTCAATAGAGAGGACCAAGTAAACGTATACTAGGACAGCAGAGGGAGTCCTTTCCGTGGCAGCAAACTCGTGACATTTCCAGCTCCTATTCCATGACATCAACATGCAACCGATTGAGTTTGCTGCCCTGAAAGGGTTGTAGCGTTCAGTACCAGAAGGAATCGATTTTGCGACGGTAACATGGAACAGAAGACTCAACGAGTATTTTGTAATCGTGTTACTACCAGGAGTTTCTATCATCTGACATCAACATCAAACCATAATAAGCTCAAAAAAAAAAAAAATTTGGTACTAGAATATGTCGTACAAGAAGTTGAATTGCTTCATTTTTTATTTTTTAGCCCAATTGGCCCATGTTTTGGGAGTGTAAGAGCAAAAATGTGTTATTTGAAACGATTTAGGCATATAAAGTATTATTTTCCTCTAAATTTTGAATGCTAAATCCATTGGAATCGGTACCTGGCCGTTTGACACTTACCGGATGTGGGTATAGGTATGAATTAACCTCTACCTACCTATAACAATGAGTCCTGGACACTCCACACTTACTGTTTCCCCACATTCTTGCTCTAAGGAATGATGGACTATTTTGGATGAATTTTCGGAGTTTTTATTTTGAGTATTCCTGACGTTACCGTCTGGTGATACCGGATCTAGAATTCTGTCCCCGCTTGGATCCCACCTGGTCTTCAATGTGCCGTTTGGATTATCCAGTTATTTGTCGGTTTGGCTACGGATTACTTACGGGCCCTAGTTGTCCGTGCTCATCGATTGCTCGAGTGCTCATGATTGATCAAAAAAATTGTTACTCAACTCCTAATGGGATGTTGAGCCCTACCTAGGATCTAAGCGTTGAAGACTTTTCGCCAAATTTTGGAGGATGGTTGAAATGATGACTACACAACGAGAAGTACGCATTTCCAATGGCATATCGATCTAGTGACAACGCGTTTTCGGTGGAATGTACTTCTTGAAAGAATTTCTTGACACTCAAAGGTATAAGCATTCTTACGTAGGTAGATTCGTCTGTATTATTTAGCCCCATAAATATACATAAATAACTGGTGCGATGTCTAGTTAAGCCTCTATCTCCAACTTTTCCGTGTTAGTCGGCTATTGTGTCTTCTGCAAACTACGACCCCTCAAGTGTGGCTGTTTGCAGCCGATAGGACTTTGTTCATCAAGCTTGACCGAATGACTGTTGATAACGTTCACTCGATAAACGTGAATCCCCTCTCAGTGGATCGCCAGCGCAATCTCTTCGTTTCCTGAATCCACTGTTCAGTCTCTGTTTGAATCGATTTCGTACAGCATTCGGAACCTGGCTCCATCGCCTTTCATTGGCGTGGTGTTGAGGCACAGGTAGTAGGGAAGTTTTCGCAATTCTTATTACAATAATTCGTACTATACAAGTCATACAACACCATTCAATATCGCGATTTCATGTTTCATTGTCGTCCAGTTGCAAACTGAGTAGGTAGGTTTATAGGAAGAATCAAGTGCTTTTAATTTTATGGAAAAAGTTCTGTAAGAACACTCAGCGTGATTTCCTAATCATCCCAGAACGGAAACATAATGAAACTCAAGTTGAGGATATGGTTCTACTCCATCAAAATCAGGTGAGTTCACATTGCGGAGGCTATTCTTACATATTTTGTAGAATATTCCCCACGTGACCCCCTCCCTCCATCTTGTCTCCCGTGCCTTCGTCTACAAGAAAATTGGCTTTCCTCACAACTCAATATCTACATGTTGATTTTAACATGTAGATATTTTGTTATTTCTACCGAATCAGTAATGGAGATTGCAAGGTTTACGTTGAACATTGAAGACTTCCCTTTAGGAGCGACGCTACCTTACCGCAAACTGGCCTAGTTAACGATGGAAATCACGTGGAAGTGGCTTAATTTGATTTTACAAATCATGTACTCTTATTCTTCTACAAATTGTTTGTCTTTTCCTGAGTTAAAAGTCATAATTATGGGCCCAGTTGACTAATTTTTACTCCTGAAAAAATAAAACGAGTTGATTTTCTGGTTTGATCTCTAAATCAACTGGTGGGTTAGTTGTATCAGAAATTCAGCTGACTTCAGGAAACTGGGTGGGAAATTGTTTGATATACTCACGAAACGTTCCTAAAATAAATTCGATTCATCAGGGTTGGTATCCATATAAGAATAAAACTCATTCTGGAAGGGGACGACTGGGGCCAAAAAAATGTGTCGCCCTTGGTTCTCCGATGAACTTGAGAGAGGGCACCAATTTGTGGCAGAGATGAGCTTATTTATAACCCGGAAAGTATGAATACAAATAAAAATAGAGACTTTTACTTAATTTTATTTCGTTAATGCTGTTCGTATTTTATACGTTTTGAAGCGATTTCACAAAGATTTAAGTCATTTCAACTCGAATCCTGCAAAAATCACATTTTGCGTGAGAATTCAAACAATATTTTGGAGGAAAGTCAAAATTGAAAAAAAAAAAATAAATAAAAAATAAATAAATTTAGAAAATATTACTGAAACCAAAATGTCAATCCATTTCCTCATAAATATGAATGAATGAATGAAGTATGAACTCGGCCATCTCTAGTTTCAGGCTGGAAAATCTGATAAAACTGGAAGATTCGTTTCACCGAATAGTTTTATTTGATCGGGGCGTTTCTCATTGGAACGATTCTGAAAACACACACCCATCGCCTGACCTCGAACTGGCATCAACAAAACATGGTTTTTAATGGACAAACCGCGTTGCTCACGATATGACTGTGTTATCATTGAACAGAATGACGTTCGATCGGCTGTTGATTTTAACTCTTACTCCGTCGTCCTGGGCAAATAAGAAAACATTGATACCAGTTTCTGCAAATATTTACGGAATCTGCCATCCCTCTGTTGGGATCCTTTCTCGGAATGACGGGTCTTGAGAAACAGATCTTGGTTTCTCAAAGCAATATCGTCTGGGCTAAGCGGAATCAAGCCACCTTATTTATAGCTGATTACCTAATAACAGTTCATGAAATGCTTATAATTCTTCAAGCGCTACTATCGTCTGCATCAGGAAATAACTTTATATTGGAGATATCCTTGCCTCACTTGGCTCCAAACGCTATTCATGGGAGTATGGGGGAAGCATGGGAATGCTCCTTGAATTAGTGTGATTATTAAAAAACCGACGAATCGTACGTTCATCTCTCCTCATCCTTATCAGTCTCGTGGTCGTCAAAACTAATCATTTCGTGAGATTTCGCCGTTCGGCCTCGGACGTCCCGAATTTCGCTCATTCTTACAATTAGCAATTTTGTTTCGTAGCTCGAGGTTGAACTCTTCCCTTATGATATGAACCTTATAAACTTTGACCTTATAAAATTTTTAAATAATATGAATAGAATAATACATATAGTCAACCTGAAGAGTTTCGCTCGTTCGGTGGCAGAAAAGCCACAGTATCAACTTACAGACTATTACAGTAAGATCTTAAGACAGTATGATTCGACAAAAGGCAACTTTGACTTATTTGATATATCTTCAAAGTCCCTTCATCGATAAAATCAATACGTATACAGTTTCGGCTGATTATCCCCCAATGAAGATCCACCATTTATTTGTAATGAAGAACGTGTTTTTGAGGTTATCGCATTACCAGTGCTCCTTCAGATCCACCTAAATCATTAAACACCGTTAAAATTGAATAAAACAATTTTTTTTAAATCAAGTACTTCAGATGAATTAGAAAGTTCTCAATTTCAATATTTTCAAATTTAGAAAAATGAAATTAAAATTTTCGCTTTTATAAACTTCTGGGAAAATGAAACCGAAGTTTACTTTGTAGAAGGTACTTTAGCCAGATTTTTCTTCACGCCTTTCTTTATAACGTTTCAATTTTTAGCCAAAATTAATGAAAATAACATACTTTTAGTTAAACTCGCGCTTATCGGAATCTGACGACTACAAAACTGCAAGTATGATAGCCACAACGGCTTTTTCTGAGGTGTGAATCCCCAACGATATTTGCGATATTTTATTGAGAAATAAATTCTTTATTCATCGTTTATCCGATGATTCAACGCAATTCCTCGATCAAAATGAATAATTGCGACACTTCATCCGACAATCTAACGTCGACCATCTTTAATTCATGGGCTTCGACGCCTTGGAATTTCTCTTCGAAGTTCCTATTGTGATTGTACATTATTATCATGCTGAATCACCGTTCATTTGACGTTGGAAAAACCTTGATCAAAAGTTCATTTGATTTCGTCGAACCGTAGCTGATTCCATAAGCCTCTTACCTCCCCTCACGCCATTTCCCTCTTCGTTTAAAACCTCGTGGAGGGTCATTCCAAGAGGTAGGGGGGTACCCATTTAGAGTTAAACCCACCTCCAATCTATCCAGGGTCTATCTCAGTGGATTCATTGTCCAAAATTTGAGGGGAAATGATACCCTACTTACGCCTACTTTGTAAAAAATTCCCGAAAATCGAGTTTAAAAACGCTGCAAATTCTTACACAGGGGTTGGTTATTCCTCGGACCAGGCGCATGGAGACTCATTTCTTCAACATGGGGGTAATAGGGAAACAGTGGGTGCGGCGGGTCCCAGACCCATTCCAATCGATTCAGGATCCAAAATTTAGTGGAAAATGATACCCCACACGCCCAGGTACCGGAAATCTCGAAAACACATATTCAAGATGGGCAATTGATACCCATTTTCACCCATAACCTCTTCCAGTGGGTGCCAATCGTTCTGGGACCCATTTCATTGGATTCAGCGTCCAAAATTTAGTGGAAAATGATACCCCACTCGCCAAGATCGCCCAAAATCTCGAAAATCCATTTTTCAAAAAACACATTTTGACCCCTACCCCGCCCAAATTTGGTCCGATCGGGCTGAAAAGCTTGGAGGACCGTCCTAGACCGGGAACAGTTCTGACCCTAATTTCAGATTTTTAGAAAATTTTCTACTACCAAAAACGGCGTGGACGGCGTACGGCGGACGGACATTGACCTTTTTTGATCTAGACACCATGAAACGTCCAGAAAAAAATTTTGAGCCGAATCGGAGAGGTTGACCATTTGCATGAAAACATAGGTTGATTATTCAAGGAATAACCACCCAAAAAAAAACATTTTTATCATTCATAATTACTTTTTCATTTACCTTCCCCGAATTCCGGCCGATCGGGCTGAAATTTATCGAGAACCAACTAAAGCCGGAACGTGGTCAGTGACCAAAATTTCGGACGTTTCTATTTTTGTTGGTTAATCTTTGAATAATCAACCTAAGTAATCATGCCCAAGCCATGGCCACAAATAATTCTTTACCTAGGTACGATTCATAATTTTTCTTTATTTTAAATTAATTTGAAAAATACTTATTTACTAATCCATAATTCGTTTTTTCGTAGCTGCGCTTTTTTATGGGAAAGGTAAGTATAGTTAAACGTGAGGGACAAATCTTTGAAGACACCTAATGTCATTTATCTAATGACTTCTTTCACAGGACCGCATTCTCAGAGGCCGAAAAATGTGCCCAATAAGTATACGAGAGCAAGTCACGTTACGAATTTAGACGCGTCGATAAACTCTCATGTCCTCGTCATTTTCCAACACGTCGAATGTCATTCACAGGTCGACAATGTGAAAATGTTTCAATCTAAAAATAGCCTCGGCGGACGCGGAACAATTCCTTGTTGGATAACGCTACCGATTACATATATTTGTATCACTTTTATCGGGGATGTGGCCACTCGCGCGGATCACGCGACTAGTGTGGCTACGTTACACAAGGCGACAAGCCGGGAAGGTTTGAAAACAGAAGGCGTGACGAAGGTGATTTGAGGATGTTCAGTGAAAGTAATGCGGACTTGTAAATTGGAACGGAACGATAGTTTGTCATTTCTGACGTAAGAAGTGGTCCTCGACTTTTCTTCGGACAGTTTTCGCTTACGAATTCAAACTGACAAGTTTCACAAACTAGACTTTTACACGAGAAGTAAATGAGACTCTTTATCACGCTTTTGACTATACTTTTCTTCTTTAACAATAACACGAGTCACGATCAGTAATGGTCACGGTGATTTGTAATGTTGAAACCGGGTACAATGAGAAAACTTCTCCGAGCGTTCGGCATAAATACTCGTAATACCCTCAACAGGGCTCGTAATTTGAGTCACAAATTTAGAATACATTGGAAGAATGAATCAAAATTAGGATCATTTCAAGTAATTATATTTCTTCTGCCCAAAAATTATGTTTCCCGTCGTCAAAATTGCAATAATTTCAACTCATTTTCAGTGTGAATTTTCTTGATATCCTGATTTTGATCAAATTTTGATCACACATACGTCGAAATGTGATTGATACCAGTACAATTTTTAGGTAATTTTATTACCATTGTCAGGAGCTTGGAAATTAGAGAACTGTGTACAATTTTTGGCAAATACCTCAAAACTCTTCAGTCTCACCATTGTCTCTTTGTAGTATTGAATGAAAAATCACTGACAATTATGTCAAAACTAGCATTATTGCTGGTGGACTCTTGTGGGAAAGCAGAGGAAACAACATGCATATAGGCTTAATGAAACCTATTAAAAGATACCCATTTTCACCCATAACCTGTCTTAGATGTGGGCAAATGGGCCTAAGTGTGTCAAGGATCAACACATGCTTAGAAAGAAGTCACTGATCAATAATTAGATAAATTCCGACTGTCCAAAAAGGCCTGATCAGACATTTTGGTTTTTGGTTGGTTATTCCTTGAATAACAAAATCAAACTATGATTTCATGTAGAAAGTTAATCTTTCAGATTTGAGACAAAAAATGTTTGTGGACGTTCGAGGCTTTCAAGACGTTTCATGGAGTCTTGATCAAAATAAGCAAACATCCGTCCACGCCAATTTTGGTACTAGGAGATGTGTTTTTCGAAAAATGAATTTTCGAGATTTCGGCGATCAAGGCGTGTGGGGTATGATTTTCGATTGAATCCAATGGGACGATAGGCGCCTACCGGAAGGGGTTTTGGGTCAAAATCGGTATCTATCTACCCATTTCGAATGTGTGTTTCCGAGATTTCTGATACCTAGGCGCGTGGGGTATCATTTTTCACTAGATTTTGGACACTGAATCGATTGGAATGAGTCTCAACGCTCCTGGTCCGAGGAATAACAAAGGGGATGCTGTGTAAGAATTCGCAGCGTTTTAAAAAATGTTTTTTGCACCGAATTGTATTATTATTAAAAGTACTGTTTTGATCATAAATACACTTATTTAATTCAAAACTGAGGTAAATAGCTAGTTTTCCAAGAATAGTGGTTCGTGTGGTTTTCTCCGGTTTTATCAGCTTCTTCGCTGACATGGTCGTAATACTTGGTGGTAGTTTGCTGGAAAATACAGGAAAATAATCGGTGATTTCACGAGGAAAAGCTTGCAGTTGAATTCTGGAGAGAAACGCGGTTTGTTTCGCAATGGACCAACGCGGGGGTTTTTCCCCGAGTTCTGGTTGTTCACACTTCCTCGACAGATGAAACCCTCGGGGCCGGACGTCTGCCCCGTACGGGGACGCGGCGGGCCGAGGGGGAGGGATACGGGGTTAGCAACCCGGGTCATACGGCGGTACGGCGGCGGGTGTGGGGTGGGGAAGCACACCGGGCGGGTCGGCGTCGGGTTGGAGGGGCCGCCGTTGTTGGAGGGTGAGAAGCGGCGGAGGAAAGGGGCGTGGGTCCCGGTATAAAGCCTCGAGCGTCCCCACTCTTAAGCCTCATTCTGCTGTAAGTGTCGCTGTGTGTCAAATGGTGGTTGTGAGACGGAGTCTTAAGGCTCATACAGTGTTCACTCTCTACGCCCACAATTGGATATTCGCCGTGTTTTAGTGTTGTGTGAATCAAGTGATCTCGCGCACCGCGTCGGTTGAACCGTGGGCAACAGAGAGTGGACTACTGAAAACATTACTGTGATATTGTAAACCAAAGAACCTTTCTTTCGCGGTCTTGAAACTATAAACTTCGAAAATATGTCTCACCATAAGAGTGTCAGTTTTGGTGGAGTTATCACCTACCCCAGCAATAACAACAACAACAACAACATTAAGGACGAAAAGAGCTTCAAAAGCCGCTTCAATTACGGCGTCCTCAGAAGCTCCCTCAGGATAAATGGGTCTTTCATTTCTATCCGTCTGGTTTCCAGCAAACTGAGGAAGCGGGAGGATGGCTCCGTTGTTACCAACAATAACAACAACAACATCAACAACAATACGGTAATTGAGGCCGAAGTGCGAGCGCCGCCTCCGGCTTCAACCGTTCCTTTGGAGCCGCCCCCGTTCCTCTGGCGGTACTCCACCTCCTCGCAGTTCAGCCTGTCGAATACAGACCAAGTGAGTACCAAATGAAATTATTGAATTAATTGTTAACTGGAGAGACCTCAGAATGACATAATTCGGTCACCACTAAATTTTAAATCAGTTTAATAACAAAAAACGAAACAGCATTATCAGCTTACCTATAAAATCTGAACTTAAACATCTGCAAGAACGTCCTTGTAGCCTGTTCTGAACAATCTGAACCTGAGGTCTCTCTACAACTATTTATCGAATTTGTCTTCAAGTTTATGTATGTACTTGATACGTATGAACAAAGTGAAGTGTCGTACAGGGGAGGAAGGCTGTCAAATCAGGTAATATTCACGTCATTCAAATTTGTTAACAAAAATTACACAAAACTCTATTATACTTTGTAGGAAACAGCAATCTTCATCTGAAGAGATGGTTGTAATGTGGATCGCCTTTTTTTTCTGCACAGGAAGCTAGAGCAAGCTTTCTAATAAAAACCAGATTTGACAGCTGGATTGCCACCGTTTTCAGTTTCATCTGCAACTGCTGTTGGCGAAGTGTGATGAAGAGGAGGGGTTGCGAACTTTCTCTCTTTTTCTCACATTGCTTGACGACTATTTGTTTCATAGATTCCTTGAAGGTAGAGTTGTGGCCATTCCCGCGGTTATTTGAAAATTTTGAATTTTGCTCTTATATTGCAACCATTTTTTGAACGCTAACGACCTCTTGGAGTTGAGTGGAGGTCAGATTCTCAGAATGACCTCATATTCAGTCGTCAGCATTTCTGTAAATGTGTTGTCATCGTCTCGTTTGTTATAACGAGCTCAGAAAAATTGTCGTGTCGTATCGCTCGAGCTTGAAAATTAAACTTTTGCGAAATCGTTATTCAGCGAGACAAAAACAGAGTTTTTTTGAGTAATTTGGTAGAACTTCATTTAATAGCGATTGTCTACAAGTTTAAAATCATCGTCCGCCTCGTATGAATCTAAATCGTGACTATGACAAAAAATTGCCACGTTCGTCCATGCCTTCAATTGGAACAACGTGGCAGGCGATAAAAACTGTCGGTTACGACGATCGTATTTGATAACGCTCATTTCCTCTTGTTTCGCTTTTATGACGACAGATATAAAGTTGGGCCATTCATCGCGTTCAGTGACGTTGTATTCGATTTGGAACCTTAATTAATAAAAATTCAAGACAAACTCCTAAGAAAAAGACTAATTTTGAAGTGAATTTCAGTCCAATCGAGTTCACATTTGCCAATCAGTTAATTTCCTTCCATTATCTGTGGTTCTCGCAAAATAGCGATTCTAATCTACGTAAGATTTATCTACAGCAAGACTACGTCCTCCGTTCTAATCTTTCGTCGTTTCTGTCTCATTTCGTTGAAAATGTGCTATGTACTGCCGATTCTATGGCAAAGGTATCCCCTTAAGGACGCGCCATCGCTCAAAATTTGAACGAAATATGTTGAATAATCGATCCCAATTCAGAAACTTTTACGAACCCCATGCGTTGAACAAACAGATGAGTATTTCTTGGTAAAATGCGAGGGGCCACCAAAGTATCGTTCTCGAAATGCCACAAAAAGATAGCTGTCTCAGTGAAAACGTACGTAATTTATTATAGCTAATTCACGCGGAATAATTACATTTCTGGAGTTGAAGGGAAACAGAATGATCAAATAACCGTCTTTGATAAGTATTGGCGTCTTTTACGAGCGTGAATTGTAATTGTAAGTGTGCAAGGAATAATTGTAAAATGTACGAATTAAACACGCAAACTGGATACGAATTTTGCTTTTTGGCTAGAAATTCCTGCTTTCACGATTTCAAATAAACTGGACAGAAATGTTGGTTCCGAAATTGAAAATTCTTGCATACATTTATTGTGGTGGGACTTCTTGTCTATATATTTTTGAAATGATTTCCTCGAATTTTATCCGATTTCTTTCGAATTTATGAGGGATGATGCCGGACAAGTAGTATGACAATCATATTGATGTCATCATTGGAACAATGGATTTCATGACGATACAATAACATTATCCAAATTTTGTTGTTGCACGAATAACCTTTGCACTTAACGTCCGATTTCGTTCAGGGAGGGACGAAGGATTTCGCGGGTTAGTTGGTACTTGTCCTATATAAGTTCACAATAATGGAATTATCTAAATAATTTAATTATTTTACGAAATGTTTTGACAGTCAACAGGAAGTCGGTTTAAGGCCTTTGTCGGCGGCATAATTTTCACTTTTTGACCGATGAACAATTCAAACATTCAGGCTCTCATGTAAGAGAAAGTGGCCAAAAGCAAGCTCCTAAATCTTGCTACAATATTTTTGTTGACCCAAAAAGCTTTTTCGCACGTTTTCAGATGAGCCCCACTTTGGCCAAGTGTTGACCTGTTTGCTCGTGCAATAAATTGAATTATCCGGCTCGCAGTTAAATTGCAAATTTGATTTTCATCACAACCTTGTTGGTTTGACGTTGATGAAATGGAAACCAGACGGTCGGCGTTAGTGGGCCAAGAGTGAGGTTGTCGGATTCGATTGGTCGATTCGTGTATTACGGAATCGAGATAAGGCCATTGCCACGGCCAACCTGAGCGAGGGCGCTTTTTAAGAGTGAGACGCTGCACTGTGTTTTGGTCTTATTCAAGTCGAGAGCGGTGAAAACGAAGTTTTCTCTGACGGCAGATGTGAAGACAATTTTTTTTCTTCCTCGGTCTTCCAACACGAACAAAAAAGGGGTCACGGCGACGGTGTATTTCAGTTTGAGGTTACACTAAAGAGCTGGCAACGTCGTGGGACTGCCTCCCTCTTCTGGCGTCTGCATTTAGATTGTGGAAGGGTCTTTCTATATAACATTTCTTTGTAACCGTCGTTTTTTGTCATGGTTCCCAGGCGTGTGGGAAAGTTGGGCCTTCGAGAAGAGGATGTTTGAAGTAGGCAGAAGTATGCATCCCTTGAGCATACCTAGCTCCGGATGGAGGCCCTTTTTCCCTCGAGACCTCACTGGGGGTTTCTTCGTCTTCTGGTTCCACCACCAAGGCTTTTGTGGAGATGAGCGAAGATTTAGGGAACAGTTCCTAACGGAAAGTGTATGTAAGCTCCTTCTTGGGCCTTTGTATTGTATGATATCCATCCCTTATGGTTCTGCTTGGAGCCCAGTAAATCCTTCTGACCGAGCTGCTCAAATACGTAGATGTGGTCCTCACCTGGGACCCAGGAATCCAGATCCTGTTCACCTGGCATCAACCCTTGTCATAGTGTTCAACTTGGCACCTGTGCTCACGACCAATTCTGATTTTCCAGTTTTCGGGAAATTATGATTCCAATAGCCGCCCCTACGGTGAAAATGATTACCTTTTAATAGTAATGACGACTCGATAATCATTGCGCCCTCTCAATTTATTTGTATCATACCAAAACAACATAGGACTACAGTGTCGATACTTCTTCCCGATGTCTGTAGTACAGCATATTACGTACCAACGCTGGGCTCTCCGGTCGGTGAAAAAATAATGCAGTTGTTGGAAACTAGTCGCACCGGTTGAAGGCAATTACTTATTTCATAGATTAAAATAAAATTTAAAAAAAACGGCTCTATAATACAAATTGATACAAAGAATTAAATCCTCAGTGGAATTTTAAATCAAATAATTTTTCTACTAGTTTTTGTTGTCGCAATACTGTCTCAATTTTGGAAAAAGTTCCATGAAATAAGGTTTTTTTGAGTTGGCAACTCTGCGAGGTGTAAATGTGGCATCTCAACCAACGATTCGATTACCAAATCTATGTCTTTTGTTGGTCGCCTATTGTACATTGTTCAAATACACAAAAGACTTGGCATTTTGACTCATCTGGTCATTCAATAACGTTCTAGTTTATCAGAAACTGGTGATGAGAAGAAGCAATTTTGAGTCATCGATTGCGTGTTATTTTTTCTCCGAGACAGAGTAAACGGGAAAAACAGCACGAAACTGGAATGAGCTGACTTTTCGGTGGATATCTGGCTGGTTTGTCACTAATTTGTGGATTACCTCGTCGCGGCTGAATCACGTTGTCTGTTGACGTCACCAGTTGCTCGCTGCGCCGTTTCCCCACTATCAGTGCAGTCTCAATTTCACTAAGATACTGCACGCCATTTCCACAAAATAGTTTTCCTCCCCGTAACACGACTTGATATTTACGTTTGATACGACACGCGCTGGCCCTGTTTTTCTGACGACGGGCCTCGAAACGCCTTGTCATCAGAAAACCCTCCACGTGCAGTGCTGTCGCAGCGTTGATACATTCAATGCCATCACCTCCGCGGCTTGTCGGTCGGTGTTTCCACATTTAAATTGGTAATCCTGCGTGAAAGAAACTCGAGAAACGTGAGAAGTGGGGTAGCATAAGGCTGAGGCCTTGGCGAACACCTCCAACCTATCCACCTTTTGTTCTCGCTTGTACCTACTGAAGGACTTCCCTCTCAATACTTGTAACAGATGATGGAACGGGATTTCAATTTGTCTTGGCAGCAAGTCATATAGGTAGTCTTATCTTATAGGATTCGTATTTGCATTTGTAATAACAGCAGAATATGCCTTCAACCTTCCCTTTGACGCCAACTGGTTACAATCTTTCATAGTTCTTTCACTCTTTGTAACTAAAACAACTGCAAATTTGTTGAGAGTTTTTGTGTACTAAGAGATATTTGTCTGCTATGCCATTGATCGAAAAAAAGAAACATCGAAAATCAATTGATAATTCAATCGAAGGAAAATATTCTGCTTAAAGGAAAAATACTTGTATTCACTCTCCTCGAATTCCAAGAACACTAGGAAAAGGTTTTTTTAAATTATTGGATAAAAGATGTATTGTTTTTGGTGCTGGGGTATTTCCCGATTTCGTCCCTTGAATTATTCCAAAAATAAGTATAATGAATATGTGAGTGGAATTAGCGAAAATGCCTTTGGTTCCTGACATCCTGTCGCCCAAGAGCTTTGCTTTGTTCAACTATAACTGCCAAGATCGAAGCTATAAAAGGGGAAACGGTCAACCTAACGATTCGTGTTATGCCCACGAAATTAAGTGGATGTCCTCTACATTAACCATAATTATTCACGAGGCTTCCTTATCTATACTTCTTGGCCGTGTATAATTGCTACATAATCGTCGGCTAGCTCACGGTACTGTTGTAGGTATTGAGGTCGTGAAGAACGACCTATAATATCTACGCTTTCTCATGCCAGCTGCATGTTTGTGCAGAGAGAGATTGGTTAAGGGGCATTTCCCTATTGCCACGTGCCGGCTCACCCCAATGATATTTCCGAACCCCCGACCCGGGAATAATGGCGTCAACAAGCCTTTATTAATGAAATTTCATTGCTCACCCTCTTTGTTATAACAGATGTTGAAGAAAATTGTAGAGAGAACAATAAAATTGTCTGATTCATCCCGCAAAAGAACTCAGATGTGCTTGCAGAGAAACTTGGTTTAACAAGAATGAGGACTTTCAATACTCGAATGAATTCAGGGCATCTTTAATATAAATCTTCAGTTCTGGTTAATCTTGATCTTCAGTCGGTGCTCGTTGAAATCTGACCTGAGGTACTCATGGAGGCGAGATGGACCGGTCTATTTTAGTTTCTAGTCAGCTGAGCGGAGGAGTGTCCACTGGGGGTGTACCGCGCTCTTCTTGTGTCATCCGTGTCCATGCTGCCAAAACTATTACGGAAGTCGCGCCATTTCAGTTAAATTGGACACCCGTTCCGAGGAGAACTTTGCCGATTCTTCGAAGGGCCAGGACTGATGCCAAGTCACAAAGGGCCATTCACTTTTCGGCTTCTCTGACGGCTTACTCTTTTAAAGAGGTTTTCACCGTAGTGGCCTCCATTTAGAACTGTTTCAGTTACTGAAAGATTTATAGTTCTTTCTACCTGAAGCGAGTACTATTTCTTGGCTCAAGACGCTCTACACACCCCTGAGCCATCGTTTGTAGCTCCATCCTTTGAAGTATATACCACACACATAATATTACAAAACTTATGGAGTACGAGCTCCTCACGCCATCGTACCGCCGAGAGAACCCAACAGCGACCTCGACCTTCTATCGTTTACCAATGACGATCGATCGTATATCGTAATTGCAGCGTAGCTTTGACCTTCCCTCGTCCTAAAGTAATATCGAGAGTTATTTACTACCCCTTTTTGTCCCATACAGTAAAAACAGTGAGCAATGGCACTCCATCAAAACCATTACTACACGGTATATATTTTGGTAGGAACTGCCTTTGATCATCCACCCCGATCTCCTTAAGCGCTAGATATACTCATTATTTCCGATTGATAATCGGCTTGGCGCTTCCCCGTGTTGGAGCAACGGTCTGATCGCTCCCCCATGTTCCAGAGTTGGTGGGGGCTCAATATGGCGTCTACCACTTCCCTTGCTGCCCCAGGGTCGATGTCCTCCGGCGTTTAGGCCTCAGCATAAAATGAATCGATTTCTCCCACCTTCATCGTTGTAGTCCGGAGAAGGGCGTTTTTTTTTTTTTTTTTTTTTAAAGCATAACGATAGGGCGAATGCGAGCCGAACGCATGTTCTAACTGAGGAACGAAAAAGTCGTAGAAACTTGAGAGCAGTAAAAATCATATTTACCGTTGGAAATTCTCCCAATTTTATAAATGCACCCAGTACAAAGCTAATTTCGCTGTCTATAAATGTCTTTTCGAGAGCTATTATGGGCCACTGGTCGTCCATCTTCTCTCTGTCCGTCTATCTTTTGCCTCCGTCCACTAGCGTTCTTGGCCGACGCTCAGACTTTCAGGCCAGGTCCGTTTGAAGAATCCCTCACCGGTCGCTGAACACTCCATCGTGGTCCAAACTCCTTTGAAACAGTTCATAAATGGGTCGTGAATTACATTACTGAGTCCTTTTGTCGTCACATTGTTCATGTACCTTTTCACGTGTATTGTGTGTCGTTTTCCAATTGGAGTCTAATGTCTCTCATCTGGTTTCATTGCAGACGACGTTGGTACAAAACCTACCGTGCGAGGAGATAAGCGAGTGCAAGGGCTTCAGGAAAAACCTGCGAGGGAAATGGAGGCGGCTTGTGAAAAAGAAGCCTCAGCAAGAAGTTTACGCCATTCCAGCGGAGTTCAAGGATCAGCTGAAGCAGATCTACGTCTACTAACGACCTAGAACCCGCGCCCTCGTGTAGTCCCTCCTTTCTGATTCTTCAATTCCTCCTTCCCATTTCTCCCACACCTATCACACGACTTGAGGACCGAAACAGGTCTTATCTACTTTTTGAAACGTATCACCCCTACCCACCCGAAATCTGCACTTTTGTGCACAATTTTACGGCGAAAATCGCTTTTCTTCAACCCACTTCAGGAGGTGACTATTGGGAATTCTACTTCTGATCCATTCCTTTTAGTGAGAGTTTCCTCAGCATTTCCGGAGATCCTTTCCTCTCCTCATTGACGACTCTTCGTACGATCTTTTTGTTCACATCTCCCTTTTGACGATTCTGAAAAAGTTTTTCAATATTTATCAGTGCCCCCGTCCGAAAGACAGAGCCCTTACTGGGCTGACTTTTAATGTAAACTTGTGAACAAATAAGAGACGCGTGATAAAAAAAACTTAGGAAGAAAGGAAAAGTTAGTTAATAGATAGTGGTAATTATAGTGTACATAAATCACTCACCCATCCTTCGTGGTAGTGTACTTGAATCTATGTACATAGAATGATTGTAGTCACTTTAGAAGAACATGTCCTCTAATTTTTGTTTTGTCTTCTATGTTTTGGAATTTAAACAATATTAGAGTGGTTCCTCTAGTTCGTAATTTTTGAGTTACTCTCCACTTACGATCAGTCAAAGCTTTCTGATGAACCAACCAATTCGTTTAACCTGTTTTGATGAATTACACGAGAATATAACTGTTCAAAGTAGCTGATGAATGTAGAAGACTGTCTGAAAATCTATAAAAATAACCCTTCTCGTAACCGTTTACAATCTTGAGTTGTCCATCGTATTTTTGATCACTTTCTATTCTGAAAAATTTACATTCTTAATTCAGTCTTAGTAAGGAGCCGAATCGGCCCTTGTGGCCACTCAATCCTACTAGGACTGCTAAGTCGAAGTGGTTCCTCATACGGTGCTAGATGACAACTACCCTTGTGACCTACTAAACTCCTATTTATAGTTTGAATTTTGAGGTTCGGAATTGTTTGTTCAGTCATCTCTCAAGATTATTGAGGGCTCTGACATTTTTTTTCTTTTTTTCACTTGTATTTTAATCGTATATTTCACTCTGCTTTTTCGAGTGAGATGCCAAAGACTGACTCACATTGAGCCACGTTGTAGTTGTAAAATGTTAGGACCATTAAAACATAGAATTCTAGCATGTAATTGATTTCAGTGTTAATAGTTCTTAGGTTTCTTCTGGAGGAAAGAACCCACTTTGATTCCCTGATAAGATACTATTCAACATGCTGTGCCAGTTGTTGAGGGTAACCTAAACAATGTCTGGAAAAATTGGTTCTCCACCACTTGCTTGATCCTATATCAAAGTGATTCCGCAATTCCTCATAAGTGTTAGGCCCATGTTTTTAGTATTACATTAGATTGAATGAGTTATTTTCAAATTTTGGAGCTTTTCTTAATGAAACAACATCGATTTTGATGGCTATTCCAATTTTTATTACTATGATTATTATCTCGTGCATGTATGGATTTCATGGTTAGAAGACACTAGTAATCGTTATCACACAAGGTATTACACATTGGAGAATAGTGCTTCGTTTGAGAGTTCTCAGGGAGTGTCTGGCTCAAAATGATTTTCCTCCTTCAATGTTTCTTACTCCGATAGCACCCATGTTTACAGTAGAAAATTTCACTCGGTATACATCCATTTCTATCATAGACTTTTCAAACTTCCTGTTAATTTCCTTACTACAATGTAAACACGAGTAGCCTTAATATTCAACATAAATTTCAAGTCTACCTTCGGAACCTCGGAAAATTCGTGTTTACAAACACTAGTCAATGTATTGCCGAATGAAATCAAACTAAACAAAAAGAACGTGAACAGTATTGTATTTACGTTTATTTATTTTTGTATGTTCTCTTCGACAGAAAATAATGCCATCCCTCTCTGTATAATGTTGTGTTAGATTTCCACTTAGGATGTTATTTATATCCCTTGGTATTACATTGAACTTGAAAACGTATTTATGTATTTATTCTTTGGTGAATACTTAATGATTGTGTAATATATCTTTTGTTAGTTTTACTTCATTTCCATGAATGCATGTTAATAATAAAAGTGGAATGCAATTTTTTTTTTTTTTTAAATCAATTTCAAGTATTGCCTCTTTCTAATTTCAGCAGAGAAATGGTATTTGTGCAGCATTGGAAGAAAAATCCAAGTCGTCTTTAGAAGTATTGGGAAGAATCCTTTAAGATATACCTACTACGGTGTCTTGAAAGGTATCTCATATTCCATGTGGCAGTCAAACACGTTTACCTGAATTCGTGGAAATAGGAAACAAATGGGCAATGTGAATTTTCACAAATGACTACTGGTTTCCTAAATCAACGAATTTTGGTTTTGATGTCTGACTTCATCTTTCTTTTATACTTTCAATTTTCCGGCGATGGGCGTTAGAAATTCGCCCGCCATTGAAAGTGCCCTCTCGTTTTGTATCTTATATCAAAGGGAACGAAAACTAGAATGATTCTGTCACTGAAATACCTTCAATCTTACTGGGATGGAAGATATCAAAAGTCGGTTGCTACATCGTAGAAGAAGAAGTGACCTGCGATCTCTCGCTTATTACAAGACAAGTCCTTTCAAAATCGAAAAAAGCGACAATATGGAATCTGGATCTATTTTAAGACGAGGTAAGCTGAAAATATCGCCGGTGGACAAAAAGGTATGCCAGAAAGGCCGAGACGAGGAGTACTTTTTTGGAATCTGCCCAACGGCTTCAGTCACATTTAAATTAGAACGAAATGATAAAAGGTTCGTTGTCATCCATTCAATATTGTAAGACTGATGAACCGTGGGTCTACATTCCTGTGTGCGAGTAGATAGCCTAATGACTCCTACGAAAGCTCAGCATGCATGAACGCTAATCACCAAATAGGAAACTCTGGCCTCGGCCTTGAGCGAGCAAGGTGACAGATTGACGTGAATGCTGAGTGTGGTTCTGAATTTTCGACACATTTTCACATAACTTTCAACATGAGTTACTTTCCAACAGAAACAATGGTAGTATGTTAACTTCATTATGAGTATCTAGCTCTATCTCTAGTCTACAGAACCAATAGAGCAACTAAGTAATTACTAAGTTGTGCTGAAGTCAACCGATCTTGAAAATTTTCGTATCGTTGTGAGGGCCTTGGAATGGTGGTGCAACATTGAAAACATGTCGGCTCCACGACGCGTCATTATGGAGAAAAATGTGGAAAATTATCAAATAAAAGTGAACCGTTATTCTCTTTAGTGTTGGAAAGAACATTGACTGTCGGACTCTGAAGTGAGGTATACCTCACTTCAGAGAAAAAAATATCGAGTCATGATACATCATGACTCGATATTTTTTTCTCTTGTTTCATTGCATCCCGAGTTTGCGAAATGGGAAAAGATTAACGCTATGTACTATATTGTGTAATCGTGATTGCGAATAGCCCTGCAGATCAATAAATCCCAGATATACTTCCGAAATGTAGGATATCCTCCACCGAGCCGTTGACCGTCTTCGCCAGGATACGGAAGAACCTGAGCTAGCAAGAATCTAGCAGAACTTGTGCGCAGCATTCAGTTAGTGAAACATTTTGGATAGATGTGTGACTGTGTTACTTCAAATAAATAGGCGAAAGTGTAATAAATTGCGAGGAAAAGAACAAAAATATAAGTTTTAAGCCAAACTCCCGAGCGGCCCAAGGTCAAGATCCAAGATTGGATTGGATATTACAATCCAATATTTTGGTTTGAAGAGAGCGGGAAAAGTATCGTGGGTGGTTGACATTAGGCAATTTTGAGCACAAGCGGACCACCTCATTGTGCACTTATTATGCAGTACCTCCATGAATTTCATATTTATGATTTTAATTTTGAGTGACGGGGAGTTGAGTTGTCGAAAACTGCCAATAGTCGGTAGATATTTATTAGATACTTATTTTTCCCGTTTCTACAAAATCATATGAGGGGTACAGGGGAAAAAACCTTGGTTACCGAAAATCTCGTAAATTCATTTTTGGAAATTCACATTTAGATCCCCTCCTCCACTAAAGTGGTTCGATTAAGCTAAAAAGTTTTGAGGCGGACAACTAGAGCCGGAAACGGGTTACTGACAAAAATTTCACATTTTTAAAAAATTGTCTACTACCAAAAACGGCGTGACAAATCAATGAGATGGACTTTTTCATGAAAACATAGGTTGATTTTTCAAGGAATAACCAACCGAAACCGTAAAAAAGTGAGCACTCATGGTTTTCCCCTCTATCCTTCATATCTTCAACATTCTGAACATCTCACATTATGAAATATATCAATATC
Source organism: Cyrtorhinus lividipennis (assembly GCA_019603395.1). Taxonomy (NCBI): domain Eukaryota; kingdom Metazoa; phylum Arthropoda; class Insecta; order Hemiptera; family Miridae; genus Cyrtorhinus; species Cyrtorhinus lividipennis. Next base: position 31,510,114 of record CM033998.1, on the reverse strand, counting down.
AATAATCGTTTTTGATCAATATAATTGCGTGAGATAGCATGAAATATGGCATGAATCAAGTCTGCGGGCTATTTTTAATCATGTCACATTTCCTAAATGTGTGACATTTCCAATTAATCTTGAGCTGAAGAACAATTTTCTTCAATTAATTTAGACTTCAATTAATTGTAGAAAATACTAATTCGGATCTTAGATGTGCTCATAATTTCATCAAATTAGTTCGTTTGGTCAGTGCTGCAGGCTACGTCAGGCACCTTATTGTCCCTCTACAACATAATAGGTGGAGAGTGACGTGACGTTTAAATCATCTATCCTCACCTGTGGTATAGGTACCGAAATAGAAGAACGTATGGTACCACCCTGTGAGGAGGCTTTGTATACTTAGTAGAAGACTCTCAACTCCAGGTGTTGGCGACCACATACACGGTATCTAGAGGCTTCCTCTACAACTACACTGTACTCCAACTCTGACAACAGAGGGCGAGAGCATTGCTGCAGCGCTGCCAGAAGAAGTCGCAGCATAAATCTTGGAACACTGGTGAGTTAGAAAACATGACGCAATACAAGACAAGTGATTCGGAGCTACTTTAAACCCTGTCGTTTTGGTTCAAATGTGTATTTCGATAAATGGATTTTCGGCGATTTAGATGCGCGGGGGTACCTTTTTCGACTAAATTTCGAACACAGAATCCAACGAGACGGGTCCCAGAATGATTGGCGCCCACTGGAAGAGGTCATGGGCCAATATGGGTATCTATCTACCGATTTCAAAAGTGGATTTTGGAAATTTCCGGTACCTAGGCGTGTGGGATATCATTTTCCACTGAATTTTGGACGCTAAATCGGTTCAAATAGGTTTCCAGGCTCCTGGTCCGAGAATTAACCAACCCTTTTCAAAGAATTTGTAGCATTTTTGTTTCATTTTATTTAATTGTGAAGATACTCAATATATACACAACAATAATACATTTTTCGGACAAATGATGAAGTCAGAGTAATCTAATGTTACCTAGAAAGATATGGTTTGTTCAGAATGACGAATTGATAAACAATTCATCAGAATGTTGTGACACGTTGCACGAAACTGACCACTGAAAAGCGTGTTTGTCGGAAACGAAAAAGCAAATCATCTCAAAATACATATTAGGTACTCAGTTTTAATGAAAAAATTGAGTTGGGTATGTTGGTCGATGGTAAATGCGATGCCGATTTCATTAAAAATATTATTTTCGCTCCAAGTGTAGTTGGAGAGGGGGAAATGGACAAAATATTCAGTTTTAATGAAAAAATTGAGTTGGGTATGATGGTTGATAGTAAATGCGATGCCGATATCATTAAAAATATTATTTTCGCTCCAAGTGTAGTTGGAGAGGGGGAAATGGACAAAATATTCAGTTTTCATCAGAAAATTGAGTTGGGTATGTTGGTCGATGGTAAATGCGATGCCGATTTCATTAAAAATATTATTTTCACTCCAAGTGTAGTTGGAGAGGGGGAAATGGACAAAATATTCAGTTTTAATGAAAAACGCTGCAAATTCTTACACAGGGGTTGGTTATTCCTCGGACCAGGCGTATGGAGACTCATTTCATAAACATGGGGGAAATGGGGAAAACAGTGGGTGCGGCGGGTCCCAGACCCATTCCAATCGATTCAGGATCCAAAATTTAGTGGAGAATGATACCCCACACGCCCAGATACCGGAAATCTTGAAAACGCATATTCAAAATGGGTAATATATACCCAATTTGACCCATAACTTCTTCCAGTGGGTGCCAATCGTTCCGGGACCCACTTCATTGGAATTAGCGCCCAAGATTTAGCGGAAAATGATACCCCACACGCCTAGGTTCCAGAAATCTCAAAAACACATTCAAAATGGGTAATATATACCCAATTTGACCCATAACTTCTTCCAGTGGGTGCCGATCGTTCTGGGACCCATTTCATTGGATTCAGCGTCCAAAATTTAGTGGAAAATGATACCCCACTCGCCTAGATCGCCCAAAATCTCGAAAATCCATTTTTTAAAAAACACATTTTGACCCCTACCCCGCCCAAATTTGGTCCGATCGGGCTGAAAAGCTTGGAGGACCGTTCTAGGCCGGGAACAGACCCCTGACCCAAATTTCAGATTTTTAGAAAATTTTCTACTACCAAAAACGGCGTGGACGGCGTACGGCGGACGGACATCGACTTTTTTTGATCAGGACATCATGAAACGTCCAGAAAAAATTTTTGAGCCGAATCGGAGAGGTCGACCATTTGCATGAAAACATAGGTTGATTATTCAAGGAATAACCAACCAAAATTGAGTTGGGTATGTCGGTCGATGGTAAATGCGATGCCGATTTCATTAAAAATATTATTTTCGCTCCAAGTGTAGTTGGAGAGGGGGAAATGGACAAAATATTCAGTTTTAATGAATAAATTGAGTTGGGTATGTCGGTCGATGGTAAATGCGATGCCGATTTCATTAAAAATATTATTTTCGCTCCAAGTGTAGTTGGACAGAGGGAAATGGACAAAATATTCAGTTTTCATCAGAAAATTGAGTTGGGTATGTCGGTCGATGGTAAATGCGATGCCGATTTCATTAAAAATATAATTTTCGCTCCAAGTGTAGTTGGAGAGGGGGAAATGGACAAAATATTCAGTTTTCATCAGAAAATTGAGTTGGGTATGTCGGTCGATGGTAAATGCGATGCCGATTTCATTAAAAATATTATTTTTGCTCCAAGTGTAGTTGGAGAGGGGGAAATGGACTAAATATTCAGTTTTCATCAGAAAATTGAGTTGGGTATGTCGGTCGATAGTAAATGCGATGCCGATTTCATTAAAAATATTATTTTCGCTCCAAGTGTAGTTGGAGAGGGGGAAATGGACAAAATATTCAGTTTTAATGAAAAAATTGAGTTGGGTATGTCGGTCGATGGTAAATGCGATGCCGATTTCATTAAAAATATTATTTTCGCTCCAAGGGTAGTTGGAGAGGGGGAAATGGACAAAATATTCAGTTTTAATGAAAAAATTGAGTTGGGTATGTCGGTCGATGGTAAATGCGATGCCGATTTCATTAAAAATAGTATTTTCGATCCAAGAGTAGTTGGAGAGGGGGAAATGGACAAAATATTCAGTTTTAATGAAAAAATTGAGTTGAGTATGTCGGTCGATGGTAAATGCGATGCCGATTTCATTAAAAATATTATTTTCGCTCCAAGTGTAGTTGGAGAGGGGGAAATGGACAAAATATTCAGTTTTAATGAATAAATTGAGTTGGGTATGTCGGTCGATGGTAAATGCGATGCCGATTTCATTAAAAATAGTATTTTCGATCCAAGAGTAGTTGGAGAGGGGGAAATGGACAAAATATTCAGTTTTAATGAATAAATTGAGTTGGGTATGTCGGTCGATGGTAAATGCGATGCCGATTTCATTAAAAATAGTATTTTCGATCCAAGAGTAGTTGGAGAGGGGGAAATGGACAAAATATTCAGTTTTAATGAAAAAATTGAGTTGAGTATGTCGGTCGATGGTAAATGCGATGCCGATTTCATTAAAAATATTATTTTCGCTCCAAGTGTAGTTGGAGAGGGGGAAATGGACAAAATATTCAGTTTTAATGAATAAATTGAGTTGGGTATGTCGGTCGATGGTAAATGCGATGCCGATTTCATTAAAAATAGTATTTTTGATCCAAGAGTAGTTGGAGAGGGGGAAATGGACAAAATATTCAGTTTTAATGAAAAAATTGAGTTGAGTATGTCGGTCGATGGTAAATGCGATGCCGATTTCATTAAAAATATTATTTTTGCTCCAAGTGTAGTTGGATTTCCCTCACTCCAAGAGATACTGAAGAATGAAAAGACAGTGGCAATTTCATCTCCCAATGGCTAATAAATTATGGGCAGGATGAAATCTGCGAAAATTTCCCTTAAGAGTGCCGAAAACTGGGGGTTTTACCCTATATTGCCCGTAAAACTTTTGGTATCCTCAGGATAGAAAACGAACCAATCAGTCCGGAACCCATCTGAATTGATTCAACACCTAATTTTTAGTGAAAAAAAAGATAACCTCACATGTCTACTTATGAAAAAATCATGAGATCTCGGTTTAACCCAATCGCAAGCAGTCCCCCGTTTTCGGTGGTCTGGGTAAATATACGTTAGGCACAATAAAGATAGGAATGGATTCTATGGGTTAGATTTCAAACATTTAGGATTATTTTAAAGGTTAAGTTGTTGAAGTTAAGTTTAAGGTGAATTTGTTAAGGGTGGTTTTTAGTCGGATTGATCGTTGTTTCACTTTCTTCATACATTGTCCGGCGATTCGCTGAACGTATTCATGGACATGGTGCACATTCAGTCTCCCACAAATTACACAATGTAATACGCCATCGCAGTCCATACTATTCTAGGTAGTAGACATTTTTCTAAAAATGTAAAATTTTGCTCAGGGACCTTTAACCGGCTCTAGTTGGTCCTTGAGATGTTTCAATCCGGTCGAACGGAATTTAAAAATAGATTTTTGACTCGATTTTTTTTCTACTTTGAGGGGGAGGGGATACATGTAATCCGCCATCGCTCACATCTCATACGACATACAACATTTACGAGGACATAACGGACTGATTGGATGCGTATGCTCAGCTATTCTTTGATGCTTCTGTGGTTCAGCACAAATTATTTGTCGGGACAAGGAAGCGGTGATAGTTTCAGGTGGAGTGAAGATAGTGACATGCACGAAGTATTACATTACTCGTACGATAGTACTGTGGCCATAAGAACATTGAAGGCGTCGCTTGGTTGGCGGGAGAAAGCTATAAGCTGTTCTCAACTTGTGTGCCTCCTATTCACGCACGTCTATTTTGAACGAACCATCTCCTTTCGTCTGGCGACAGAGTGACTGCCCTGCCCTAGTCGCTAACAGCATCAGTTTTCATCTAATCTCGGAGCTTCCTGTTCGCACGTCCCCCTACTCCGAAACGACCGGCTGTCGTATCACCACTCGTCATCTCAAATTGCCTCGCGACGCCGACGTTGTATCAGAAATGCGAATAGCTGGTGAACCATGCGACGACCCGTCATTCTATGGTGCTTTTCTACATTCTTTATGACCGCTGTTTTCACGATTTACTTGGTAAGAAATCAATCATCATTCAGAATAAGGCATAATAAGAATTAATGAGCGAAATCAAAATTTGAAACTTCCGTCCTCCGTCTGGGCCGCAAATAGCAATTAAAATGCCCCAAACCCTAAAATATTGTACATTGGCTTTTAATTGGTCCGGGCGTAAAAAGGGGTATATCGACGATGGCGTTTCGAAGTTTTTGAGACCCAGGCGTGTAGTAGAGCTTGGTAATCAACCTATATTTTCATGGAGAAATTAAATCTCCCCGATGCTGTCCACAATTTTCTTTTGTTCTGGTCGTTTCAAAGTGTCCAAATCAAAATAAGCAGATGTCCATCCGCCGTCCACGCTCATTTTGGAAGTATAACATTTCCTAACAATCTGAAATTTTGGTCAAGGACCCGTTTCCGGCTCTAGTTGATCCTCAAAATCGGACGATCATTTGCCACTACATTTTGGACGCCGAATCCAATGTGACGGGTCTCGGAAGGCTATGGGTCAAAATGGGTATCTATTTACCTTTTTCGAATGTGGGTTTTTGAGATTTTCGCTACCTAGGCGTGTGGGGTATCATTTTCCTCTACATTTTGGACCCTGAATCGATTGGAATGAGTCTCTATGCTCGTGGTCAGAGGAATAACCAACCCTTGTGAAAGAATGGAAAGTGTTTTTTAAAATTAAATTTTGGACAATTAATTGGTTCAGACAGAACCGGAACTGTTACCTGAAAAGTATCACTTATCGGTATTTTCAAAATGGGTAAGCTACTTTTTTACTTTAATGTTCGTTAAATTTGGAGACTTATTCTAAAGCCATCAAAGATATGCTATTCTGTACAAGTGTTGTGAAATGCTATGCAGCTTCTTCTGTCCTGAGAACAATACGCTTCATGGCCATGCTAACTTCCTTGAACAGGGCCCAGAGACCCATACCTATCGAAACCATTAATTTGATAAGGCGCTAGGCGGAAACGGCATATTATGACTTCGTTTTCAAGTCTCGAGAGGCGTGAAATGACAATGAGTTGATGGATCTTCACAATGAGATAGTATACTCTGTTATACGAGGATCACTAGTTTAGTTTGATTTAGAATTAGGTTGCTATATAACAATTCTACATCCTGCTAGGCATTTCCTAATCATATCGAGCACCTGGACACAGCCATCCCCTTGCGATGGCCAATCAACCAGATCCCGTTCGATCTCCGAAGTTGAGCCACTCCACTTGAATGGAGGAATAATTCTAAGGAATTTTATTCCTGTCTGCGGGTGGATTCCGTCTCCTTCAAGGTACCAAGGAATTGAGGAGCCAGCCAAATAAAGCCTCACACTGAAATGCCTGTTTACTGCTATACATTACTCGTTTACATCTAATAATCTCTTTTCATGTCGGTATTTTACCAATGACTGTTTTACGACCCCTAAATATTATTGTGACATTAAAATCGTTGCTTATTGTGTCTAAATTGTTTCTATTTCATCGTTAATTTCAGAACCTAGTTTCTGAAGATGAATCGTGGACCACTACCGATGCCCGGAACAAGAACCGAGGTACATTCCATATCTTCTCAATCTCATCTTTAAACGTTGGGAACGTAGCAGTTTCTTACAAGTACAATACATGTTGAATGTGGCGGAAGTCAACTTGGGATGCTCATAATTTTTGAAGCATAGATCGATCAAATCTCAATTTTTTCGATTTTTACCTATATATTTTTTTTAAAGCTCAGCTTTATCTGAAGGCACATGAATTTCGAAAAATCTTATCTTTGATTATCAATCTACTGTTACATTCCATGATAATATCCATTCCAATTATTGAAATCATGGTGACGTAAGAAATTTCATTCATCGTCATTCATTTCATTTCATTTTTCGTTCATTTCATTTCGCTCTTTCTAAAACAATTACGACCTTAATTAGTATACCTGACATCTATGTGAAACTATTTAAAATATTGTTTCGTCATCTCATTGTATAATTTCAAACTCTTGTGAAAACTAAGTCCAGTTTGACTAACTTCACCTGATTGTGATAGAAGAGGTTTTCTGCTTTCAGCCGTTTTATTGTGGTGGACTCCCTTCGTCACTCAAGAAAGGGAGAAAATTTGCAACAACATCAAATGTCTGATAACTGCGAATCGGAGCTTTTTCGATCACCCCGACCTTAAGGTAAGTCGTTGGTTGTAAAAACCAAATTCGATCTTGATCGTGTACATACTCGATGGGAATATTATGCAAAGGTCGCAACGTTCTTCAGGGATAAAATTCCGTTCAGATGTACGGACCATGTTTCGTAACCGAGTCCAGTGGTGATTCATATGAATAGAATATGATACAAGAAGGATGTTTCCCTTGGTAAATACTCTAGTAGAGTGTCGAGTAGTCGAGTTAGCGTTCAGCCTTTTTCCCCTCTTTTTTTAGGCCCTGATATTTTATGGGTCGTCAATAGATAAGGACGATATGCCCCCGAGGCGAGGCGAGTCAACCCTTTGGGGACTTTTTCACGAAGAGTCGCCCCGTAACGTTCCTCTGCTCTCCCACGAGCCCACCCTATCGCTTTTCAATTATTCTGCCACGTTCAGCCGGGCGAGCCATCTACCGCTCACGCTTCAGTTTCTCCCATCCTTGGAGGATCTGATAAGTAAGCAACAGTAAGCAGAAACTCTCTCATAACGCTGTCTTTAGGATGTGGGAGCACGAAGTTTCAATATAGACGAGCTTCCTGAGTAAACGTCAAGAATACTTAAAACGTAAATCTAAGTGGATCTTGCTCATGTCGGAAAGCTCATCTCCGAGTTCCCCAGTACAGGTAGATTCCTAATTGAAAAGATAGTGCAAACAACAATTTATCCTAAAACGAACCCAATTTTTAAATAACCACTCTTATCCATTGCCCGGCATCGATTCAGCTCCAGAATTTCAAATGAAAATGAGACTTGAAAAATAAAGCAATAAACCTCCAAAAGCTGTCACTGACCTCAATTTGTATTTTTCATTGAGAAAAATTCCTACTACTAAAAATTGTGTGAACCACGCACGGTTTTTATCGATTTTGGAAGGAGATCTTTTAGACCTCTTAAAACACAAAATTTCAAATTCCGGAGCGATTTAGAGAGATTGACTTCAGGCATGAAAACATGTTATGTTAGTTTCTATTTCAAGTACTTATTCCACGTATTTCAAGCCACATGCTCTAACGATTGTTATTCATGATAATAATTAATGAGTATTAATCAGAGAAACCAAAATAAGTGCATCCCACAGGTTGCTGTTTCAAGTTTTGCCCCATGTAGTTCCAGGACGTTACCTAAGTATTGTATTGCACGTTTTAACTTTATCATTATAACTTTGATTGAGTTGGGCTTGGGTGTTCTATTTTAGTTACTAATAACTTGTATGATGTTTCAGGTGAAAAATATTTCAAGTCTTTCGAAGAGAAACAGAAATATAGAAAGATGTTGAGTCCGATCGTTTACCTACAATCTGACTGTTCAACGCCCAATAATCGTGATTCGTACGTTGCTGAACTAATGAAGTACATCCCCGTAGATTCGTACGGCGCTTGTCTCAACAACCGTCCACTTCCAGACAGGTTAGTACGAAGTCAGTTTGACCTGCATTTGGTCACTGATCAGGATTGTTCCGCAACCTCGGGATTGCCTTGAAGAGTTTAAAGAGCATTATTTTCAACAGATTCAAAAGTAAAACGAGAAAAGAGGGTTCACGAGGAGTCACATGCTCTTTGGGGTTTGAAAAATAAAATAAAATACCACTTCAAATAATATTTTAGGTGTTACCACGATAATGAACAAATTTGAGACTTGTGCATCCTCCGATCGTATCTAGCAGTCACTTTCACTACTAGTTACATCATTTTGGGTTGAATCGGGCATTGAATTTATTGCCGGGAGTATGTACCAAGTATTTCAATAGGTTCTTGATTGTGTTTAACCATTGCAGCCTCCAGGATTCCATGGAAACGATGATGGCCAAAGAGCTTCTAGAAATGATTTCTCATTACAAGTTCTCGATTGCCTTCGAAAACGCAATTTGCCACGACTACATCACAGAGAAACTTTGGCGGCCCCTAATAGCTGGATCGGTGCCTGTGTATGTAGGCTCCCCTTCAATACAAGTGAGTCGTGCGGAATGGTATACTCAGTGCTGACATGAATATTAGTTTAATGTACTTTCCCAACTTGAATCACTTTTCTTGTTAATTTAGGATTATATTAGCTCTTTCGATCAGCCACAAAATTATCTTCTGGATTGAAAATTGGAATAAGATAATAGAAATGAACTCGACAACTTGATTGTAACTTGAACTTGAATATAATGATATTGAAAAGTTACTTTTCGTAATGATTTATCATTCTAGGGAAAAAGTATCTTCGAGGTTTACAGAGTAAGTGAAGAAGACAAGAAACGGAAACAAGACAAGTGCATCTTTTTGATGAATTATGAATTTCCAAAAACTCCTCTCAATGTCCACGCACCGACTAATTTTCCGTGATCATGTAAATTGACTCGGCATGGGGGGCAAATAATACCCCACTCCAAGCTCTCATTTCACCCGTTTTAACTTCTTTTGTAGGATTCTGCTAAAAATGGGATAGCTCAATGAGAGCTTATTTCAAATGGATGACTATTTGTCTGCCAACTTGTCTGGATTTTCGAAACGAATGAAAGGGCGAATTATTCCAACAAGAATGAAAAACTACAAAATGCTGCGAATTGATCCACAATAGTTTCTGCTATCAATTTTCTACAAGCAAAAACGCCGTGGACGGCGTACAGCGAATTATTAAAGGGATAGGTAATTGACCGAAAACCCAAATGTCCGCCGTACACCGTCCACGCCATTTTTGGAAATAGAAAATTTTCTGAAAATCAGAAATTTAGGCCAAAGAATTCTGCCCAGCTGTGGTTGGCCTTCAAACTGTATTAGCCCGGTCAAACCTCGATTAGAGGGTTGAAAATGTGTTTTTGAAACTCGATTTTGGGACTTTTTGTGAACATGTGGGGTATAACTTTCCACTAAATTATGTTCGCTAAATCCATTGAGATGAGTCCCGAACCGATTGGTGCCCACTGGACGTGGGTATGGGTCAAATGGGTATCTACCCACCTATTTTGAAAGTGGGTATTCGAGACTTTTGGTTACATAGGACGTGTGAGGTATAACTTTCCAGTAAACGTTGGAATCTATTAGATCGTGTCCGGAACACTCCGCACTCACTTTTTTCCATACTTTTGTTGTTGGAATAATTTGCTGCGTTTTGATGTAGACATCATGAAACGCAAAGTGTCACATTTTGGCGCCAATCGGAGAGGTTGGCTTCTGCTATGGAATCATAGGTTGATTATTCACGAAATAATGAACCAAAATGAACAATTATAAACCCCAAGGGTTGGTTACTCCTCGGACCAGGAGCGTGGAGACTCATCCCAATCGATTCAGCGTCCATAATTTAGTGGATAATGATACCCCACACGCCTGGATCGCCGAAAATCAAACTTTCGAATTGTAGATTTTTGAGATTTTTCGGCGATAGGTGTCTTTCCACTAAATCGTTTTCCACTAAATTTTGGAGGCTGAATCGATTGGAATGAGTCTCCATGCTCTTGGTCCGCAGAATAACCTTCCCCCGTGAAAGAATCTGCGGCGTTTTTATTATTCTTATCATTATGGTGCACCCTTGTTTTCGTGTCGACAAAAAATATCCTCCCCACACGTTTACCTTTCAGGATTCAACGAGTGTAGATTCAAAACCCTCGAAGATACGTTATCCCTCCCTAATAGTGTACTATTGCGAGAATATTCGCATAGTTTTTTATTGTAGAAAATATCTTGTTGTTTGCATTGTTGCAGGATTGGTTACCAAACGAAGCATCCGCCATCTTTCCTTCAGATTTTAGAAGCCCTAAGGATTTAGCCGAGCACCTCAAATACCTCGATACTAATGAACAAGCTTACAATACTTATCTGGAACATAAACTGAAAGGGAAGATTAGCAACAAACAACTTGAAAACGATTTTTCACCGTCCTGGCCCACGAATTCTCTTGGTGCAGTGGATGAATTTGAATGCTTCATGTGCGAGAAGATGTCCAGCGCCGAACGCAGCGTAGTGGGCATTTCGCATTACAACTGTCCTTCTCCCCGGTCCATTTTGACGGGGAGCCCGAACGAATCTAACTGGTGGTATTGGGATTACAGGAGCACAGCATGCGAAGCTGAAGCTTTCAAACGGTTCGTAATCAATAAACGATCACTTACAGAGAAATTTGAATTTGAACCTAGTAGTAGTGGGTTCAATTGTGGTGGCCCTCGACCAAATGAGTAGTTGAAGGGGTTTAGCGATGTTTTATAACAACTGAGATCGGTTGATGAAAACTAATATGGATTCGGACACCACCCAGGAAAGAAGAGATTGTTCCGTCCTGATTTCCCTACCAGATCTAAATGGATGTCGCAATGCTAAAAAATCAATTGTCTACTTATACAAAGCTAGGGCCAGTGTTAAGAATTGTGGATGTAGCGTGACGGACTGCTCACGACCTTCATACTTCGAACTAGACGGCTTCTCGATGACCCTTGGCTGTAATATTTAGTAGGCAACTTAACATAACGATTTGCCACGTACTCTACATACTCTACATACTATCTTAGAGTACTTACCCTACGTACTCTATGATAAACAATTTTTGGAGCACTCTGGAGATGTGACATCATGCCTTCACGATGGGCCGCAAAGTGAATTTTTGCTGAAATTTATGCGGTAAAAATGTATTTATTTTTTACTACATTCGTTAAGGAAATGTCGTTGGAAAAGGTTTTACTTTCGTTACTACTAAGAGCTTTCTCGTCCCTCGATACCGTCCTTAGGTACTACTACGTTTTATGGCACTTTATAATGCTTCAATTTATCAATTTTGTTGTCAGAAAAGGTTCTTATAGAGCTTTTCGAGTTACCATTTTCGGTCTTATTAACTTTTACGATATTAGGAACGAACTAGACTTCAGAAAAACTTGGGAATGAACGACTTTAACCACCTACGGTTGCGAGTTTTGTTTTTTCAATATGAAATTTTCCGCATCAAATCTGCATAAATGCAATTTCTCGTTTGACATGAAATTTACACCCTACCTCCTCCTCTTACAATCCATTTTAGAAATAATTATTTAACATAAGAACCCTATTAAAGTAAGTCCTTTAGTATTTCACCTTTTTTCGTCTGCACATTCGGAAATTATCTTCTCTTTTCTACTTTTGTGATACTGTTTTATGAATGACAAAGAAAGTCTGACAATAATAATCATCTATAAGATGGTTTATTTATTTTAGAACCCAAATTGGCTAGCATTTTTTAAACACACTGTTTATATGTTGTTTCGACCAATGTTGATTTGATCATAGCTATTAGCCTTCGGATCAAGACAATAAATGTCAACAGTACACTTCACATTCTCGTAAGTTTTAGTTGGATTAATAATACTGCCTAAGCATACTGCCTAAAACATACTGCATAAAAGATACTGCCTAAGCATTGACCAAAAGTAAACAACCGAATTCGTTTTAAAAAAATGACCATTGTTACAGACCTCTGTCTAGGAAATTATACTCATCCTACCATGCTAAATTACCACACCAAACCAACGTTTTAGGCATTTAATTACCCAAAATACACTTTTTTTTTCAGTTGACAGCATTTATGGTATACAATGAATACTGTACCAAATTTCCACTGTTCTTCAGCAATACTGTTCTGTAGTTCTTTCTGAGTTGCAGTTGGGCAAGACTCCCACAATCTACTCAACTTGATAACAAAACTAATTTACCAGAATTATTTCGATTAGACTGTTTTTTGTCTACAATGACCGGTGCTTAATAAATAATAATAAAAATTTCTACCATTTTTTTTTCTTAAGAGAGAGAGAATTGAACGATGGATGTATTGGTTTAAACTGATTCTGGAGAGCCGAGATTGGCTTATGTAATGAAAATCAGTTACGTAAGATGAAAAATAAACAGCTAATATCATATTACTCTCTCGAGGTATTTGTTCAGCTAAAATTAATAACGATTTACAACCCCTCCGTGTCAACCTTCCCGTTTTTGGCCATTACCAAAAGCCGAGTGAATAAGAAAACCACCCTTATTGCTTAACACTTTTCTAACCTACGATTCTCAAGCTAAACACCTAACGGATGAAGCTTCGATTCTGGTTAAAAAGAAGAATCACCTTTTCTTGTCACTATGAGTACATAAATTCAATAATAAATCAATCAACATCGGTTGAGTCTTAATTCCTCTAGGAGTAGGCACTGTTTTCATTACTCAAATTGGTTCAGCGATAGTAATTTTACGATTGAGCGTACAAAGTTGAAACAATTGGTTCATAATAAAAGATTTATTTGTCCTCAGAAATGGTAATAATACGTCTTTCAAGTTGAAAAATGCAGTAATATGGACATACAGTGACCAAACCAAGGATAAGGCACTGGAACGCAAACCTTCGAGGTGGAATACCTTCCCTGTAGAAAAACGAATACTTGAGTGTTTCATATTACTCAAGGATTCCAATTTATTGCCCCCTCTAGTACATCCGTTCATCACACCTGTACGTACTTATAACTTCCTCTATGAAATTAAACCATGCGTTGAGGGGCTATAAACTATGTGGTCAGCCGGAAAACTCTCAATCAGCGCCGGCCACCCGTCTCATTGAACGTTGTCACCTTTGGTGATCATCAATATTTTTGGTAACTCCACGGGAACAGGAAAAATGTGGAAGAAGGGACTTTCCGTAAAAAAGTAAACCTAGAAATCATGTTTGCCCGGGCTTGCTTGAATTTTGAACGTTCAACATTGTGTAAGTGAACCCCTAATAGGTCCAACCCGAAGTCATGTGATAAATAGTACCAGGTTGGGCCATTGGGAGGGTGAGGTTTTAGTGGATTGGACTTCCACATAACTGGAGGATGCCGACCCCAGTATTTAACCACGAGGCATTCCACCTGGCCTCAAAAGATTTCTATCATCTAAATAAAAAAATTAAAAAACCCCTAATGATTTAGTATGGTTTTGTCTGGCTCACTCTCAACTGGAGCTCCGTCTTGGAATCCAATTGAGAAGGTTTTGAGGGAGAAAAATATAATTCGGGCAAGTTATTAAATAGAATGAGTCGATTACGTTCAAAAATACTTTCAGTCGGAAGCGGTAGGAACTTTGAACGTTGGAAACATGGAAAAAAAGTAAAATATAAGGAGTAGGGAGTGGAAGTAGATGGAAATGAAGGGAGATGGGAGGAGGAAAAGGTTATTATCAATAATTTTTGCTATTTGGTCGGGGTTGAAACGAGAAGGGAGGTCGAGGGCACGGAGCGATGTCGGGCGCATTGATTTTCTGGAAGGCCTTGCGCAGGGGAGCGCTCTGGGGTCTCCGATGGGGCTCGACGGTGCTGCACTCTACCCACATACCTGTGCAAACCCGGCATACACCACTTGCCTCCCGTCCTTTGTTGTTCTCACGTCTCGTGATTTCTTCAAGTTAGTCGCTCACTCAACTCCAAACCCGTCGGTTCTCACACACCCCTAAATCCTTCCAGTTGTTCAGTGGTTCAATTTTCACCAAGTCCCGCTCGTTGACAGATCTCGCGAGTTTTTGCGGCGGAAACATTAAAATCCTATTCCAAATGAGGTCCATTTGGATTATAGCAGTCGTGTTGATTGCCCTGGCAGCCGTCGACGCCAAAAGGAAACGGAAATTCGACGGAGACTTCGAATTCGCTGAAGAGGTAGGTACACACCAAAATTCTACAACTTGAGTGATTCAGACTCAATATTATACAGGAACAGGTATCATTACCTCTTGGTAGCCCTCCTTTTGTGTAAATCGTACTTAGGTACTGACACGACGGTAATTTTCATTTTGAATTTGACAAGAGATACTTTTACTACATGGATTTCCTACGAGGAGTGACGACGATTTCCTCAAGTAAACGTAACGCTGTTTGTCGGGGACGTTGGAAGAAGCCCTAAACGGAGTTACTTGTGTGTTATCACAGGCAATAAAGTTATGATAAAACTGAAGTGCCCAATACCCCCACAATGGACGTGGATTTGATTAGTGGATACCTATCTACCGATGGATCGTCTTGGACACCGGTGTTGCGATGAATGATTTTTGATAACACATTTCTTTTCACCTGGGAAGCTACTACACTTCTGCTTATATCTAACTTCATGTAGAGGATGAATATATTGTCTGTATGTTGTAAGCTCTTATGATGGACGCCTACATGAGCATTTCATGTAGCTGTAAACCTTCCGCAAGGAAATCGGATGGTCGCAACTAGGTAGGTACTCCTTGTTATAAGTAATATCATTGTGAATGAGATAGCGGTGAGCTCCCCCCTCTCGACTATGGCGAATTGTATTTTACTCACTGATTACTTTCAATAATCATTTAATTGGTAATGATTCTTGCACTCAATGGTAGGGTATAAAACAGTGCGCCGGTAAACCCGCATAAAATCAATATTGCATGGCATACCACCTTTCACGAAGGAAGTTGTATTTTTTTCACGACAAATATTGCGACAATATACGTATTTCTCGTGCACATATTGGTTGCCCGGTTTGAAAAGGGACGTCATGCCGAATGCACAATCGGCACCGGTCGATAGATTTTCCTAATTTACGAATTGTCTTCCACGCTCGTAAGGTCGGTTTGCCGAATATTCCCGAGTGGCTTCGAATGAGACCAAATCGGTTGTCAACGCTGAAGGGATAATAAATTGAGCTGAGGCGGTGAATGGGGAAAAGGGAGTTCAATCTGACAGCTAGAAGGCGCAAGTGCGTGGACGGGTAGGCATCTTGCCGGATCCAGCTCGAAAGGCAGGAAAAGTGAAGATCCGCGAAAATTCTTTAGTAACGTGATCGATGTCTTTCGCCTGTTTCGTTGGTGAATGATTCTGATTACGCCGCGATTTACTATCACAAACGGTTGGACCTCAGGGATGTGAATTTGGTTTGATTGGAGATTGGAGCTAGAGAACACTACGTACGTACGTAAATCAGTGCGAATTCGAATTCACCATCACCGGGCAATGGTATTTGCTGTAAAAATCCCAACTTTCTCTTTGTGAACAAATAATGTCGCGTTCTTTTAAATTAAAGTCCTAAGAGGACACCAAAAAAATCCTCACAAAAATCGGTCTTTTTCCCCACAATTCAGGTTCTTCAAGCTATATTGGATAATGTAGATCAGATGTAGCAGTTAACCGAACGTTTGTATTATCGACAGTACCAACGCTAAGATTGGCGTTTACAATGATAGCATCGATTTAGATGTTGAAAATGACGTTGTAAACCTAAAAAAAAAACATTTATTGAAAGCGCTAAGATCAATAATTAGCAAAACCGTGTATCGTTGAGGTTTCAAACCTTGTTGGGAGAAAAGAAGGGGAACAAATTTTTCTAGTTAAAGTATTCATTTTTAGAATACTCACTATAACCCATACTCCTTGGACCCATTTAAATCGATTCAGCGTCCAAAATTTAGCGGAAAATAATACTTCAGGCCCCCGAGGCCTCAAGAGATTCAATATAGCCATTTTCACCCAACCATGCCTCCGTTCGGGACGATGGGGCTGAGAATAAGTTAGGTTGGCGCAACTAGAATTATAATGAAATCTACTTGAGAAATTTAAGATTTATCCGAGCATTTCAAAAGCCTCCGGCCTTGACTGGGTTGAACATTTGGGATTTTGAATCAACCCACTCAGAAACGTGCGGGGATTCTGGTTTTCATTTATTGAATAATAATTACCTGAAGAAGTTTTCACGATTTATGTTTCTGTTTGTGATTGAGTCACCGAGGGTATTTGTATTGTACATTTTTAGTCAGGGTTGGTAGCAGAGAGGGCTTTACCCTTATTGCAAAAGCAATCAAAAATCTCTTTCAGGTTGGGTTTTAAAGGATCTAGATTCAAACCAAAAACCATTCGTGCGTAGTAGGATTTTTTTTCAAAAAATCTTCTTTTCAGCTTTAATTAATCCTCAAAACTTTTCAGCTCAAGTGCCCGAAACGCTTGTAGGAAAAAATGTATTCTGAAGATAGCTTTTCGACATTTTCTGGGAACTGAGGCGTGAGGTGTAGATCCCGAAAAGACTACCACGTCCGAGGGTGGAGTCTGAACGAAAATTTGTATTTGAATTTTCTACTGAATTTTGAACGCTGAATCGGTGGAGACGGCTCCCAAACTTATAGTCTCACGCCGGAAGCCCATAATGGTTGAAAAACACCTAATACATCGTTTTCTGATATACCATATAACATGTACGAGTGGATTGTATTTATGAGTAACAGCAGTGGTCCTCATTATGGTCGGTAGTCTTCATATTAGTGGGTCCAGCTGTCCAGTATGTTAACATACCCAAGGTTTTTATATGTCAACAACAAAAAAGGTTGTCCGTCCGTCGTACACGCCGTTTTTGGTAGTAGAACAGTTTTTTAAAATCTGAAATTTTTGGTTCTTCTTTTCGTTTCTGTGAGGGCGTAAAGGATAAAAGCAAAAAGTTTTTTTTTTTTTTTTTTTTTTTAATTTCGAGACTCTTGGCGATCTAGGCGGGTGGGACATCATTTTCCGCTACATTTTGGATGCGGAATTCGATGGGACGGGTCCTGGAACTATTGGAGCCCACTGGAAGAGGTTATTGGTCAAAATGGGTTTCTACCTGCCTATTTCAAGAGTGCGTTTTCAGAATTTTCGGTTACATCGACGTCTGGGGTATCATTTTCCACTAAATTTTGGAGGCTGAATCGATTGTAATGAGTCTTGTACTCTCCACACTTACTGTTTTCTCTATTTCCGCATGCTTCAGGTCCATTGAATGATCGATGAACCTTCTGATTGAGGCCGCGTTTTTCTCGATCACTCATAAGTTCCGTGAATTTTTTTGGTCCGATTTAGAAATAATTTGTATTATTTGTTGTAGCCTGTACACGTATGAGAAAAATATTTTCAAAATCTAATCATTATAACGCTCTTTATATAAACCTAATTATATTGAATAAATTCATGGAAATCGGCCGTATCCCGTCTCGAATAAATTCGGGAGTTTGCGCTCTGAATAGTTCTTTTCTTTCATATTTATAGCGTAGATGAAACTACATATAAACGCAAAGTTGTGACTGGAAGGACCAGGAATATCGGGTTTGAGTTGACGAACGTGTCATGCTCATTGAAAGGTATTATAATGTATGCATATGTCAAGTGGGGGATATTGCGGGTTCGCTTCAGAGAGCAACTTGATTGAGATGAGCTCCTACTTCATCGACATTATCCATTAGATGTCTACTCAATTGAATGAAACTCAATATATATACATTACTAGACACCGATCTGCCTGAAGCGTTGAGCTGGCGCTGAGTATGGAATTACCTCCAATTGCCCGCTTCTGTCAGGCCAAGGCTAGAATCTCAAGACAATAATAAACAACATACATTAGAGTGAAGGTATTGATTGGCGATGAAACTGTAGTGCGCAATAATTGAAGAAAAACGGCATTTTTCGGAAAAATCTTCAACTACCAGGAGAGAATCTCAGTCGACGTATCCGTGCGAAAGAAAACAGTTCTTTTCAAGTTTCGAAACAATATTGGCGCTGTCGGTGGTCTCAATCAAGTTAAGGGAATGCGGCAGGCCGAGGGCACGAAGGGTCTAATTTGCAGGAAATTCGGTGGGTTTGGGGCCGGCAGCGGTGGCCTAGGGTTGTTACAGGGTTCTCGAAGCCGCTGTAAAGACTCGCCTCTTGGGGAAATTCAATTTCGTCTGTCGCCTGGGGGTCAGCAATACCATGTTTATTTGTCCTACTCTCCGATATGGATCATTTTGAAGTGCATCATTTTCCAATTACTGGAAGCACGTTGCTGCCACGTAACCGTGGATTACACGGCTCATCAAATGCAGCTCGCTTGAAAGGGATCAGATAGTCTATCCTAGGCATGTTTTGGTAGTCAGTCAATTACCCTATGCAAATGAGCAGGGAATACGAGGGTCTAGTCATTCCGATCAGAATCATGTCGACAACGGCGTTGCAATTTCCAAAATATCGATTTGTGCTTGGTGCCACCTGCAGTATGACCACATTGTGGTACCCACATTTTCAAACACACAACTCCACCTTTACGATCGTTCCAACCATTAACGTTGTTTACAGCCACGTACCCTGCACAAAGCATATTTCCAACAATAGATGAAATGCTGATATGAATGTCCCTATCAACTTTCAAGATAAGAGCATTGTTACATGCATTTTATTAATTGTATAGAGAGTATTATTTATTTTTAGAAGTTGTTGATAGAAACTAAAATACGTTTCATTCGAGAAGAAATTTCAATTTGGTAATTAAATAAGGTTTGTATTTAACATGATATTTATGACTGAAACTCCCTGAAAACACACCTTCGAAATTTGATCCATGACCTCTTCTGGTGGGTGCCAATCATTCTGGGACCCATTTCATTGGATTCATCATCCAAAATTTAGTAGAAAATAATATCCCACTCGACTAGATCGACAAAAATCTCATAAATTCATTCTTTGAAATACACTGTGTCAAAATTTTGGAAGATAAATTTTCGAGATTTTTGGCAATCTAGGCGTGTGGGATATTATTTTCTACTAAATTTTGGATGATGAATCCAATGAAATGGGTCCCAGAACGATTGGTGCCCACCCAAAAAGGTCATGGGTCAAAACAGGTACCTATCTACCTATTGTACCGATTTATATTCTTAGTAAATAATTTATTACAATCGTTTGCTTGAATACACTGTTCACATTCGCGCACTTACGCAATCACAAAGCACAATTCACAGTTGTAATGCAGTTATCGCACCATTTATAACATGGCATTATGTTATTTCTACCATCTTCTCACTGCTGTATTGGCCTTTACTCTTGAAGGTGATAGGTGGTGAATTGCAAGAGCATTTGATACCAGTTCCCTACAGCAAGAGCTCCACTGACCAAGCTCGCCACCGTTCGCAGTTTGTGATTGCTAATGCTATTGCTGTTGCTGTGTCTCTTATAGTGTGTCTCTTTCCTTAACTGTGCATGCAACTTTCCACGTCGTTCTACTCCCAATTTATTATAAAAAACAATTGACTGAATTCCTAGAAGACCAAGTAAGATGCATCTACATTCAGACTCCAAACTGAACTGAACTGCGCGGCGTTCCTGGGTTCCTTTTGTACTGGCTGCCTTGGTCGAGTACCTTCTCGAACCTTCCCTGGTTCTGGGAACTCGACCTGTTGTCTCAAGCCAACAAGAAGGTTCCAGCCAATTCCATATGACGCGCGAATGTTCGAGAGCGACCCTTAGCCCTCCACAGGTCGTTGACCCTGCGACGCCGGCAGCCCATTTGACCCAGGTGCCAGCTCGCAACACTATTTTGAATGTGTTTTCGAGATTTCCAGTACCTAGGCGTGTGGGGTATCATTTTCCACTGGATTCAGGCCGCTGAATCAAATCAAATGAGTCTCCATGCTGTTGGTCCGAATAATAACCAACCTTTTTTTGAGGAATTATCAGCAAGATGTACCTCATGCTAACTAATGCATCAGATACTGCTGATAGGATCATGATTCCTACCCCCACCTAGAGGCGCTAACATTGATTTTAATGCCACCGTGAAAATACTGGCGGGAAATCATTCCTACATTGGCGCTATAATTAATTTAATACGTTTTACGATTATACTAATAGGACCCAGTGTTTTGTCTTCCTATCACCCCCCGGTCAATTGGAACTGCCGTCCTCGGGGAGAATTTTAAATTATGGGCGTCAAACGAGAGGCTTTATTACGCTGCCGGATGCTGAGTGCGTCGGTCATTAGAGACCTCAGGTCGACAACCATTCGTCCGTCCCTCGTCAGTAGGTGAGGAGATGACTAAGCGCCACCCACGGCAGGTTACTCTAATTGCTTTTCCAATGCCCACTCGTTAAGCGCCTCCCGCATCCTTTTTTTCCGCTCCTGTTGTGCAGGGGAAATTATTTATTGTTATAAAAAAAATAGATTCCTATTGAATAAACCTCCGCGGCACTGAACTCTTTTTTAAAGGCTTTTATATTTGTGCCTCGGTACAGACGCATTTCTACGGAAAAAGGCGCTACCATTTCATTGAATCACGTCGTACAATGATGGATTTATACGTTCCTCGTGAACATGCATTTTAGGATATGTTCCATGAGGCAATTTATATGAGGGCACAGTTATCAATTTTACTCAATCATATTGGAAAGAAACAGAACTTGAGGAGGATTTCAGGTGGACACGATGCTTTTTTTTTTATTTGCTGCAGGTGGCATGCATGTTTATTGAGAGAGCGTGACTTCGTGGTGAGAAATTATGTTATTTAGATCAGTTTTCAGCGAATGAATCCCAGCAAAGTGTTGAACCTTAGGATTCATATTTAAATCGATGCTTTTCCCTCACTTGGATGTTCAAGCATCCTTTTGGTTGGTTATTCCTCTGATAATCAACCTAAATTTTCATGCTCAATGTCCCCCATGACCATTTTCAATTTCCCCCAAAAACATTGGGCTCTTACTGTCGTCTAAATTTGTGTTTCTTGAAAAAATTGCTTTTCAAGATTCTAGATGATGTAGGCGTGCGGTGTATTATTTTCGACTAAATTTTGGACGCTGAATCCAATAGAATGAGTCCGAGACACTCCACACTCACTGTTTTTCCCTTTTGGTTGGTTATTCCTTGAATAATCAATCTATGTTTTCATGCAAAAGGTCAACCTCTCCGATTCACTCAACATTTTTTTCTGGACGTTTCATGATGTCTAGGTCAGAAAAGGTCACAATGTCCGTACGCCGTACGCGGTCCATTGTCCGCGCCGTTTTCGGAAGTAGAAAATGTTCTAAAAATCTGAAATTGGGATCAGGGGTCCGTTCCCGGGCTGGAACGGTCCTCGAAACTTTTCAGCCCGATCGGACCAAATTTGGGTGGGGTAGGGGTCAAAATGTGTTTTTTGAAAAATGGATTTTCGAGATTTTGGGCGATCTAGGCGAGTAGGGTGTCATTTTCCACTAAATTTTGGACGCTGAATCCAATGAAACGGGTCCCAGAACGATTGGCACCCACTGGAAGAAGTTATGGGTCAAATTGGGTATATATTACCCATTTTGGTTGGTTATTCCTTGAATAATCAACCTATGTTTTCATGCAAATGGTCAACCTCTCCGATTCGGCTCAAAATTTTTTTCTGGACGTTTCATGATGTCCTGATCAAAAATCTGCAAATTCTTACACACGGGTTGGTTATTCCTCGAATGGGGGAAACAGTGGGTGTGGCGGATTGGAATGGGTCTCAGACCCATTCCAATCGATTCAGGGTCCAAAATTTAGTGGAATATGATATCCCACACGCCTAGGTAGCAGGAATCCCGAAAACACATATTCAAGATGGGTGTATCTATGGGGCACTACGACACTAATTTACTAATATAATATTGAGAAAACGTAGGTAATTTAGAAGGCTATAATAATTGTATTAAATTGAATTGAATGGTACGGATAAAAAAGCTCGGACAGTAAAAAGAATTGTAGGCAACTGCTCAAAATTGGTTGCTAAGTTTAACAGCTGGTTATAAACAACAGGATATGACGATGTGTTTTGTTTGTCTATTCGGCTGAAGTCACCCACATGGGTAATAAATACCCAATTTGACCCATTACTTCTTCCAGTGGGGGCCAATTGTTCTGAGACCCATTTTATTGGATTCAGCGTCCAAAATTTAGTGGAAAATGACACCCCACTCGCCTAAATCACCCAAAATCTCGAAAATCCATTTTTCAAAAAACACATTTTGACCCCTACCCCCTCCAAATTTGGTCCGATCGGGCTGAAAAGTTTCGAGGACCCATCTCGGCTGGGAACAGACCCCTGACCCAAATTTCAGATTTTCAGAACATTTTCTACTACCAAAAACGGCGTGGACAATGGACGGCGTACGGCGTACGGCGGCGGACGGCGGACGGCGGACGGACATTGACCTTTTTTGATCAGGACATCATGAAACGTCCAGAAAAAAATTTTGAGCCGAATCGGAGAGGTTGACCATTATCATGAAAACATAGGTTGATTATTCAAGGAATACCCAACCAAAAAGGTCAATGTCCGTCCGCCGTCCGCCGTCCATTGTCCACGCCGTTTTTGGTAGTAGAAAATTTTCTAAAAATCGGAAATTTGGGTCAGGGGTCTGTTCCCAGCCGAGATGGGTCCTCGAAACTTTTCAGCCCGATCGGACCAAATTTGGAGGGGGTAGGGGTCAAAATGTGTTTTTTGAAAAATGGATTTTCGAGATTTTGGGTGATTTAGGCGAGTGGGGTGTCATTTTCCACTAAATTTTGGACGCTGAATCCAATAAAATGGGTCCCAGAACAATTGGCACCCACTGGAAGAAGTAATGGGTCAAATTGGGTATTTATTACCCATTTTGAATATGTGTTTTCGGGATTTCTGCTACCTAGGCGAGTAGGGTGTCATTTTCCACTAAATTTTGGACGCTGAATCCAATTAAATGGATCCCAGAACGATTGGCACCCACTGGAAGAAGTAATGGGTCAAATTGGGTATTTATTACCCAATTTGATTATGTGTTTTCGGGATTTCTGCTACCTAGGCATGTAGGGTATCATTTTCCACTAAATTTTGGACGCTGAATTCAATGATGTGTGTCCCAGAACGATTGGCACCCACCGGAAGAAGTTATGGGTCAAAATGGGTATGTATCTACCCATTTTGTATGTGTCAGGATTTCTGGTGCCTAGGCGTGTGGGGTATCATATTCTAAATCCTAAATTTCTAGGTCCTAAATTTTGGACCCTGAATCGATTGGAATGGGTCTGGGACCCGCCACACCCACTGTTTCCCCCATTCGAGGAATAACCAACCCGTGTGTAAGAATTTGCAGATTTTTGTATATGTGTTTTCGGGATTTCTGCTACCTAGGCGTGTGGGGTATAGTTTTCCACTAAATTTTGGACGCTGAATTCAATGAAGTGGGTCCAAGAACGATTGGCACCCACCGGAAGAAATTATGAGTCATAATGGGTATGTATCCATTGATTTTGTATATTTGTTTTCAAGATTTCTGGTGCCTAGACGTGTGGAGTATCATTATCCACTAAACTTTGGACCCTGAATCGATTGGAATGGGTCCGAGACCCACCACACCCCCATATTGAAGAAATTAATCTCTATGCGCCTGGTCCGAGGTTTAGATTAGTCTCCATGCTCCTGGTTCGAGGAATAACCAACCCGTGTGTATGAATTTGCAGATTTTTTCTCCGTGCTCCTGCTCGAAAAATAACCAACTCCTGTGAAGTAATTTGCAGCGTTTTAGTTTAGAGATCGCGTTTTAGAGATATGGAGTCATTGAAATAGAACGATATTCATGTTGGTTCACTCTGTCTCAATAAACATTCAAACACACTTCTTTGAATTTCGTCAAACGGGGTATTTGAGAAGCGCCCGAGTACAAACGGCTAATTACACGTAGTTTTTAATTTTTATTCCATTTGATAGATTCTGATCCGAACTGAGAAATATCTAGTCCTAAAATTGAAATCTGAATTGAAACGTCCTCTCATTTCACGATCCATTGAATGACCGCCAACGGCACTGTCCATGGTAAATTGGCTAACGCGATCGTTGAAAGCGAACTGTATTATTCAACTCGGATTGAAGATTGCAATCACAACACTTCATCTCGTTCTCGCCTGATTTACATTCACAGGCATCGCCATCAAACTTGAGGTATCTACGTTTGTGATGGAGGACCCGAGTTTGATTGGACCGCCAGAGCAAACTTACGAGTTTGATGGAGTCAAATGTAATCGTCAGTTGAGCGCAAACGTCAAATTAGTTGCCAGTCATTCCTTTTAGTTCGGGAAGGAGATGGAAACATGGGCGGTTAGCGATTTAGCTAATGTGAAAAGTACGTTACAAGTATAGTTTCTCTGCGGGAGAGCCTTGTATGTGCAATAGAAATAAGTGCACATGAGCTTCCTCGCGACCTCGAGAATATGTCACATTTGACGTTCAGGAAACATGAAACAACCAGGTTGTTGAGGACAAGGATTGTTGAGGTAGCAAATTTTTTTAAATTCTGTACCATTGGCTTCTGTATTATGTGAATTTAATGACTGCATCAAAGCTGATTCGGTCGTGATGAGTGTTTTATATAATTTTTAGTGACCTATTGTAAATACTTCATGAGAATCGAACGGTAATTCGTTCAAAATGCACGTAGTTATGATCGAGAAAATGCGTGGTTACTGAGTTGATTGTTTTGAGTGTGATGGAAGGCCATCTTGGCCTCCAAAGGTCCCTGAAAATTTGGTTGGAATCAAATCACGACTGTGGCGAGGAAATGTTAACGATGGGGTAGACGGCGCAGGCAATAATGAGCGAGAAGAAATTGTTGTTTTGAAAAGAATTTTTTTCTGTTTTTGAAAGTCAAAATCTTGAAAGGTATGCGTGAATGGCAAATCTGAGAAAATAAATCCCGTAAAATCCTAATTGACACCCAAATGGCTCTACCATTTCAAATGATTTTATTTTTATAAAATATCAGTGAGATGTGCATCAGATTCTAATCTATTTTGCGACCGTGCACAGTTATCCCAAATAAGTAACAAGGCCCCAGGACGAATCAAAGGGTGTCTACAAATGCAATCCCTTGTGAAAGGTGTCAAAGAGGGAATTCGCGTCGGGTGAGCATCCTGAGAACCTACCCACATAGTGAGCGATCATGTTCGGTATATATAAATGACATGATCGATTATTGTTTTCTCATTCCATATCTAAAGCCCCACCCACGTTTCGTGTGCGGGAATTATGGGCGTTGGCTTATTTCAGAGTCCTGCTGCAACACCCAAGTTATAATTTTAGCTCGAACCTGGAGGCCTCTCAAGTTTTATTTCCGTTGGCTCGCCAATAAAAGATAACTCATTCCGTTGTCGCGAAATCCAACTGGACAAAGAGCAGTTGAAACGATATTTTCAATGTGGAATTCATTCCTCAATTCACGCGCTAATATTAAACCAAGCGGTGATGGTAGTTTTGTATCCCTCGCAGGGTGAATATGCTCGTTCGATTCAGAGCTTCTAAGTTTACAATTCAGTCACAGCTCAGAGCGGATTTGGGGCCATTAATTATATTAGCAGGCAGTTACTCGATAAGTTCCCATCTCTTCTTAAAACATCCCCTGAAAGGAGTAACTTCCTTCCGAGAAGCAACTTTAGCAAGAAAGTTTTCTACTATTATATATCTCCATCTGAATCTCCGGAACGAAGTTTAATTGAACACATCCAGCCAGTTTCTGGGAGTATAAATGTATCGCAGATCTGTTCCTTCGCAAAATATTTTACTGTCAGACAAGAAATGTTATCTTATGACAAAGAAGGGGAGTTGTCATTAGAGAAGATTTTCAGACGTACTTCATAACAGTCTCGTTTAAAATAGAGTGGTAAATCCACAAAAAAAAACTTTAGAACTTTAGAACGACAAAAAAAAGAGTTTTTCCAAAGAAGTATATTCAAAATCATGTAAAGAAGCCAAGAAAAGTAAGGAAAAACATGAATCACCAAAAATCCTCATAATAAGAGTATGTTGATCTCGTGGGCCTCTTCATGTTGGCAAAATGTTCTTAAGATTAACCAAATTCACACTTGACTACCAGGTTGCAGTGCGCAAGCATGAAGAACGTACTTTGTTAGTCATTTTGAGTATTAATCGATTTAGTGTAATTTAGTGGAAAACGATACCCCACACGCCTTGGTACCAGATATCTCAAAAACGCTCGTTTGAAATAGGTAGATAGATACCCATTTTGACCCATAACCTCTTCCAGTGGGTGCCAATCGTTCCTATACCCAACACATTGGATTCAGTGTCCAAAATTTGGTCGAAATTGATACCCCACATGCCAAGATCGCCAAAAATCACGAAAATACATTTTTCAAAATACACATTTTGCCCCTACCCCTCCCCTACAATCAAAATTTAGCCAGATTGAACTGAAAATTTTCGAGGACCAACTAAAACCAAAAACGGGTCCCCAACCTAAATTTCAGATAAAAAAAAAATTTTTGGGCCGAATAGATAGACCTTTTGCATGAGAACATAAATGTCGATTATTCAAGGAATAACCAACCAAAATAGAAAGATATATTGTACAGCTCGGCGATTATCACTGACATTCCCACTCAAAAATAAGGAAAGTGTACTTTTTGTTCATTTTTGAGCTGTTTGGTTGGGGAAGTATTGAAGTAAGTAACTCATGAACCATGTGCATTTACGACACGAGTCGTATTTACCCCTTAATTTCTTTAGAAAGTTCTTAAAATTGTACGTTTTGTAAAAAAATAATATAATAATAATAATATAAATAGATTCTCCATCGAGTTCCTTCTGTAATCTGAATCTTCTTGTACTCGTACGAAAGTACGTAAGATGAGATGTAGGTCTCACCCAGGACACCTAGGACGTCTATTTCGGTCTCGACATGAAAATTATTGTAAAATACTATAAACATAGTTGAATTAAGATGAAATCACCTCATACTGATTTTAAACAAAGGAAATATTTGCTATGTGTCTTGTCATGGGGCCTGGTGGTGGCTTAGTAGGCCGAAATACATAATTGAGGAGGACAGAAATAATTTACCTGATTCACACTATCACAGTTCACCCCTCAAATCTTAAAATTGGAAGATGCAGCGTCAAAAATTGACCTGCACTCATAGGTTTCCGAAATAATCTAAATTCGTTTTCAAAATCATACTTTCATCCTGTACCGAGCGTGAATATGAATAAGGCCCCACTAAGACCTTTTTAGTAGGCTCCTGTGTGCAAAATTGTCGACTATTCGGTGCGAAGCACCTTCTGCAGGCAACGCATTTTCATTATTATTCGACATCATTTTGTCCCGAATAATTTATGGGTGCATTCTCCAATAAGACTACAAAAAATACAGAAATTTCTATCCTGAAGCAACGCGAGGCCTAAAATTCGCTCTAGAGTTTCGAATGAATCCTTCGTATTGTGCCTGATGGGTTGAGTTGACTTGAGGATTTCAAATCGTTGAAACTGCTATCTGGATTCCTTCCGTTCATTCAGTGGAAGTTCAAGATATCCAATCGGTATGTGGGGCAAAGCGTCCTTGGAGAGCTTCAACACCCGTGTGAACTCGAATGAGCTTTCCTGCCTTCCAAACATGAGCTACAGATATTTTTGAGTCTAACGTTCGAATCAAATGCCGACGTGAATGATTGATCTCTTGGCAACGTTACTGAGGGTGGAGTTGATAAGGTTTTCGTTGAGAGTGCAGTAGCGATTCAACTATCAGATTATCCAAGTCAGCGATTGTCGGGGATCTCTCGGGTATTTCTTCTTCATCGGAATCCGCTTTGCTTATAGAAATATGGAATGCTTTTAACGGAAATCGTTGGTATCTGCACAGGAACTTGGATGACAAAGTGTTCCTCAATGATTTACTTGAGTGAAGAGCTCTTGACGTGTGGATATGCCGGCGATTTCATACTCGAAAACGGCCGTGCGCAGGCGTTAAAATTAGCCTGTGACAAGATCATGTGAACCCTACCGTTTGTTTTCTTTATTTGTACTAACTTTTTATCACTTTTACTTTATTTTTATTCACTGAATAATAATCCCAACACAAGGTTCTTCAGGTTCCGTGCTCAGATAGTCTTCCATCACTCGATCCATTCTGATGCGCGTCATCAGATTCACCAAAATCTGTAAAAAGAAATTTAGCAAAGTGACAATGTATTCTACCAACTGTTTAAAATTGGACAAATGAAGTTTTAAAAATGTGTTAAGGAACACCTTTGTTCTGAAACTCTTTCCTGGCGATATGGCACAAAATACATCATGCACAACATTTTACAATATAATCAGTAAGTAATTGGAGGATTTGGGACAGCTGGGTATTTATAAGTCATTTACAAGTCACTTAATTAATTAGCAGTGCACTTGAGGAGCTGCTAGCGTTGAGACGAGTAAGCATTAACTTCATCTCAGAGTTTAATTGTGTAATAAAATCTTGTAAAACAGTTTAGGCATCCCGGGTCTGTACAAATACCACAGAGTTGTTTTTGACTGATGTATCTGCTCCCGGAACCTCTCAAAACACTTGGAAACCTAGTATAATGTCGGAGTATCATAAGTCATATCATTGGAGTATACTTCTTCAGAGCTCAGAGAAAGAGCATGGCTGAAGGGTATTCGTTGGTAATCTTTTTAAAAAAATCTGCAAATTCTTACACACGGGTTGGTTATTCCTCGAATGGGGGAAACAGTGGGTGTAGCGGGTCGCAGACCCATTCCAATCGATTCGGGGTCCAAAATTTAGTGGAATATGATACCCCACACGCCTAGGCACCAGAAATCCTGACACATACAAAATGAGTGGATACATACCCATTTTGACCCATAATCTGACACCCTACTCGCCTAAATCGCCCAAAATCTCGAAAATCCATTTTTCAAAAAACACATTTTAACCCCCCCCCCCCCCCAAATTTGGTCCGATCGGGCTGAAAAGTTTTGAGGACCCGTGTCGGCTGGGAACAGACCCCTGACCCAAATTTCAGATTTTTAGAAAATTTTCTACTACCAAAAACGGCGCGGACGATGGACGGCGTACGGCGGACGGACATTGACCTTTTTGGTTGGTTATTCCTTGAATAATCAACCTATGTTTTCATGATAATGGTCAACCTCTCCGATTCGGCTCAAAATTTTTTCTGGACGTTTCATGATGTCCTGATCAAAAAAGGTCAATGTCCGTCCGCCGTACGCCGTCCATTGTCCACGCCGTTTTGGTAGTAGAAAATGTTCTAAAAATCTGAAATTTGGGTCAGGGGTCTGTTCCCAGCCGAGATGGGTCCTCGAAACTTTTCAGCCCGATCGGACCAAATTTGGAGGGGGTAGGGGTCAAAATGTGTTTTTTGAAAAATGGATTTTCGAGATTTTGGGTGATTTAGGCGAGTGGGGTGTCATTTTCCACTAAATTTTGGACGCTGAATCCAATAAAATGAGTCCCAGAACAATTGGCACCCACTGGAAGAAGTAATGGGTCAAATTAGGTATTTATTACCCATGTGGGTGACTTCAGCCGAATAGACAAACAAAACACATCGTCATATCCTGTTGTTTATAACCAGCTGTTAAACTTAGCAACCAATTTTGAGCAGTTGCCTACAATTCTTTTTACTGTCCGAGCTTTTTATTCGTACCATTCAATTCAATTTAATACAATTATTATAGCCTTCTAAATTACCTACGTTTTCTCAATATTATATTAGTAAATTAGTGTCGTAGTGCCCAATAGATACACCCATCTTGAATATGTGTTTTAGGGATTTCTGCTACCTAGGCGAGTAGGTGTCATTTTCCACTAAATTTTGAACGCTGAATCCAATAAAATGGGTCCCAAACAATTGGCACCCTCTGGAAGAAGTAATGGGTCAAATTGGGTATTTATTACCCAATTTGATTATGTGTTTTCGGGATCTCTGCTACCTAGGCGTGTGGGGTATCATTTTCCACTAAATTTTGGACGCTGAATTCAATGATGTGTGTCCCAGAACGATTGGCACCCACCGAAAGAAGTTATGGGTCAAAATGGGTATGTATCCACCCATTTGGTATGTGTCAGGATTTCTGGTACCTGGGCGTGTGGGGTACCATATTCCACTAAATTTTGGACCCTGAATCGATTGGAATGGGTCTGAGACCCGCCACACCCACTGTTTCCCCCATTCGAGGAATAACCAACCCGTGTGTAAGAATTTGCAGATTTTTTGATCAGGACATCATGAAACGTCCAGAAAAAATTTTTGAGCCATATCGGAGAGGTTGACCATTATCATGAAAACATAGGTTGATTATTCGAGGAATAACCAACCAAAACTTGATTTTATCGAAAAACATTTTTAGGAACGCACTTAAACATCGTTTTTCTCTGTTCTACATGAATCAATTCCAAATTTGCAATGCAAAATGCAGGGTCCACTCGGTTCTATGGGTTGTATGAGTAAAACGTACCCGTGAAAATGATGCTTTCCGTGGTTTTGTTCGACTTGGGCAAACACAATATCGTTTACCATGTGATTTACGACGCTAATTTGATTGTTGATATCGATTGTCGATTACAAAACTCGAATGAGCTGCGTATTTTATTCAGTGAGTGGTTCATTTTATTTGGTTGGAATACGTTGATGGTGACGCTACTCGCAATGATTTCTTCTAATGAAGGTCTGTTACATTAGATTCATCCAACTTCGATTTTTCGTGCAAAAAGTCAATCTCTCTGATTTTAAGTGGGGATTAAACCCCCGTTATTCTAATTTTCAGATAATCGGTGGTCACAGCATCAAACTAAGAATTGAAATTGGTATAAAGACATAAACGACGAAATAAACAGAACATGTAAGAGGAGGAACAGAATCAATAGAATGTCTCATCAGTTGATCGTCTATTCCGACGCCAATCGTCGATGGTGCTCCTCAAGTTCAATTCATCGCAAATTTTGGTTGGTTATTCCTTGAATAATCAACCTATGTTTTCATGATAATGGTCAACCTCTCCGATTCGGCTCAAAAATTTTTTCTGAACGTTTCATGGTGTCTGGATCAAAAAAGGTCGATGTCCGTCCGCCGTACGCCGTCCATTGTCCGCGCCGTTTTTGGTAGTAGACAATTTTCTAAAAATCTGAAATTTGGGTCAGGGGTCTGTTCCCGGCCTAGAATGGTCCTCGAAACTTTTCAGCCCGATCGGACCAAATTTGGGCGGGGTAGGGGTCAAAATGTGTTTTTTGAAAAATTGATTTTTCGAGATTTTGGGCGATTTAGGCGAGTAGGGTATCACTTTTCACTAAATTTTGGACGCTGAATCCAATGAAATTGGTCCCAGAACGATTGGCACCCACTGGAAGAAGTTATTGGTCAATTTATTGTTCAATTTATGGGTAAAAATAAATAATCAGAAAACAAAAATATTCGCTCTCACCCGGGCTTGAACCAACAACCTTTCAACTTCTGCCGAACGCGCTAGCCACTTGCGCCACGGTTTGATCTAGGCTAGAATGAATGGCGTGTGGGACATCATTTTCCACTAAATTTTGGACCCTGAATCGATTGGAATGGGTCCCCACATCCACTGTTTCCCCCATTCGAGGAATAACCAACTCGTGTGTAAGAATTTGCAGGGTTTTAATAAAATACGCTCCCTCGCATTTCGGGGTCAAAATGTGTATTTCGAAAGTGAGTAGAGATAGATACCCATTTTGACCCATAGCCTCATCCGGTGGCCGCCAATCGTTCCGGGACCCGTCTCATTGGATTCAGCGTCCAGATTTAGTAGAAAATGATACCCTATACGCCTAGATCGCCAAAATCTCGAAAATCCATTTTTCAAAATACACGTCATGACCCCTTCACCCCAAACTGGGTCTGATTTTGATTTAGACACCTTGAAACGCCCAGAAAAAAGTGAGGATCGGAGAGATTGACATTTTGCATGAAAACAGAGGTAGATTATTTAAGGAATAACCAACCAAAAACTGACTTGCGCATGGGACTTAAATTAAATTGTAAAGATTTTGTTTCGTGGAGTTACGAGTGGTTTGCGCGGGACATCATGAGAGCGGGCAGGTTATGACCGCGAGTGTGTGAAGGTGTACTAGTCCGCTCTATGCCCAGTCCTGTTTTGCTTTGGCGATTCCGTGTCAATGGCGTCGGGAGGACAGGACTGCAGCTGTCGACACTGTAAACAACTCGTGACTTCTTTCTAGGCGCCTCGAATAAACGAGCGAGGCTACGGATGCGGGCAGACCTCCAGAGGAGAGCGGAGTCTGCGGGGATCCGCCCGATGGGAGGGGACTACGTGGGCCGGTAGGTGAAAGTAAAAGTGGTCCTTCCCCCTCGCCTCCCCGCCGGTTTCTCATCATCTGATCTTTCTTATCCGAACGACTGATCCCGTCTTCCCATCCCCGTCTCCTTCGCACCTACACCCAAAAGAGAGGACTTGTGTATTGGTGAGGACCGGCGGTGGGGGTGGTCGCCCGGTTGGTCCCAGTCCCAGGTCAAGACGCCACCAGATCCCTCACCCGCTCCCCCGTAAACTATCCCTTGGCGCCTCTATGATCTCATAACCCCTCCCCTCCCTTCCCTGCCTACCCCACCTCATCCCTAAGGACTTGACCTGGTAATTTAATCTAACAAAATAGAAACGTGTGACCCCAAGCATAGTGTGGAAATAAATTACTGTCGCCATAGCTAATAACCCAACTGTAATGCCCCTTGAATCCTTTATTACAGTAGTTACAGTACCTACTCACTCAAAAAATCTGCAAATTCTTACACACGGGTTGGTTATTCCTCGAACGGGGGAAACAGTGGGTGTGGCGGGTCCCAGACCCATTCCAATCGATTCAGGGTCCAAAATTTAGGACCTAGAAATTTAGGATTTAGAATATGATACCCCACACGCCTAGGCACCAGAAATCCTGACACATACAAAATGGGTAGATACATACCCATTTTGACCCATAACTTCTTCCAGTGGGTGCAAATTGTTCTGGGACCCATTTTATTGGATTCAGCGTCCAAAATTTAGTGGAAAACCAAACCCCACACGCCTAGGTAGCAGAAATCCCGAAAACACATATTCAAAACGGGTAATAAATACCCAATTTGACCCATTACTTCTTCCAGTGAGTGCCAGTCGTTCTGGGACCCGTTTCATTGGATTCAGCGTCCAAAATTTAGTGGAAAATGACACCCTACTCGCCTAGATCGCCCAAAATCTCGAAAATCCATTTTTCAAAAAACACATTTTGACCCCTACCCCGCCCAAATTTGGTCCGATCGGGCTGAAAAGTTTCGAGGACCCGTCTCGGCCGAGAACAGACCCCTGACCTGAATTTCAGATTTTTAGAAAATTTTCTACTACCTAAAACGGTGCGGACGATGGACATTGACCTTTTTTGATCCAGACACCATGAAACGTCCAGAAAAAAATTTTGAGCCGAATCGGAGAGGTTGACCAATATCATGAAAACATAGGTTGATTATTCACGGAATAACCAACCAAAAACACTGCTGCTGCAGAGAAAGTAGAAATTGTGTATACTATCCTATAAGGATTAGGAGACCCAGTTCCCGAAATGTTTCCTGAAAATGACAGGTCTGGACCGAAACGTTGGAGTAAAGATGTTTGAGGAGATGATGCAACCTTTTTAAAAACCATTTTTATATCGTCGAAAATATCGAACACGGGTAAAATGGGGAAAGCAGTGGGTGTGGCGTGTCCTGGACTCAAATTTCAGATTTTTAGAAAATTTTCTACTACCAAAATCGGCGTGGACGGCAGACGGACGTTTGCTTATTTTGATCTAGACACCTTGAAACGTCCAGAAAAAATTTTTTTTGGGCCGAATCGAAGAGATTGGCTTTATGCATGAAAACATAGGTTGATTATTCAAGGAATAAGGAATTTAGGGATAATATAAGGAATAACCAACCAAAAGTACCCGACCACAAGGTGGTGAACACCTTGTTTCCGAGCCTTTTGTAGTTAGTACGGTTTATGAAGCAAAACTTGAAAAGTCCAACGTAATCGGTTCCCGTTGGAATCGTCCTCTGGTCCCTGCTCAAGTTGTCAATAACAATAAGAAGAAAAAAAATTGACCCGATTCAGCCCATCAACGCCTCGAAAAATCGAACTCATCCATCTTCATTGGTCCTTGTTATACTTAACCGTTCTGAAAAAAACTCATCAATAAGTAACTAGAGATGCCACAAGCTCAGGAGAACGGACAGGCGATGGTTTTCGCCTGATATTGATTCCGATAACGCGAGTTACATCCAATCTTGTCCTTTTCTAGTGGTTCCACTTGAGTCCGTTTGGTGAAATTGTAATGTGTTCACACCCTCCATCACTCAATATTAAGCCGCTTCTCTTAGATAACAAGAAGTAACATAATTGTGATAAAGAGTGCCTTGAACTCTGATGAGTCTGATAAACCGTAATAAGTTATAACAGAGCCGTCCGTTTATTTATTTTTTATTTTGAGAATTTAAATAAAATTTGCAACTATTTGTTTAAGAAGTTGTAAAAAGCTCATGTCTACTTTTGTTTTGTTCTTGTTGGAAGAAAACTTGACAAAAAGTTGTCAAAATCCGATTGGTGCGTGTAAGAGGAGTCACAAGATGTATTATTCAATAAGGTCCCCCTCTTGAGCGTAAACTGGTTAGAACTAATTTTCACCTACGATAGAAGTAAATAGGTGAGCGATTTTTAAAGAAATGTGCCTCCTTTTTCTGTGTTCTGTGGGACATGGGTTTTTTTGGCCAGCTAACGTTGGCTAGCCTGCCATTATCACCTATAATTGCAGCTGGTCAGAGGGTGCCGAGGCCACAGCTTTCAGCGGTAACTACTATGGATTCTTGTATCTATTTTCGCCTAAGCGAAGACAGGTTATGGGTAAAAATGGTCATCTTGAAGATTTTTTTTCTCGATGAATTGATTTTCGGGGACTGAGGCGTGAGAAGTATCGTTTTTCATTACCTTTTGGGCGCTGAATCGGTTGATATGGTTACAGATGGCACTTGTGGGTCAGGAAGGAGTAATTTAAATAAAAATTGGTTTGGCACCAAAAAATATATTTTTGGAAAAAGCCATTTTTTTACCCTAACATTCCTTCTGTAGAGACCTCGAATAATGATGTAAGGTCCGAGCGAGCGAGATATACCCACAATTTTAAACCATTTTCAAACATAATTTCCTTTTTTTTTTTAATTTATCTTGTTTTTTTTTTTTTTTCATTTATTTTTTATTTTATTTTATTTTATTTTATTTTTTTTGTAGTGTTATCGGTACAACTCAAGTCATTTTAAGGAGGAATTCCACGAAGAAGGGAAAAATATCTCGACAATTTTCGGCATTCACGTTTTATTGTATCGGTATCAACGTTTTGGATATTCACCCGTATTCTAGGTCAACAAAATATTGTTAATAGGTTTAAACTTGGAGGAATAAAATTACTATTACAAAAGTTACTCAACAATCCGTTCCAAGATGAACCTAGCTACAGTCAACCTATGCACTCAAACTAATTACCGAGTCTTTAACTGAATTTATCATTTGTTTTGGTGTTTTATTGCGTTGAATATTTGCCTAATGGTCCGTGACCTGAGTTAAAAATTAGCTTTTTCGTTCGCTGTTATCATTTTAATAAAATGCTCTCTTTCTTTCAGGTAATACTCAACTTTAATTCGCAGGAAGAATCCACCTTTTTAACGGTAAGCTTTGTGAATTCCGAGTGATGCGCCGTCGATCTTCTTATGCTTCAATTCCATCGTAACTTTCTAATAAGGTTATCGTCTTATCGTGGTTTCTGGTATCTTTCTGAAAGGGCTAATTTCATTACTAGCTTCAAACCCTTTTCAAAGTATTTATTTCACGATATTCCGGTTTGAATACTTCGTTCAATCCGGTTCTTCGATAAATACGAAGCGAGATACCTATTTTTCACTTATGTACATTTAACTTATTGAACACCAGTTTTTCTCTTCTTCTTCGTTATGTTGAGGATCTCGCGCCAATCATAGTTCTGTTTGAGCCTGCTTTGAAGAAAAAAGTTTCCCTCTTCCAACCTGTATACCTACCTCTCTTTTTAATACCTTATGTAAAACCTGGCTCTTTTCATTCAAGAGTGAAAGAAGGTTTTGAGGGTAAAGAAAAGCTGCGAGATGCGGACTACAAAAAAAAAAGAGAAAAAAATGGTTGATATAGAGAGTATAAATGCTAAGGTAGATAGTGATTACGAAGGTTATATAAAAGGCATCACCATTAGGGTAATGGTTGGTGATCCACCTGACGTGATAGCTTTCTTGTATAAAGCAGAGGAACGGGAGAATGGAAATTAGGCTGGGTACATAAAGTACCGAGCCCTGAGGGGGAGGCATTCTGGGGCTGAGAAACTTAAATCTTAAAATCCTGTCCTCTCCTACTTCATTCATTCGATCCCCACTCCCCGTCTTATCCATCTTATGGTACACAAAAGAGCTTTTGTTTTATATTCTGTCATAAATATTAATGCCCAGGTGGAACAGAAGGGATCCGAGGAATGATAAGGTAGGTTGAAGAGTTGCGAGGCTCGAACTGAAAATGTAGCTGCAAGGATTCACTAAATCTCGACAGCTTTGAAGCACCATTCTCAACTATTTACTACGACCCTAGAATATACATTACAGGAGTTAGAAGGGCTTTATTGACGGGGTATTACCGCATAGAACAAAAAGTCTTGAAAAAATTATTCGGAAAATTTCACAAACAAACGACAAGTTCATTTTTTTTTATTATTATTTATTGAATTAAATTTTTTATGCAAAAATTCAATCTTTCTGATTCGATCCAAAATTTATTTCTAGGCGTTTCAAGGTGTCTAGATCAAAATAGGCAAAAATGTCTGTCCGCCGTATGCCTTCCAAGCCGATTTGGTAGTAGAAAATTTTCTGAAAATCTAAAATTCGGGTCAGGGACCCGTTTCCGGCTCTAGTTGGTACTCAAAACTTAGAAGCCCGATCGTACCAAATTTAGGCGGGGTAGGGGTCAAAATGTGTACTTCGAAAAGTGGATTTTTGAGATTTTTGGCGATGTGGGGTGTGGGGTATTATTTTCGACTATATAGGTATTATTTTGGACGCTGAATTGATTCAAATGTGTCTCCATGCTGCTTGTCCGAGGAATAATCAACCCCTGTGGTTTTTCGAGTAATCATAACGGCAAAGGAAAATCACATAAAAACAGCATCACCACGGAACCTCACGATTTTTGCTCGCATGATAACCGTTTTCGATTGCTCTTTATTTAGTCGACTTTTTTACCCAGAATTCCCTTGCGGGCTCAGACATACATGGGGCGGAGCTGGAGAAGAGTTTTCTGAACAGGTCTGACCGAGAACAATATACCTGTCGTTTACCAATGCTCTCTGATTGCTCTCCGCTTCCAGTGTTTTAAACCGCGATCGTATTCGAACGGTGAGCATGGGAGATTATTTGCTATACAAAAGTGGAACCCTTCGGTATTTTTCGCCCGCAACGGGCTCCTCTGAACTATTGTGTTTTTGCCAACGACTGGAGATTGCCCTGTCAGGTGAAATTGGTCGTTTCAACAGGTCTCTCTAATATGATTGGAGAGAAATCAATATCAACGGGACCCCAGATCTACGTTTTAAACTCAGAATAAATGGCTGGTTTATAAAATTCAAAGTCAATCATTAAACAAATGTCGCCTCATGATCTGGAGTTTCAATGTTTGATAGGTCGAGTTGGTGATTGTCTATTGTCATTCTATTACTGTGATTGAAAGATGTATCTGTCTGTCCGTACATCTGTCATGCCTAATTGGTCCTTAACGACTCAACGATATCAATTTTTTTCTAAACTAGCAGTGCATTAAAGATTCAGAGCCAGGATGGGACTTGGATCAAATGCCCGTAGCCCTTATTGTATCACAGTTGCGCATTAACAGTAAGCAACGCTCTACGAGTTACCCAGAGTTTGGTGGATCTATGTGATGGCTGAAGCGGACGTGGCAGTCTTCCCGTACCCCAAGAGATCTTCAATCACCTCTTACTCGCGGTTTCTTCTTCTTTGACCAACCAAAAAGTTAGAGGAAGGAGGCGAAAAGGGGATTTCTCTAGGCAACTGACCCTCACTTCCAAAAAGTGTAATGCGAGAGGACAAGCGCGACTATGTGAGATCAGCTATAAAGTTACCTAGTCGCGAGGAATAGTTTTGTAGCTTCGCATCACAATTAAAGTCTTTTTATTCCTTTAAATGTGAAAAGGTTTTCAGGAACATTCTTTTCGTGAATCCTATTAGGTTGTGAAGTTGAAGTAAAACTTTTTGGTATCGGTAGAGACAGTTTTATTCCGTCACCACACCCCCTAATGGCACCTGGTGACTCTCTCGCTCTTATAGTTGAGTGAACAATAAAAAGTTTATTCTCGTCTTTTCATCAACGGAAGCCACCGGACGAGTTGTGCAGGGAAGCTGAGGGCGGTATGGAAGGGTAAATGGAGTGAAATACGTGAGGAACTGAGCCGAAGAGGTGGGGTTGAAGGAGGTAGGTAGGTGGAGTTTCTTTCATACATACTGCGGATGCCTTCGTCGGTATAACGAAGTTCCCATGAATAAATAGGAGCTGCGCCCGCGTCTTGGGTGGCCGTGGAAGAGCAATCTATTCCTTGGATGGGGAAAGGCTGAAATATGAAAATAGGACAGCGCTTTCACGGAGGTGATATTCCTGTAAACTTGAAGTGACAATGTATACAGCCGGCGACTACCGTAGGTAGCTGCTTCGCTCAATTTTCACTGACATTATATTCCGTATCGTTGATGCGAGATCATCCCTTACACAATAATCGTGTGCCAAAAGGTCAAAGCTAAGTAACTTAGAAGAAAACTGTTTCCCCACCAAGAATTTTCTCAATTTACATACAATTGATAACGCTCACCAGTTATGTAAGTGTAATATGAGACCATGTGTACATTTTAAGTAACCTATAACTGAACTTATGTTCCAGGTTGGAAAAGTTCACAGCTTACAATAAATAAAACATATATTCCTAACGATCACATTTCCTTTTACTTGATAAGAGGAATAGCGAAATAAATTGAAACAGTTTAAAAACGCTGCATATTGTTTCACCTTGGGTTCGTTATTCCTCCGACCGGGAGCATGGAGACTTATATCAATAGATTCAGGGTCCAAAATGTAGTGGAAAATGATACCCCACACGCCTAGGTACCAGAAATCTTGAAAAAAGTATTCAAAATAGGAAGATAGGGAACCATTTGACCCATAACCTCTTCCAGCGGGCGCCAATCGTTCCAGGACCAGTCCCATTGAATTCAACGTCCAAAATTTAGTCGAAAATGATGTCCCACACGCATATATCGCCAAATATCTCAAAAACATGTTTTTCAAAATAACAATTTTGACCACTAATACCCTAACCCCATCAATTTGGTCCGATCATGAAAAGTTTCGTTTCCCTGACCCAAATTTCAGATTTTTAGACATTTTTCGACTCCAAAAATTGGTGTGGACGGCGAACAACGTACGGCGGCCGGACATTTAGACACCTTGAAACGTCTAGAAACAAGTTTTGGGGCGAATCGGAGAAATATACTTTTTGCTTAAAAACATAGGTTGATTATTCAAGGAATAACCAACCATAAATTACCTCTATTATTAATTTTTCATTATTTTCATTGATTGGTGTCCCTGATGGTCCTCTTTTTGAACTCCCTCCACGAGGCATAAATTGTTTTCTAAGAAAACTACCTTGCTCAAGCGTTGCGCTAGGAAGCCACAACCGCCCACCTCAAGGTATTTGTGCTCCAGCTGCCCAGATATACATTAATTTGTATAGTAATGACTCATTTCAACTAAAGCATTCCTGCAAACAACTGGACAGGAGCCAATCTGGTTAGATTGAACCAGCACAACAGTCAGGAGTTGATGGCTGAGTATGCTATGAGCAGTGGCTCGTCAGCTCGGGTGCCTGAAGTGTCGTATTGGGCAGTTGTGGGGGTTGCGCAAACTTGAGGGATGCCCACGTCTTTGTTTATTGCTTTGAAAATGCTCATGACTCCTTTATTTTAATACTTTTTAGACCTGGGGTTGGTTTTTGTCATTTTCATCGATAGATGAATAGTAAGAATTGCACGAAATCTGGAGTACTCGTTTGGGTCAAACATTGGCTTAATCCTGTGGCCTGGGAAGCAATAAACGATAATTTATCGAATCCAAGAATATTCGAGAAAATCATGTTATTATGAAGAAGAAGATTTCAGTTACCATTATGCGTCATTTTATTCTCTTGAAAATAACGTCTATTCTCTTCTTTGTAAACATGAGCAATCGCATTGGGAAATGTGAAATGACAGTGATAATGCCCCCGGTCTTTGAAATGTCGCGTGTTTCTGATCCATTTATGTTCTATTATAAGACGATAGTAATTTCCTTTAATAATCACATCATAGCCGGTGTAATAATCTGAAAGTAAGATTCTTGTCCAGAGGGCTCACAACGAATCCTCACGAATATTTCAGCTTGGTTTATTTTTTATGCGAGTCCGTGCAGCTACTAGGAAGGAATCGATTCACCATCCCCTCGTTGGTATGGAGGTAGGTCACTTTTTACCCCCCGAAATTTCCATTTGTACGCGGCAGTTCAATAACCGAACATGTGTTTACCTTTGAGGTATTTCGTCTGAATCCCATTTTCCTCGCACCACCCTTCATCCATCTTCCCCGCAAGTTGTTACGAAACTGAAGTATCCGAGTGGGTTCTGCGCGGAATATATACTACACTCTGCCGCTTCTCTTTTTGTCCCAGCAAGATAGGAAATTCTGCCATGTCTGAACAATGTCATTCGTTGTTGTTCAGAGAGGCTTACGAGGGCCGGGATGGGAAAG
The DNA here is from genome assembly GCA_019603395.1 of Cyrtorhinus lividipennis. Classification (NCBI taxonomy): domain Eukaryota; kingdom Metazoa; phylum Arthropoda; class Insecta; order Hemiptera; family Miridae; genus Cyrtorhinus; species Cyrtorhinus lividipennis. The sequence continues at coordinate 31,468,370 of CM033998.1, read as the reverse complement.
AAAGAGAACAAGCAGAACAATATCTTGAGTTTCGGCAAAAGGTATCCTCATCTTCAGCGTCTTCCGCCTTTGTGTCACCTCCCAAACAGAAACCTTTCATCTTGGAAGCAGCACCCGATCCTTTTCATGCCTCCCATTGTTTTTGCGCGACTTCATTCTTCTTTCGTAAAACGTTTGTGCTCACATTGAACTTTACCGTGATCTTTGATGTGCCGTTCCATTGAGCAGTTGAGCAAAGAAAGTTCTCGTACATACTACGACTGCGAATGGAAACTGGATAAAGTTCCATTTAGCGTAAGAATGATTTGATAATGACGACGAAAGGGAGAGAAATGTCGCAAAGTAGAACGTCAATGACTAGATTTTACTACCGTCCTGCGTTAAAGCAGAGGAGCACAGTGAGTTGAAATGAAAACACCCAAGTTTTTCTGAGCGTAAAACCAAAATCAATTTCTTGTGAAAGCTCTCAGCCCTACTCCTGATCGCTCCCTCAAGACTTGGTAGTATTGCGGGTTTCGAACTCGTTCGCTTGTCGTGTTTGACGTTCTACCTTTCTACGGTCTGAGACGTTTGAGAGGAACCATGCAAGAAACGTCATCTAAATCCGAAAGTGATTTGGCTAAAAACTAGCCATTTAAATATAAAATTACTCAATAATAATTATGTCAAATGGAGGTCAGATTGAGCATTACTGCCCTCTATCGTCGATCTGATATTTTGATTGTAAACATTTTCACGTGTTTTCTACGAATGCAAGCGAATTTTTCCATGATTTTGTGGGTTTTAGATCTATTCAATGAGAATATAGAATAAAATAGAATTGTATCTACTACTGTTCCAATACAGATAAGTTTTTGTTTTTAATAAATTGTATTGCTGCACCAGTCTAGAAGTTTTGCCCCACCGGACGGCTCACTAGGACTTACATTTTTAATTCCTTGATCTGGTTTTCGGTTAATCTGATGAATCGTTTCGTCACGACATTGTCGTCGCTAAATACCCAACTATTCTCTGATGAATTTTCCTTCAACGGAACTCACCGAAAATTCTAGTCCGAGCTGAAATGAAATCGATAACGTCAGGTCACATGACCTGGAACACGAGATGGCATGTCAAGCGAGGTTATGTATCGCATGCCGATCCCCACTAAAAGAATAAATTTGCACAGTTCCAATTTTCCTTTTGTTTGCAAGCTTCTTGTTGAATGGAAGCAGAGCATTCCCTGGAGCTCACGTTTCTTTGTACGTATCATTTGTGGATTTTTCGTGTATTATTTTTATTAGAGTAATATTGTAGTCGTATCGACAAAACCTTTTTTTTTCTTGGTTGGTTATTCCTTGAATAATAGTTTTGAAAGTATGGTAATTTTCTGGTGAGTTCTGATTATTACGACCAGTTTTGTACCGTGTGCAGGGAAAGCTGTTGTAAGAGCTACTCGTTCCTGCGGTCTATGATGTTAAATAATGCACGAAAAGGGTTTTCCATTTCGTCGAATACCTGCGAGGAAGTACGGCTGAGAAACGCCGGAAATCAAAAACCCGCTCTGAGGGAGTCTCTCCGCAGATGGGAAAACTTTAGAGAAGTTGGATCGCTCTTGGGAGGCATAGGAAAACACTGTTTGAACAGTTAGTTGGTTTTCCTTTGAAAAACAAAAAGGCTTCATATTTTAGTAGGCGATTACGCTGTTTACATCTGGACTCATATGCATGTATGCATGTACAAACGATCGCAGCCATCTCTCAATTTACATTAGTCTCCTTCGACAGCAGTGTCCCGTACAATCCCTTTGAGGACAGCCAACACAGTTGTAGTTGCTGTCAGACATGAGTGGGAGTAACGTCCAGCACCAGAATAACAGAGAACGCAGACAACAAACTAGTAATTGAAGCCTTTCAAGTCGATATCCTGTATTCAAGAAAATAATGTACTATTTGAAGTAGTTACTTTGTATGACTCCTCTCAGAGAAGGAGAATCATTACGTAGGTTGTTTCCCACGTGTTGTAAATGAAAAGACTAAGTGAAACTAGACTAAAATGGAGTAGATGCCTACGAAATTGCCTTCGATATCCCAAATTTTCCAGTAGCTAACCACGTCCATCAGAACCCAATTCCTTTCGAAACAATTTCATTTTCATTTTGGCCACATTTTGAGATCCAGGATTAAACTTGATCTACGTGTGATGCGCATTCATAATTAATAACGAACTCCTAAAGACACCTATAGCAGTGCGATGGTCGCAAACCTGCTCGAGAGTTCATATTTTAAATAAGTTGCAAATTAAATAGGATTCGAATGACGTAGTCAATTCGGTGTTATCTTATCTGTTTTATGGAAAAAATATATATTTAAATGCGAAATAATAGTATCTAGTTTGTCCTCCGTTTTCAATACAAAAACGACCATTTTGCTTAAAAACTAGAAAATTTTCATTTTTTTAAGCTAGAATTTTTAAGCAATACCAATCTAAATGTCAATTAAATTAACAAATTTTCGTGATTTGTCCACCTTTTAGAGCATTTTTCGGAAATTCTCTTATCGTAGAAGTTATTTCAGAGACTTGATTGGTGTTATATAGAATATGCAATCTCCGAACTACTATAGCTGTCGTTCGGAATTCGTTTTTGATTGTGAATTTTAATTGTACGTATTGGCAAAGAGGAAGGTTTTATCGACCGCAAAAGCACCTCTGCTGCTCCGGCAATCCGTTGTGAATCGAAATGCTGAATCCAAAGTTGTAGTTAAAAATAGAGTGCATTTTTTAAGCCACGAAAATTTGGTTTATCCGAAAACCCGTGTATCGAAAACGGATTGAGATAGAAATAGATGTGATTAATGATGATCCATTCAATTTTTAATAAGTTCTACCCGTTTTCTATACTAAGGTGAAACCTTCAAATGTTTACGAAGGTAACTTCAGAGATTAGGTGACTATCTCAATTCAGGCTTGATTTCAGTAAAGTTATGTGAGCTCGATTTCAGATACTTTCTAAGTAGCATGGAGTAATATAGCGCCATTGTTGGAGATTGCATTTAAGAGCGTATGAACGCAAATTTATAGCCCGTAAATACTGCGGATTTCTTTTCAAGTGCCTGTAGGTGCTTCGAGAGGAAATCTGCCTCTGAAAAGTTGTTCTTTTTAGCATGTTATCTCCCATATTTGCCGAGGAATTGAGTTCATGGCCCCTTACCACGAAGCTCTCCTGTGAAGATAATGTTGAAGAAAATGCGAAGGTGGCTTCACTCGCGTAAATCGTGAATTGAAGGCAAATGTGCGCGTGCGTTGCATTCCAAACGGACCTATTCCACGCATACGATCAGTGATTCCATTCAGAACCTTCAAATCTCTAAATTGCTCTCCTACGAACGATCAGTGAAATTTGCCGAAAGGGTCGACGCGGAAGGAATATTTTTTGACGCCATATTCCGTGCCCTATTATACACAAAGGACGAACAAGACGAGTTGAATGGGCCCTGAAATACGCAGCTGATTTTAACCGGGGCTTGTACAAGACGGAGGGTGGTGTCACATTAACCTCGTTAGTCACTCAGGGGGTCCTGAGATTGCCGTGAATTACGCCCGAATACCCCATGAAATCTTCACCTTTTGAACTCCACTCCCGGAAAATTGATGGGAGGCTTACGCATGATGAGCTATCAAAAAGTTACGGTAATTGTATTTTCTATCGCCCCTGATGGCTCGTACGATTTTTGGAGATACGCCCTCTCAGGTTCTACTCCTAGAAGTGTCGATTTCGATTCCCTTATTTTCTAAATTATATCCTTTCATTGCGTAATAGTTTTTGGTTGGTTATTTCTTAAATAGTCTCCGATTTAACCCAACATTTTTTTTTCTGGGCTTTTCTAACTATCGTTAAGTATTTAGATCAAAATAAGCAAATGTCCGTCCGCCGTACATCGTTTTTGGTATTAGACATATTTCTAATAATGCTGCAAATTCTTACACACGGGGTGGTTATTCCTTGGACCAGGCGCATGAAGACTCATTACTTCAACATGGGGAAAATGGAAAGAGTGGGTGTGACCAGTCCCGGACCCATTCCAATCGATTGAGGGTCCACAATATAGTGGAAAATAATACCCCACACGCCTAGGTACCAGAAATCTCGAAAACACACATTCGAAATGGGTAGATAGGCACCCGTTTTGGCCAATAACCTCATCCAGAGGGCGCCAATGTTCTGGGACCCTTTTCATTGGATTCAGCGTCCAGAATGTAGTGGAAAATGATACCCTACACACCTTAATTGCAAAAAATCTTAAAAATCCAATTTTTGAAATTCATATTTTGACCCCTACCCCACCCAAATTTGGTCCAATCGGGTTGAAAAGTTTCGAGGACCAGCTAGAGCCATGAACCTGACCAAAATTTCAGATTTTTCGAATAATTTCTACTACGTAGTCGGCGTGGACGGCGGACGGACATTTGCTAATTTTCATCTAGACACCTTGAAACGTCAAGAAAAAACTTTGGGCCGAATCGGAGAGATTGACTTTTTGCATGAAAACATAGGTTGATTATTCAAGGAATAACCAATCAAAACCTGTAATTTTGGGCAGGGACTCTCTCCGAAACTAATTGGTGCTCGAGACTTTTCAGCCCGATCGGACCATATTTGGAGGGTAGTGGTCAAAATTTGTATTTCGAAAAACGGATTTTCGAAATTTTTGGCGATCTAGGCGTGTGGAGTACCATTTTATACTGAATTTTGGATGCTGAATCGATTGGAATGAATCCGGGACACTCCACACTCACTGTTTCCCCCATTTTCTCCACGCTACTGGTCCGAGGAATGACTAACCCCTGTGAAAGAACTTGCAGCGTTATTCATATCCCCTCTCGAATTTTCTTTTCTACTTTGTATGATTATAGGATGGAGAGGAAAATGGTTATACCTATTAAAAAGCAACAAAAGTTTACTGTAGATTCCGCTTGAAACAAAGTGTTGTTACGTTTGGCAAAGAAAAAAGATCCACGTCATTTCTTGTTGAAGCCAAAGTGAGCAATAAATTCATTTTTTACGGCTCTCACAAACGCTTCCTATTTATTCGTGAATGAAAATAATATGTAATCCACAACGATTGTAGCGCGTGAAAAATTTCTTCGCCGTTCCGACGGGTAGCTACGCCGGAATTGAAGTAGGGTGAGGGAAGTTATACGGTCACGAGAATAATTGAAGCCGCGGATTTACCGCCGCATTTGATATTTTTTGTTCAGTGCCAACGCTTGTTTCCTCAGTGGTTATAGGTGGCGTGTATTGAAATAGGGAACTTTATATTCCTTCGCAACCCGAGATCGATGTTCCGAGTATCATGGATTCCCTCGAGATTAATTTCTCCCCTCATGCTTCACAATAGTATAGAAGGGTAGTAGGTTTTGATGGTTGATAACTTCATGTAGGTGACAGGGCTGAACCTCGCGGAACATTAAAGGCAATTCAATCGCTGCCTACATCGACCGGGTATATTGGATATCCTTGTTATCCACGATGCCCCAGGCATCCGTTTAGCGTTCTTTGATTCGAGAGAATTCGCTGTCATTCGAAGCGAGAGTAAATTTACTTCCTATTCAACAGGCTCATTGTTTGATGATCTGAATACATGTAAAGGATTACGTGAATACGATGGTTTGTTGTTGGCAAGTCGGTTGGGGAAACTATCACTAAGCTGATGGGATAACAACGTTTCACAATCCAAAAGTTGGAAATTCCTCCCCTCGGTATGGGTACCAGTCGCATGTACAGTTTCCCTTGAAAAAGCCATGTGATGCCTGCGTAGTCTTCCGTTGAAAAGAAGTAATCGCTGCTCGACGTGAGAAGTTCCAACCTAGTTGGAAGAGTTGAGAGAACGGAGCAACTTGTCACAAAAGGAGTAGGTAGGTAGGTAAATAATTGAATCCCAGTCCCCAGGAAGTTTCGATCCTTTTGAAACTGCCTAACGAAATCTGTTTGACCCTGGTCCTTGCCGATGAGACGGGTGCCAAGTTAAAGGGACAGTGAGAGCTGAGTTGTATTGACCTTCCAAAACCTCGCTCGGGCATTCAGGTCGAAATTAATTATGTAAAATCACATCATGAACTTGAGCAATTAGCAGAGTCATCTATTTGTAATGAGATTATTTCAACAGGCAACCGTTAGGATCTAGATAAAAGCGGCATTCCTGTAATGAAGCTGGGGGAGGAAGGTATCCGTATAGCGTACCTGACATCGCTAAAAGTTGATCCTTTATAACTCTGTGCTCTCCATTTTGGTTAGTTATTCCTTGAATAAAACCTTTGTAGTCATGTCAGAAGTCAACCTCCCCGATTGGCCATTAACGTTTCATGTTGTACAGATGAGAAAACCCAAATGTCAGTCCTCGGTACGTAGAAAATTGTCCAAAAAGGAATAACCAACCAAAATCTGAAATTTTGGTTAGCACTCCCTCCGGCTCTAGTTAATCCTCGAAATTCTTCAAGTAGATCGGACCACATTTGCGGGGAGGGGGGTGTAAACATGTATTTTTGGGACAGGAGGCGCGTGGGGTATCATTTTCCCTAAAATATTGTATGCTAAGTTGGAATCACAAACATTCACATTTTCCCTATACTTTTGCTCCAAGGAATTTTCAGTTTTTTCAATTATTAGGGATAACACGGGAAATGTTGAAGTGATGAAAGTCGAACAAAGAGTCGATTTGCCCAAAAATCCAACCAAGAATTTGAATCTGAAATGAAAAAGATGATGTTTTCCTTATTCATTTTTCCCACTAACATAGATGTCTATGTTTCCCATTACTGCTAGGGAAGGTCTATTTTGTTAGTGTTCGAATGTATTACTGGTTTCATTTCGTCCGGGTTTCGTAGCAATTAGTTTACAAGATGGTTGTAGGACATTTGCCTCTGAGAGATTTGCCGTGGTATTAAATCGATGATGATTGATACATCTATTATCTCAATTCGGGCCAAAAGGACGACCTTGCTGACCCATATGGCCAACTGGGCTCCTAATTCAGTTCGTAGCTACAACGACGTTTTGAATGAGCAGTACGTCAATTCGGTGAAGAGAATAGCTCAATTATGAGACTCGACAGGCCCCCAGGCACCAGGGACCTCCTGGGTGGAACAAAGGTAAAGTAATTAGCCTAGTGATCGATACAGCCTAGATCCCAAAGGACCTCTCGCCTCCGCACACCGGCTACTAATCCTATATCCACCTCATCACATTAGCTATTCCACACTAGTTGACACAGCTCGGCATGTGAGAGACACCTGAACCTCCGCATCCTGCAGTTCTAATCATTTTCCCACCTCTCTGATTAGGTTAAATTGAAATTTTTGATGGTTATAGGAATCAGTATTTTTCCTAATAATAATTAATGAAATAGGAAATCATATTTCCCTATCAATTCCTTATTTGCACTTCTTCACGCACCGTTTCTCAAAACATCAACCAATGATCAAGCTTCCCTTCACCTCGTCTTTATTTTGCTAGGTAAAATTTGTTGACATCTATTTTCAATGTTGAGGCGAAACTGATCAGGAAGATGACAGCTCTAGGGAGAGAAAATATTTAAGTGATCTCCAGAGGCCTTCTCAATTTGTGGAGGAAATCAGTTCTGAGACGAGAAATTCGGGTGAATTTTAATTTTGTTGTTAAAATCCGTTACATTGACCGAGTCTATGAAGAGATTGGGTTTGTTGGTGTAAATTTACTCTTGCCTAAGGGTACGATTTCTCCAGCCCTGTGAAGCTGCCTGTGTCTTCAGGGTGAGCAAGGTGATTATTTCTTATGCCCTTGTATACGTAGCTGCCCGGGATCCACATCCCATCAAGCCAGACCAGGTTATATGTCTGATTAAGATGAGACCGAAATTGTGAAACGGGCCTAACAGCTATAAAGGCCTTCGAACATCCGCTAAAAATAACGGTTCTATTTAAACGTGAGCCCAGTATGTTATTCTCCGTGAATGTAATCGAATTACAATTTACTATGTTTCTTTAGACCCTTTTATCAAACGGCTGAGCACCAGTTCTTGTCGGTAGCTGTGCAAAAGTGTTTTCGATTCCGTTTTCAACTCGCATCAGCACGCCTCGTAACACCCTTGACGACCCACATTCCAGTCCCTGACGCCGCTTTTGCTATTTCGCTAGGTGCTTTACCCACTGTATGGTAATGTTGGCTGTAATGGGCAGCGCCAGGTGTATTGTATTCCATTCCGCTTAGTGATGTAACCAAAGTGCATTACGGATTCTGGAGATGGAGTCTCCTAATGGATTCAAGTGAGCCTATTGAGAGTGAGCTTGCGCTGGCATTCGCTTGATCTTTGTGTTGAACCTTGGCTCTGAGGTGAAACGATCGTGTTCAGATTTATTTTATATTTATTATATCAAAGATTTATAGCGGTGGGATCTTCCTTTAGAGCGTGTCGGGGTAAATACGGGGTAATACGCGTCGGGTCTTCGTTTTCGTGGGCTAAGTGGGTTTTGAGCCTCCACAACTTGGCTGGCCGTCGATATCACCTACTGTCGCTGATCAGAGGCCACAGATAATATAACTTGTCGCAACCACGGACTAATAATCAGTGCCTCCACGAGCGAACCCAGACTTCCTTAAACCTCTAATAAGAATGCGTATTTTCATTTCGACGGTTTAGGTCATCAGCTTTCAGTAAATGTTTTGATGAAAAGTGAGAAAAATACTTTCAATAAATGACTGCCAATGACTTTTGAAACTGATCTGGTGCACCAGTTCAGTTCGTTATTGTAAATTTTTCCAATCATTGTATATGTTTAATCGTGATTTTCACCCTTTCGGATAAATACTCCTTCTGCTATCTAACCAGATAACCGTAGTGGAAGCTGAAAGTTGCCAAAAACATCGTAAACCTTGCATTCCAATCTGCGGCATTAAACAGTCAACAGAAATAGATGGGTGCTTATTTTGAATCTCGGGCTGCAAGAAGAGCCTTGAATGAGTCGTTAAGGGGGCGTCAGACACTTTTGTGATACCGCTTCTGGACCCTCCACACATTAGGGTTGTGCAGCTATGCCTATGTGACTCCTTTTCGTGAACTTGCCTGCTTTCAACTCCGTTTAGTTTGACCTCCCCACCCTACGCTGAGCCAGCCTTCTTTTCATCCCTTTTTCACCATCTGCGAGCGGTTGGGTTGGGTGATTTATACCTGTTCCAAAACTGTGTTTAGACCTTCAGACAAGGTTCCGTCCTGATGAACGAAGCCGTATAATGGCTCTAGTTGGTCCCTGAGACGTTTCAACCCGATCGGACCAAATTTGGGAGGGGTAGTGGTCAAAATGTGTATTTTGAACAATGCATTTTTTTAGATTTTTTGCGATCTAGGTATGTGGGGTATCATTTTCCACTAAATTCTGGATTCTGAATCCAATTAAATGAATCCCGGAACGGGTCGCGCCCTCTGGATGAGGTTATGGGTCTAAATGGGTACCTATCTACCCATTTCGAATGATCCTAGATCGCCCAAAATCTTAAAAATCCATTTTTCAAACACATTATGACCCCTAACCTGCCCAAATTAGGTCCAATCGGGTTAATAAGATTTGAGGACCAACTAGAGCCGGAAATGGGTCCCTGACCAAAATTTCAGATTTTTAGAAAAATGTTTACTACCTAAAACGGCACGGACAGTGGACGGCTAGGCGGACGGACATTTGACTTCTGGTTGGTTATTCCTTGGTTTCATGAAAAAGGTCAACATTTCCAATTCGGCTCAAAAATTTATTTATTATTTATAAATTACCCTATAGATGTTCCTACGAAGATCAGAAAGAAATTGAAAAACAAATAGCTGAATTGTTAAATCATGGAATGATTGAAGAGTCCTGCTCACCATTTGCCTCACCAGTCACGTTAGCGTATAAAAAAACGCTGCAAATTCTTACACAGGGGTTGGTTATTCCTTGGACCAGACGCATGGAGACTCATTTCTTCAACATGGGGGAAATGGGGAAACAGTGGGTGCGGCGGGTCCCAGACCTATTCCAATCGATTCTGGATCCAGAATTTAGTAGAAAATGATACCCCACACGCCCAGGTACCGGAAATCTCGAAAACGCATATTCAAAATGGGTAATATATACCCAATTTGACCCATAACTTCTTCCAGAGGGTGCCAATCGTTCCGGGACCCACTTCATTGAAATTAGCGTCCATAATTTAACGGAAAATGATACCCCACAGGCCTAGGTTCCAGAAATCTCAAAAACACATATTCAAAATGGGTAATATATACCCAATTTGACCCATAACTTCTTCCAGTGGGTGCCGATCGTTTTGGGACCCATTTCATTGGATTCAGCGTCCAAAATTTAGTGGAAAATGATACCCCACTCGCCTAAATCGCCCAAAATCTCGAAAATCCATTTTTCAAAAAACACATTTTGACCCCTACCCCGCCCAAATTTGGTCCGATCGGGCTGAAAAGCTTGGAGGACCGTCCTAGGCCGGGAACAGACCCCTGACCCAAATTTCAGATTTTTAGAAAATTTTCTACTACCAAAAACGGCGTGGACGGCGTACGGCTGACGGACATTGACCTTTTGGTTGGTTATTCCTTGAATAATCAACCTATGTTTTCATGATAATGGTCAACCTCTCCGATTCGGCTCAAAATTTTTTTCTGGACGTTTCATGATGTCCTGATCAAAAAAGGTCAATGTCCGTCCGCCGTCCGCCGTCCATTGTCCACGCCGTTTTTGGTAGTAGAAAATGTTCTAAAAATCTGAAATTTGGGTCAGGGGTCTGTTCCCAGCCGAGATGGGTCCTCGAAACTTTTCAGCCCGATCGGACCAAATTTGGAGGGGGTAGGGGTCAAAATGTGTTTTTTGAAAAATGGATTTTCGAGATTTTGGGTGATTTAGGCGAGTGGGGTGTCATTTTCCACTAAATTTTGGACGCTGAATCCAATAAAATGGGTCCCAGAACAATTGGCACCCACTGGAAGAAGTAATGGGTCAAATTGGGTATTTATTACCCATGTGGGTGACTTCAGCCGAATAGACAAACAAAACACATCGTCATATCCTGTTGTTTATAACCAGCTGTTAAACTTAGCAACCAATTTTGAGCAGTTGCCTACAATTCTTTTTACTGTCCGAGCTTTTTATTCGTACCATTCAATTCAATTTAATACAATTATTATAGCCTTCTAAATTACCTACGTTTTCTCAATATTATATTAGTAAATTAGTGTCGTAGTGCCCCATAGATACACCCATCTTGAATACCTATGTGTTTTCGGGATTTCTGCTATCTAGGCGTGTGGGGTATCATTTTCCACTAAATTTTGGACGCTGAATCGATTCGAATGGGTCTGAGACCCGCCACACCCACTGTTTCCCCCATTCGAGGAATAACCAACCCGTGTGTAAGAATTTTCAGATTTTTTTGATCAGGACATCATGAAACGTCCAGAAAAAAATTTTGAGCCGAATCGGAGAGGTTGACCATTTGCATGAAACCGGTGAATGGAATGCGAAAGAAAGGACCTGATTATGTGTAGTTTTCAGGGAACTAAATAAATTACTAATTCCGGAAAGTCAACCTTTCCCTCTTATCGAAGATATCATTGTGAAGACGCGCGACTGTAAATGGTTCTCGGCTCTAGACATTTGGCTTTCTGGTCCATACCAATTCGTACCAAAGACCGATACAAAACTGGTTTCATAACGCAGCACGGTCACTGGCAATGGTCTTGCATGCCATTTGGCTTAAAGAATTCGCCGGCCATTTTTCAGCGTGTGCTCTCGGGAATTATACGACGTAATAATCTGGACGTTTTTTGTTGTAATTTCATAGATGATATTTTAGTCTTCTCGAAAACCTTCAATGATCACTTGATACACCTGGAGACTCATTTCTTCAACATCGGGAAAACGGAAACAGTGGATGTGGTGGGTCCCAGACAAATTCCAATCGATTCAGCGTCCATAATTTAGTAAAAAATGATAACCCACACGCCTGGGTACCAGAAATCCCGAAAAAACATATTCCAAATGGGTTATAGATACCCAATTTGACCCATAAGTTCTTCCAGTGGGTGCCAATCGTTCTGGGACACATTTCGTTGGATTCACAGTCCAAAATTTAGTGGAAAACGATACCCCGCTTGCCCAATCTCCAAAAATCCAATTTTCAAAAACACATTTGATCCCCCCCCCCCCCCCACCTACACCCAAATTTGTTCCAATCGGAAAGTTGATGAGATACCTTTTCACACTGAGCAAGTGTCTGTAACCATATGAAAACCAAGACAGGGTCATTTCTCTATGAATAAACCCAGAAAAAAAAACGCTGCAAATTCTTACACAGGGGTTGGTTATTCGTCAGACCAGGCGCATGGACACTTATTTAAAAACATAGGGGAAATGGGGAAAACGGTGGGTGCGGCGGGTCCCAGACCCATTCTGATCGATCAGGATCCAAAATTTAGTGGAAAATGATACCCCACACGCCCAGGTATCGGAAATCTCGAAAACGCATATTCAAAATGGGTAATATATAGCCAATTTGACCCATAACTTCTTCCAGTGTGTGCCAGTCGTCCTGGGACCCACTTCATTGGATTCAGCTTCCAAGATTTAGCGGAAAATGATACCCCACACGCCTAGGTTCCAGAAATCTCAAAAACACATATTCAAAATGGGTAATATATACCCAATTTGACCCATAACTTCTTCCAGTGGGTGCCGATCGTTCCGGGACCCATTTCATTGGATTCAGCGTCCAAAATTTAGTGGAAAATAATACCCCACTCGCCTAGATCGCCCGAAATCTCGAAAATCCATTTTTCAAAAAACACATTTTGACCCCTACCCCGCCCAAATTTGGTCCGATCGGGCTGAAAAGCTTGGAGGACCGTCCTAGGCCGGTTACAGACCCCTGACCAAAATTTGAGATTTTTAGAAAATTGTCTACTACCAAAAACGGCGTGGACGGCGGACGGCGGACGGCGTACGGCGGACGGCGGACGGACATTGATTTTTTTTTATCTAGACACCATGAAACGTCCAGAAAAAAATTTTGAGCCGAATCGGAGAGGTTGACCATTTGCATGAAAACATAGGTTGATTATTCAAGGAATAACCAACCAAAAGAGGTCAGGTAAACAGAAAAGAATGAGTTTCTCTCAGGTAACCAGGAAAGGAAAACCCTTTTTCTCTCTCAGCTTTGCACCTCTCTCTCTCATCTGTCCCTTCAAGGGGGTCTGTCGACACAACTCGATCTAGCGGCAGACGGCCGAACTGTCGCCGTTGACCACCCTACCCCGCCAGACCCATGCCGCATGGCCTGATTTTCCAAAAGTATTTCCCGATTTTTTGAAGCTCCTGTTTGAAAATTCAGACTTTTTTCTTTCGCAATATCCTTTTAAGACTTGTTGTTGTTCTCTAAAAGAAAATTCAACTGCCAACTTCTCATAACTTCAAAGTTACGAAATTTAAAATTTAAAATTTTGAAAATATTTCATTTGTTTATAGGCTAGAGAAATTTCACAAGTCTTACGAGCATATTGCAAAAAGAAAAAGTTTAAATTTCCATACAGGAGCTTCAATAAATTGGGAACACTTTGCAAGGGACTGTCTGACGCCCCCTTAAGTTCTGAGACGTCCAAGGATGTGGTTAAAATGAATGACCTTCAGATATTTCCATTTCGCACAGTGATGTGTACATTTTACGGTTCTTTGAGACCATGATATCCTCGTAATACGTGTATCAGGCACATTGCCTCCATCTATGGGATGGAGAGGGTACCTCCAGATACCCATACCCTTTAGATAGCCGCAGTTCTTTCGCGCAGACCTCGCGAGCTTTTTTTCCTACTGTTCCATTCACCATAAATTAGTAGCACGAGTTCTTCATTCACAGACATGTTTTTGAAGTAACAAATGTACTGTAATTGTGCGTGTGAAGCATTTACATGTATCAATCTAATGCGCCTATTGATGTATTCTGCCAATTTGACTCACGGGAAAAGCCAGAAAAAAGTCTTTCTGCACCGTGTATTATTCCTCGATGAAGTGGTAACTGGCCCTGGCCATCGATTTAGGGGCCGGCATAATAATTTTGCAAGAACAGTGCTAAAGCAGCAAAACTTTGGGCATTATTTTCGAGAAATTTGCGGTGTAACAAACGCAGCGAACATTTCGGATATAAAATCTCCACGAAAAGGACGTAAAAAGAGAAAGTTATGGGGCAACTTTCACTATTTGTTTTTAATTACTGAAGTAATGTACCTAATTAATCACTTAACTCACCTAATTAATCAGGCCTGCTAACTTTTCTTAAAAGTCTATTTAGTTTTATTCGTGTCTTTTCTGCGAAAGTCTTAATTAATTTGAGTGTGGTGATGAAAACCCCTTTCCTCGGCATGTAGAACGGTTGAGTAAAGGTTGCAGTATTATTCCATGTAACAGCACTTACTCCTCGTTCAGCCCTTATAATGGAAATCCTCCCAGCACGATTGAGAACGTTACGGGCTGTATAACTTGTAGGAAGAAAGGCAGAAGGGATACTATCACAAATACTCGATTCCGATAGGCGGCCGGTATTGGAACACGATCGAAAGGGGGAGGAACACGTAAATTGTGATCAGCCTCGCTGGTCGGGTTGATATGATAACGTATTTACACTGGGGACCTCAGATAATCTTCGCTGGGGACCGCTTTTATACGGGTGCCGAAGGACTATCGATGGGCTGGGATCAACGGGAGCCCCAAAGGCCAATTTACCGACGAGGGGAAGAACATGATCTTCCCTTCTGAATGCGGGTTAGATTGAGGAGAGTCGGCCCGACATCCCAAAATGTTCCACCATTCGGTCTAAGTATTACCAAATTACACAGTAGTTGTACTCAACTTTCAGTTTAAAAATTGTTTTGAGAACTGAAGGAGATCATGATTGTGTTATATTTCAGATACAGTTGAAATGTGGTTATACCCATGAAAATATTTCTTTGCCTAAAACCACACAACTTACGCAACAAATGTGAGTTTTCAGATGACATTTTTAGTTTTCTCCTCACGCCGTGCGGCCTGAATTGGCTAGGTTTGCTGCAAAGGGTTGTTTGCTGTATTTCTCTGAACGGTACTGTGGGCTGTACATTGTGATAATTCACTATGGCACTCATTAGTTAGCATATATACCTAAGGCCTAGGGCCTAAATTATCATGAATACGCTGCAAATCCATTTACATGGGTTGGTTATTCCTCGGACCAGGAACATGGAGTCATTCCAATCGATTCAGCGTCCAAAATTCAATAGAAAATGATACCCCACACGCCTACGTAAACTACGTACGCCTACGTGGTGCACACTGATCGTAGCATTGACATGTTGCATTATTATTTTAAGGGTGATTCCCTCAACGGGTGTTGAACGAAGTGACTTCTAAACATCCGTCCCATGAGGTAATATCTAGATTTCAGCTTCAGGGGTTTTTTGTCTTCATAAAGCGAAAACAACTCCTGCGTTAAACTTCTATATCCGAAGGCTGTTTCCTGGGTGGTGAAGGGTAGGTACCAGCTTATATCCCACATTGAATTTTCGCGATCAGTTTACCATTTGCGGGATGAAGGTTTTCTCTGTAATGTTTGTAACTGGGTCAAAACCTCCAGCCACAAGCGGTTAGGACCGTCCGGTCTCTCGGATTCCGACGTCGCGTCGGGTCGATTTCCAGGGGAGCGGTGGTGAGGGACAGGAGCGCACTTTGCCACCATCTTTTCGCCACTCGCCAACCCTCACTTGCCAACCCCCGCGCCACAACTGCCAACTTCCTCTGACGTGCCGACACTGCCTCTCGAGGGATCTGATCCTTCCTTCGCAGTCAGGGATCTGCGGGGAATTACGAGAGTGTGCCAATATGTCAACATCTGTCTCGTGGCGATATTACCGCCCTCATCCTCTCAGAGGGTGGTTTAAAAAGCCCTTTGAAACCGGTCCGTCATTTCAGTGTCAATCCTCAAAGGTACAACCCTTCCTCATGCTCGATCCCAATATTGCAACGAGCGATTAGTAATAATATTGTGTATGGTGCATTATGTATTGGGCAATAATGGAGTTTAGGCACCTCACCCCATGAATCAACATGTTCTACCAACACCAAAATTACTTTTTGAAATTTTTCTTCTATTCTTAAATTTTTTGGTTCATCATTCTTATTGGAATGATACACTCTGATATAAATTTAATCTGATATTACCATAAACGAAGAAGAATGTTAGTTTCCCGATCCTATCGCCTCTTCTAATGATGTAGGTATGTGAATAATAATTTATTATTCATACTTCTTCAAACTTCAGAAAACAATCTTTGGTTTGTCTCATTCAATCTCTAGTTCCTTGAATCCACAAGATCTTCAAAATGTTATACCGATGAAATCACTTTGTGGGATGGGTTTTACGACAGTGAGAATAATTTCTTGGTATTACCTCGCTCTCAAGGAATTGCTCGATTCCCTTCCCTCGGGTTTCCCGTCTATTCCTAATCCGTCGTCGCTATAGGCTATGTAAACACGGCCCTAAAACATGGAAGTACCTCTCTATGAGGGGTAAGGACTTGAATTCGCTCTACATAAATAACTTCCAGTCTGGAGAAGAACCAGAGGGACCTCTGAGCCTCCGCTGCCGCCATTATATTTCCTCGTGGTTGACTCCCCCCCCCCCCCCCTACCCTAACGAGCATTCCCTGAGTATATCTCCATTCTATCCCGAGTTTCGTTACGCGAATGGTGGGATAAGGGAGTCGCAGAGTCTGTGCTGTGAGATTCGTGGTGTTGGGGTCCGAGAGAAAGGGAGGAGGCTTCCGACAGAGAAGGACCTACTTCCTGCATCAGCGTTATCCCTTTTCTTCTTGCTCCTCTTCAAAACACACCCCCTTCACCCTGTACAATGACCGCTAAATTACCATATTGTCCCTTTAAAGAGGCAATGCTACCCTCACCCCTTTCATATCCCACCAAACCCACTTTCCCCCTTCCAGAAGTTGCCATTCTCGGTATAATCTTCCCCTTTCTATCTTTAGGATCCAGACTTTTCCATCCGACATTATTAAAACGCTTCCATTCCTCTGCTGATGTTCTATTTACATTTCGTTAAAAGCAAACTCAATGTGCACACTAACATCTTTAATTTCTGTCCCGTGTTTTCCTTCAACGCTGTTTCTCCACATGCCTATGCTAAAGTCCTCTTATCCTGGAATCAAACTCATTTCATTTCTGCTGAGTAAGCCTTCTCGTTACTAAACCATTCGTTGCTTTTTCATACTTTTAAGGACTGAAACCTAATACAAGGTTTTTTTTATCTGGCGTGAGGAAAAAGAATGTGAAACTAGAATAAAAATAGAGCAAAAAAGCTTGGTGGCAACGGACGTTTTCATCTTCCTTCCTTCACAAAATATCATTGTGTGACTTTCTTAAAAATCACGCTTTTTGTTCAATAAACCCGACTCAGCTCCATTACAAAACTACGCGGTTCCCTTTTTTTTTTTTTTTTTTTTTTTTTTTTTTTTTTTTTTTTTTTTTTTTTTTTTATTCTGAAAATTAGCTGTTTTGCATTATGATGTCTAATCCACATCCACAGTCGAAAACAGAGTCGTAAGGAACCAATAGCAGTTGATTGATTGTCACTTAAACAAAATTCAGAGAGAATAGAAGGATACGGGGCATTCAACTCTATTTTCAGTCGTATTATCTAATCTCTAGTAACCCTGAGTGTAGGTACAAGCTGCTCAATTCTTACTAGTAGAAACGTGTCACTCCGGTGAAATGACCAGTTGAAAATGAAAATAGGAAAAACCCGGTGAAATGAAATGGTGGTCCCTTAAATCTTTTGAGGCTCCATCAGAATCCACGAGCCCATCTATGGGTCTGTTCGGATAATCAGTACATACAATCTACTGGTTCAGGTACAGACGTCTTGAGCCTCCTGTTGGTGAGTCCAGCGGCTTTGACGGGCTTATGTTGCCGGGTTTCTTCTGACCAAGACACCGCTCTGGCTTATGGGAGACTGGAGGGAGTCACAGTCGTAATCCCCCTTAAGTCTGAACTCAGTCAGGGTTTGGCATGTAGCTTGTGTCTTGTGGCCCAGACGTAAGACGCCCACAATTGGTGTAAACTAATGGTAGATGAATTAGATCTTGATCTATACTGTGGAGCTCTCTATCGGGACTTGACCGACACATTGCTAATTTCGATGCCACATCAATATTAGTGTGCTCATTCCAACGGAACGTAAGTACTCAAAGCTCGGAGTACTTCTACGGTTCAAAAAGACTACGGGTGGAATTCATAGTCATGACTCGATTTTCGGGATTTAATGGACGGGCACCGCTCCGTGATCATGACTTAGTTTCATGTTCCGCCAACATATCTGTCGGTAGGAACCAAGATATCGATGTGTAAAAACCATGTCGCATTTATGTATCGGCGTCGAACCCCTGTTGCAGACCAGCCTACCAGTGATATTTCTATGAACAACCGCGACTTGAAACACCCTTTCATTTATTGTTTTGAATTTATGTAAAACTACCTGTCCAATAGGAAATCGGCTCTTTTTTCTCAATATGTTGCCATTGCGAATATTACTATCGTCGGAACAACTGTGGCATTAGAGTTAATAAGTACGACACCATTGAACAATTTCCTACCATTTTTCGGGAAGCGAAAATCATTATAAGCAAACCATTTCTGTTTCGGAACCACGGCTCCAAAGGATAAATGTACTAAAGATGAAGAAATTCTCATCTTAAGAGAGTTCATGCCTTATCTCCACATTCCACTAAAGTACCTATAATACGTTTATTCACTTGAGAAACTAGAAGTAACCCGTCCTTTCGTTTTTGTTTCAGGTAAGCGATAAGAGATTTGAGTGGATTTCATGGTAATAATATTGTCATCTACATGAAGTAAGTTATTCCTGAGCTCAGAATTACTCAATTAGAATTATTTGACGACTTATATATATGTGTAAAATTCCACCAATTTATTGTCGGCGAACTTCAGCAAAACAACGAGGCTACAGTCAGTCAATCCCTGAGCATGCAGCAGAACTTGAGAAAAACTTCATCGACTGCTTGGAAATCCGGGCCCTGAACAAACTTACAGGAACCGTTACAACGGTCAAACTCTACTTAACTGAAAAGGCCCACATCTGGGTGCTGGGGGCCGGGATTAAACCCAAAATACGGACCTGTATTTGTAGGCCTCACCCCCTTATTCATTAAAAAAAGTAATTCGTCTCTGGAAAACTGTCAATCCATTTTCCCCTTAATCTTAGTGATTTACTATTTAACTTCATTTATCCATCCCTACAAACCTGATGCATCGTACCTACCCAATCAGCTACTACCTACCTCCTGTGATCAGTTTCCTCCTGCTGAAACCACGGAGCCTACGGCTTTGGCTTCTTTACCTACTCCACTACCAGACACAAGAAACCTTTATTGACCTTTTTTTTTTCGCTAAACGTCTTACACCCGAGCAATTATTGTTGTTTAATATAGTTTCCCGTACATAAAATGTGATTTATTGACGGTGAAACGTTCGCTCGTTCATTGAAGACGGACGAACCTAGGGTACCATCGTTGGCTAAGTCTGAGAAATGTTTACTGCGAATACTATTAAATATATCTTCGTCCCGAGAAAGGCTGACGGCACAAATCGCTGAGCGTCAGAACACGAGAACTCTAATAATTCTCATTTATGGAGAATAATGACTTTGTACAAGAATTCTCGCGAACACATTATTACTTATACGCTTAGTCACATTATCGCCCTGTGTCGGCTCAGTGTGGGGTTGTTCTGACGCTAAACCCCTGATGCCCGCCATAAACTTGGTCATTTGACTGAGCGATGTTGCTAAACCTCGCGTGATTAATTACCGGAGCATCAGTTGTTTAAATCAGCGTAGCTCACACCGAATCCTTCTCGTTACAGAGAACCGTCTGATTGCCACAGTTGAATGTGTATCGCAAGCACGTTACACTGATATTTCTATTTGGCCTTTCTCGTTTTTGAGGCGTTCAGAATTGGATACAGTTAAGATTTGTGTCACGTACATTTTGAAGCTAGCGTAACAAACTGCGATTTCACAGTTAAGTGCTGCCTTGGGGTGATTGGAGCACAACGTTGTTCTGTCGATGATATGGAGAAGCGTGTGGTGGATTCTCTTGTGGCTCTCACCAACTCCCTGTCGGGCCATTTCCATCCCGTGAGTGATGCTCTCAAACTTCCGCTCTTGGCTGATATCGATTCGAACTTTGGTTGAACTCTTGGCGACGAGATGCGGAGTCGCTGTTGTCGTAGTCCTCTCCGGAAACTTGATTATAAATTCCACGAGGGAACTAATCCCTCATTGATGGCAATAGTGGTGAGCGCCGAACCATCGAAGTAAGGTGACTATGACTCGCCAAAACTCTCTTGAGAAAAAACCCCTTTCTGGTTATCGGAATCGTGAAATGGATTTTGAGGTTCATTGTGGTATTGAAGGATGGGGAAATACCGTGTCTGGGCACCGACAGGATCTACGTCGATCTTACTTGATTCAACATTCATGATAATTGAATTGTTAAATCTATTTCTCTCTAGATTAGATCTAGTTTCTATATTTTCTCATATTTTGATTGATTAATAAGACAATTAATAAATTTATAATTTATATTCGTAAAACAAAGAACTACATTGTAAAATTCAAAAAGTAGATAGTATTGATGATAGATAACGAAAATAAAGAGACAAAAAAGTAGGGGCTACTGTGTCCCGTTAGAATCACATTGGGATCTTCTGAGATTCACTGGCTGGATCTCAGTGCTAAAAAGGACGCTGTGAAATAAATCTGAAATTCCTCATGCTGTTTTGCATCTTCGAGTCAATAAATAACAATTGTGCCCAACAAAGTTTCTTCAATTGCCACATACTGAGAAAAATCATGGATACAGCAATAATAAGTAATTGCTACCCGTATTTTGTGTTTTTGAGCCATTATGGGCACAAACTTGGTTGTCGCAAAGAAGTGGGGGCTGCGTGATTTTTGCTAGCCAACAGTCCCATTAATATATCGTTTTTATCATTTTAGTAAATTTACCTTTTTTTAACGAAAACACCTAAGAAACTTAGCGCATTCATTTTTTATAGAATTTACTGAGGTTCGGCGTTTAGTGAAATTGAAATGATAAGAAGTGTTGGGCTTTGAGTAGGTAGATATGCTTCCGAGAAGGGTGGAGGGCTCCCACGTGTGTTGCGACCTGTGGGTGTCGAGGGGCGGTTTTCAGGGTATGCATGGGTTCAACGGCCTGTCACCATTTTCTTGTGGGTTGGCCTGCCTGTTTCCAATAAGTTGTCAATATCATCGTTGTTTACGTGGGATTCAATTATACCTTGTCTCCTCAGAATGGACTTGAAATTTATTTCAAAAATCTATTTCCGTAAATCAGGTGCTTGCCTCTGTTTTGATACACTATTGTAGTCTATCAGCCATGTCAAAAAGTGATGGACCAAACCAATGAATCACAGAATGGTTTCGTCTAGAGGCGAATAGTTTCGTCCTGAAAAATAGCCGAAGAATGCAAGAGCAATTTAATGAGTAATATTTTTTTCTTTACCATAATATCCTTCGCTGTCTGTGGCGATCATGCTACTTGAGAGTTGGATGTAATCATGAGCTCCAGATGGAATTTAGATACGAAACTTTAAAGTAACGACTCTGACAAATGGAAAAAAGAACTTTATCTTACGTACCATAATTATACCCATGAAAACACTTTCTCCGTCAGTATGGTTCCGACCTCCGAGGTGCTGAACTGCGAGATGTGTTGTGGTACTCGTCACTGGACTAATACCACGGTTAAAAAAAGTGTAATCGTGTGAAATAAATAGCTAGATAGTTGCTTTACATAATAATGTAATATGTTGTAACTAGTTGTTATTATATAAATAAAACGCTTAAAAACAAAAAAAAACTTTCTCCGTAACAATTAGAATAATTAGATACTAATTTATACTGATTTAGCGAATCTCCTGCAAAATAGTAAACTCAGGAATTATCTCGTAATGTTTGATTTACAAAGTAATGACTCATGAGTCAGACAACCAATTCGTCAATACATCAAGTTTTGTTTTTATGTGCAAGTTGTTTATATTACTGATGATGAGCGGCCGTTCGTGATTCTACTCTGATGCTGTTCTCTTCAGCAGCACGAGTTGTTGCATTGCAGCAAAAAAATAAAAATAATAAATAAATAAAAAATCAGTAGATAATCATTGACGGTTTTTGCAACATTCATTAGTAGTACCTTTGTGGGTCTAGTTTCTCCAGACGTTCATTTTTCTTAAAGTTATTCGGAAAGCAGCTTTGGCCTCATAGATGCGAGGGGCATAAAAGAGAAGTAATGGGTGCAATAGAACTACACTAAGTATCGATCTGCTAGTCGG
Source organism: Cyrtorhinus lividipennis (assembly GCA_019603395.1). NCBI lineage: Eukaryota > Metazoa > Arthropoda > Insecta > Hemiptera > Miridae > Cyrtorhinus > Cyrtorhinus lividipennis. The sequence goes on along the minus strand of CM033998.1, from coordinate 31,445,912 downwards.
CGAGGACGAGAAAGACGGACGGCCAGGCGCCATCCTCGATCCCTCGCAGACTTCTTCATTCACTTTGCTCCCTTTATATTTTTGCTCGCCTTTCTTTTTTAAACGACCTCTCCCTCACCCCTTCAAAATGTCTCCACCCTCGGCAAAACAGTTTGCCAGAAGCACCCGGGTGGTGAGACGACGACTAAGAGGGCGTTGAAGGAGCGGGTCGCGGTGGTTATCCCAGGGGTGGAGAGTCTAGGACGCCTGGCTCCTGGCTAGCCCCCTTTCTGCCATCCTAACCTCTTTTGTCAAACTTCTGTCTCTAGAGAAGCCGCTCGAGGCCGAGGGGGACCGTGCTCTGTTGTTCCGTTATCTTCGGAAAAAGTTCGGCCGGTTAGATTTTCATCCCAGATGTGAGGGAGGTTCGAACAAGCTAAGAGCTTTGTTTGAAGGGGGCCGAGAGGAAACCCCCAAACAAAACTGCCAAAACAGGAAAGTTAGCAGATCCAAAACCTTATTGGTAAACACAATAACGATATTAGGTGTACATCATGTTCCTCACCCGGAGTGCCTTGCCGAAGAGAAGAAAAACTAATTATATAAGTACGTACGTGCTTAGACTGCGTATTGGTCAGAATCAGCCGGATGCGAGGCTGTGAGCCATATTATCAAGTTTGTTTCACTGGCGAACATTATGTGGCCTGCGGAGGGTACCATTCTGATTTGAAGCCTCTTTCATAAAATGATAAACCCTTTATCACATTTCAATGATCATCTCGTGACGAAGAGATGCGCTTTCCTATATTTTCATATTATGTTTTTCCCCTTGTCCTCTCATATAACGTGTTACCACTAATTTGTATTCTCTGCGTGTTTAGACACTGTACGTCTTTCTTTGGCACCTATCCAGAAAACCCGACAGTATTGTTTGTTACCGAAATACGTAACGGGAATGTTTTGATGACTTTTTATGCTTAGGAATGTTTAATGAGAGATGTATTGATTTTCCATATTTCACGCACAAAGGTTTTTTCACGAATTCCTTCAACGCAGAGTTGGAACGTTACACAGATATTACCACGTCCAAGGCTGCCCTTGCGCATTCTCCAGACAATTATGAGTCTGATGACCAGTCCAAATCTAGCTTAGTGGTACATGAACTTGTCTCACTGATGAAGAGGATAATAATGAACGATTAAAAATGTCAACTCCTGCGCAGAGCGAACTCCTACGAGTTGATCTTCCAACTCCCTTAGTGTCATATTGTTGGAAGTAAAAGTGCCAATCTAGGCACCTAGTGAATATCTCTAGTTTTCAGATTAGTACGAATGCAAAGTTGTCGGAAACCCTATTTGATGAAGTTTCCATATATCGCACATGCTTCCTGTTTGATGAAATTCGATCAACATGAACTGCTTTGTTCTACAACCAAATGATATTTTAAGAGGGAAGTTGGTATGAGTCCCCTCACTGTATTGATTTACAAAGGAAGGACGCGATGGTTAAATATTCTTGAAAATCGTGCCAATTTCCCATTTTTGAGTTCCTTGCAGTAAATGCGAAAATAAAACCCTCTTTTTCATTTCCTGTGTTCTCGGTGTAGATTCCGTGTCAACGCAAATGAGAAACTTCGGAGCCGTCCTGCTTTGAATTACGACTCTCCGCGGGAAAGCCTTTTCATGCCACTGAACACCATGCTCCCTGTCGTTTTTCTGCACATTCGCACGCACACACTCGTGTCATTGATGGCCGTTAATCAATACCTTAATGGGCGAAGTCCCTTACGACCGACAGCTTTTCCTTTTGCACCAGGGAACAAAAGACTTTTTTTGCCGTGCGACTTCAGAGTGAGTGGAGTGGTCGATCAGATGTGGTTCAGCTTTTTAAAGGGCTTGAACGTGACTCCTAACGAGAAGTAGGCCTAGAACTTTTTTTGTGTTTTTAGTTTATTGGAGAGCTGTGAAAATCAATATAATACCGTAATGGATTGAAGGCAATTCACCAACCCCACATGGCTGTATAGAAGCTAACTGGTGTAGAGGCGATTCTCTATGTTTATGAGTTCAGAATCGCCAAGCCAAGGAGTTGTTTATCGGTCTTTATCTACGCCTTTATTGCTCGGTCGCCTAACCATACAATACACAGGCCAGTTAGGAGAAAAAAGAAGAAGAGAAAAGTTTGCTTTGTCCAGGTTTTATCTGTCTATTTTGTAGGTGGTCAGTAAAATGTGCGCCAAAAAATCACGTTCATTTCGACGAAACGTTTTCCAGCATCGTTTAGAGAGAGGATTTTCTCAAACTCTTAAGTCACGCTCATCGCTGGCGAAACGATAATATGCTTCGAGGATATTGTACCTCCCGACTTCTCAGTCTTTGATTCTCCCTTGGCTTTTTTGACATTATACGTCTTACTCTGTGATGGACATCAGCCTCCTGACGTAGTTTATCTTGATAAAACTTGATGGGATAATGCCCAGTAACCGGTGGACGAGTGGGAAAAATTAGCCCCAGTTTTTCTAGGTTTTTGGCGAATCTTCCAATCGCCTGATAAATCTTCTGTCGCAATCGGAATGACGCTTTCTCTGGTCAGCTAGCATTCCTTAGGTCACAGAAATGTCATCAACAAAGATGGTGGTAGGGAGGACGTCACACACTGGTTTAGCTTACCCTTTGCGTTTGTCAGATACCCACGGGCTCTTCTTTGGCATACACTAAGTGACGGCGGAGAAAAAGTGACATGAGAAGGAAGCTCTTGAAAATTCGCTGGGTCGCGAGGGCTTGGATCGATGCGCGGTGATAGGTCGTACCGGGCTGTGATGGCCTACTGCCTCACTACCCCCTTCAACTTTAAATGCCTTCCCTGTCGAACTCGAAAAGGTCACTTCTTAAAGCTACCTGAGAGTTGTCCATGTCTTTAGTCTGCCATAGATGTACAATGCCATGCGTTTTGTGATTAAACATTGGTGAACGTATATTGATTACCGTATTCAACTTTCGTTGGGCTTTGTCAAGATTTTAGCATACCGGTACAAAACTATTTTGATTTACCTTCACCATTCCTCCCATCCAGAATCGTAATGAAATGTGGAAGCGCACAGACAGCTTTTATTCAGCACACAGCCATTGAACAAGAATGAGAAAAGGACAGATCCAAACCGTCAATATTGGTTAATTATTAGCTGATTTATATACTAATGTATTTCGCGTAGTGATTGTTCGAATGTCTTAAAGAGTTCTCAAATGATGTTCCCATGTTAATTCCGTAGCTCGTTTCATTCAAAGATCGTCGGTAGTTTGCAGTCCGCTGAATTTCAGATGTCCAAGACGAAGCAGGAAGATTGTGGGTTGCGTTGGGCGATGTTGCTGCGTTGCTAGATAACGTAGATTCTTGCGCCTCTTGTCTTCTCATCTACTTTGATTCAAACATATTCTAGGGGTGGGTCAGAATGCGAGGAATCTCAGGGATTTATTCCTACAGGCTTTAATATTAGTTTCCCTTGGATTCATTGGCATGAGGAACAAGAACTGACATCATGACCAAAATTTGCGCAGTGACACGTCACTTTTATGCTAATGGAATTCATTCTCACATAATTTAATTTCTCGAATTATTTTTTGATCAACTTTCCCTTAGACGGTTCCCGAAATTTGTGCCCTGACATGTTTATGATATATTTCTGTTCAGGAGAAATCTCATATTACTCGTCCTTCCCTCAGTGTTAATCTAACTTCAGATCACCACCCGCTTATCGGTTCTACTTGTATCTCTCGATTTTTCTCCCGCTTGAACCGATGATAGCTTGGTGGATGCAGAGGGAAGATTGATGCGTCAATCATCGATCCCCTATCATTTCAACTGTCGCTCGGTTATATTTTTCCCCCGTTGGATTTGTATGCGTCCTACTTATTCAGAGTGGCAGTTACGTTGGTCGATGGTACAGGTGCGGCAGTTTTAACTGATTGGTCCCGTGAGAGGTTTCCAGCGGAACGGCCCCAATATTTGGAGTGAACAAAAAAGGAGATAAAACTCAACCTATTGGAGCTTCATCGAATGCTCTATACAACTTTTCATTCGTTTCGATGAATAAACCATCGAATATTATTTTGTGGAATCATATTTCAAATGATTGCATTGGAAGAGAGGCTCCAGGAAACGGGTTTATCCTAGTTGTTCTATGGTTATAACAGTTGTTCTCGTTGTTTTTTCGTAGTACCTATGTAGCATTTATTGCAGAACATATTGCCTTTTGTTTCATCAAACCCTTATTTTTTAGGAATAGCTCGTTAAAAGGCCATATTAATTGCCCATCCTGATTCCGTTCCCGATTACTAATGTATTAGGGACGTATCCCACAATTGAATCCATACGATAACTGTGAAATTGATTTACAAAACTGAGCTGCATGTCCACTTTTTGTGGTAACTTTATCGAATGAATGCTCGCCAAGTTCGCTGGAGCTTTCGTTCTACGGAAGTGCATTAACTACCTATTGTATTACCTACTTTGTACCTATTGTACTTCCAAAGCTTTCCGTTGTTCAAAGGACTCCTCTCAGCAGGTTGTGAGTGTCGCCTCCAGCTACTTGACGTGCTCACTACATAAGGTGGAAGAGAAGACAAGACGTTCAAGCTTTTTTGAATAAAACCTCTTATAGGCAAATAGGATGCTTCTGCTAAGCCTTAGAAGTCCCGGGAATCCCCTGATTTCTGAACAGTACTACTTGTATGCGGATTCAGGCGTAAGGTGTTCAAGCCATCGTATCTGATTGATTTTTTTCCTTTCTTATAGTGAGCCTCATTTCGAGAACATTCTCTACATGTGTTATCGGCTTCACCGACATACCATAGTTATATCAGCTCAAGACGAGCAGATTAGACAAATAATAATAATGTTTCTTCACCAAAAGTCATGTACAACCCCAATTGTTGCAAAATGTTCCGGGTTCAAAATGGGTATTTTGGAAATCTTTGTACTAGATTTTTGGATACTTAGGAGTTTAAGGTACAACATTCATTTGGTCGCTGAATTGGTTCAGCTGCACAGATTACATATTTTAACTTGATTTACTATACTGATCATGTTATGCGCCTCATCCCTCATTTGGCTAACATTTTGAGGCAAACATTGTGTTATAGATTTTGGTAAATTTGATATTGGTAAGTAGGTACATACTGAGAGCGACAGTTGGAAAACTAACCTGTTGGCAGCGTGACGTTTATATTAGGTAGTTCAAGTGAATTGGATTTTTGAAATGCAATATCTTGAAATTAGGCGAAAGCCGCCTAAGAAACTGCTTTTGAAAGGTTATACGAGAACCGAGAGAAACGCGTTTATTAAAACGCCACTTGGCAGCCTCCCTTTTGATGCTGGGAAAGTATCCTCTCTTGATATTTTACCCGCCTGATTCCTCCCGCTTTTCCTCGCCTTTGACATCGACCATCTCATAGATTTTCCCATCTTGTCAGTTCTTGAGCTGGAGTGCCTGAAATAATATCCCCATTCCCCTCTTGTTAAGTACGTGTGGGGTCATTCTAATCTGGAGAAGGTATCCGTTTTCCGTTCACCTTTTTCCACCCTTTTTTTAGAGGTCGCGATTGAGCAACTCCTACTACTCTTGAACTGGTATCGTTACAAAATTATCGGTGCTTAGCTACGAAATAATAATGAGGACAGTTCAGAGATGTCATCTCAATAGTTCGAAAAATCCATGTGTAACTATGTTTTGGGCCCATACAACAGCTGCTCGGTCGTTCAGTCGCCTGCTACTGATTTCATTACAGCCATGAAATTTGTCGGTATCAAATTTATTTAGCACCAGAAAAAATCTATTTATTTACAATAAATTAATTTATTATTTCAAAATGTAGTAAGGAATTTTTTTTAATATCATGCTTATCAAATTATATTCGATCTAAATTATTATTTACAGTTTGTAATTATTACTAAAATATATAACGATTTGAAATATTCCATAATAGTGTACAATATTTTATATTACATAGAGTTAGTCTGATTCATCTTCAGTAAGAAAGATTTTTTGAATCGGTGGATGTCAGCGTCTCCTTTTGTGTTTCGGGATCACTCTTCCACCATTCAGTTATGTTATTATTGGTTAGAGCGGCAGTCGATTGATCACACTAAGTGTTCAAATTTATAATGACCTGATACTTGACTACTGATGAAATTGTGAGTGTTTATAAAGTAAGGCCGGTCAAATTTATGGTGGAGAAGGCGAGAAGTCTGAACGCTGGACGGCAAATGGACGGCTGTGCCAGCGAGTGTGTGGTATTGCACGGGTGCTCCTCGAGGGAAGCTTTGGAGGAGTTGCTGTGCCAGTTGAGGATTTGTCGCCAACAACCATTTGAGAACGATGTAAGAGAACCAGGGGTTATAGACGGCTGCTGGTAGTTTGCCCGAGGTCCCCTGCGTCTTCCCCTATTAATAACGCAACAAAATTTATAGGTAGTTTAAACATTTTCTACACTCCCAAAAGTCCATGTAAGCGCATCATCCGAAATTTTGCTCAAAATGGCGCACATTTCGTGAGCCGTGGCACCTTCTAGACTCTCTAGTTTATTAAATACCAAATGACTACGCCTTTGCACGAGAAAGGTCGGTAACACAGTTTCGATTTGACCTTTTTCTACGGTGCTAATGAATTCTCTCTTGTTTCAGGTGAGCTGTCGCTACAAGGTTAAATAATTCATGGGAAAATGATGGGTGAGTAATACACACCACCAAAAATTCAACTTCTGTAGCCTTCGGTACATCAGGGCGGCCTGCCTACCTCTCTAGAGTATCCATTTCAAGCATCGTCTGCGTCAACACATCATCAATGGCAGTTGGAGAAAGCAAGTTCATGCATGAGGACCAAACACTGCCTAATTTCACAGAACTTCTCATAAGACTCACCGAGTTGTAGCTGCTGCATAGTAGAGCCACGAAAAAACACGTTCTGAGTAATTCCATGTGGGCTGAATCGCAACGTACATCAGACATCCCGTGCGCCAGGCGATGAGAACGACACTGACCAGGATGGGACCATCGCCTTTCGTTTTCAAAGAGCGAAACGATTTCGCTTTCGCTTTAAGTGACATTTCTGATCAACCCACTAAGTGGGTTATCGCTGAGCGACCTTGGCTTCGACTCTTGCGAATGCTCAAGACTCGGCTATTGACTTCCGTTCTAGAATGAGGGAGGATTGTAGCGGAAATACAGGTACGCTCCAGTGGAGTACGTACTAACTAAGAACGGCGAACTGGCGCACGATTTGACCATGGAATGAGGGCTTTGTAGGAACTGTGGGGAGCGTTTTCATTCAAGATCATGCCGCGAATCGCACATGGTACACCTTTTATTTATTTGCTAAATATGAACGGCCATAGAACCCGATTAAAAACATAGATTTCATTATTTCATGACGTCTAACAATAATAATAATGATAATAATGATAGTGTAACAGATGGACCTGTAATATTACAGTTTAAATCAGCTTGAAGATATTAGTTTGTTACCAGACCTACAGAAAAGAGACCCGCAGTCTACAGCCAAACTGCTTGAGGGAATCTTGGAACAAACCAAAATTAAAAATCGAGGAAAAACAAAATGCGTGGGAAAAATCCATATTCAAGGACCACTGCGCTAGAATAGACTACCACAAAGGTGGTTGGACGTTGGAACGTAAAAGGGACTAAGAAAGCGAGAACCTGAGGGCTTGGGAGTATAATTAGCAAAGATCGTGGATCATGCCTATTCAACTTTCCGCAGACGCCTTGTCTTCGATATTTCACATGAGGCAATCCTAATCCAAAGTCCAATTGATTTTTGATTTGTTGCGGCAGAGAGAATTGTGAACAGACAATATGAAGCTGTTTGTAACCGCTGGTGTGACTTTGTACGGAAAGAGAGCGAATACCGCAGGATGTAAGCCCTCCCTTGCTATAACAGCAATGCTTCGCCTTTCGTGATTTTACTTCGAAAGTCGCACAAAGGGCTAGCGAGAAAATCATTGGAGCAAGGGATTTATTCTTTTCAGGGACTACCATTCTTCACTTCTACCGACTCAGCGAGGTCTGGAATGTCAAAGAAATTCGGTCGAATAGTGGTGTTCGAAGGAAAGAAAGTGTTTCCCCTTCCAAAGACTTCTACCTTCAACCTATACTTCGTTCAGGGGTTTCCATCCGCTAAGTATAAGAAGCCCCAGAAGAAACGGGTTTTACTTCGTTTTCTGTTAGTGTTTGCGTGCGAGAAAATCGAAACGGATCGGTCTGCGGGGTAAGAGCGTTGGTTTTACTTTTTGGATCGGGGCCAGCTTGGTCGTCCAGGCGGAAGGGTTAATCCTCCGGAGTTATCTCGCTTCCCGCCATCTTTTTCTTTACTTACTTCGTCTTTTCTCCCGTATAAAGTCGACATATAACTCACCCACTTCCAAGCCTAATCGAACCCTGCATCCCCCACTTACTTATAGTCTTAATACCTTTATCCTCACCGTCGGATTTTCTGTACCGATGTAATCTTCTCTGTGGTGTGACTGTTCATTGAGTGAGAAGGTCAACGGTTGGCAGAGTACATTCCAAGTGAGCTCCCCTCCTCACCCCCTGTTTTTTCGTTTGTTCGTTTTGTTTATTGAACCAGTTTTTCTAAGGCGGTGATGACTCATGTTCACCTACCTCAAAACTGCTTTTAGAAAGCTTTTAATCATTGAGATTGAGATGACAATAAAGTTTATTTGCCCTATCATATCGCCCCGTCCATCCGGAAGCGAAGCAACTCTCTAAGACGACATCTTTAGAACAGATTAAGGAACTAGTAATGTCTGCCAGTCATGCATAATGTGCTCATCTTTATGTATATTTTTCAATCTGGCTAACAACAACTATTCCCGAACTTAATCAGCAGAGTAGCTGGATAACTTGGATAGAGGTCACAACGTAGATGCGCATCATGCAGAAAGATGAATACCTATTTGAATCGCCTGACGAATTGAAAAGTCCAAGGTTGCTGTTAGTTGTCTGTCTTTCTTGCTCGCTCATGAGGCGGGGCTTAGTGGATGATGAAACAGCGTAGGCGTGACGCCATGGGATCGGCACACTTGGAAGGCACATTTCCAGACTTCGTGATCCCGTGCTTATCTAGCGCATTGATGGGCATGTCATGATGTGAGCCATACTTACTACCCAATTCTTCCTCTATGTACGATGATACGCTTTATGATAGCATTTGAAAGTGAATTGTATTCTTCGTACGCGTGTTTTGTTCTTCGCTGTACCTTTATAATCTCATGATCGGTCGGGCATGAACATCCCAGGCTTGGGAGATTATTGAGAACTTCTCCGTCTAACTGGATCCGCCCTCCCTGCCCAACATAACAACCATCAAACTGAGGATGTACTTTGGTGTATATACTCGTATGTGTAAGTTTCTTGGACTCCTCCGAAGCCAGCTCCAAAAGTATCCTGAATTCCTAACCCCTGTGAACGATATTGAGCAAAAATGGACTTCTTCGCTGGTTTATAAGTCGCAATTTTTCCGATATTGAACACGTTAAAGGATTCATTTCATATGGCCTTTTACGACGGGTTTATCTCAACTGAAGTTATTTTTGTACAAAAAAATTCTTTAATACATTTAAACATCTTGATAGAGCGATGCTTCCATCCTTGCATAAAGACGTGCCAATTCCATGGAATCTTGCACTTCCTGAAGTATAAAAACTTGAGGATTTTTAAACACTCAAGTCTACACGAATGCTAATGAACTAAAAAGGCAACGCTAGTTACCGCAACTGTAGGACTGGAGTCCTTCGTGCCTTAATATCACATAGTTGGTATTGAGACCACTCCCCAAAATAGAGGATTGTTTCATAAAATGTAAAATGGTTGCCGAAGCACTACTGTGGCCGTGAGACTCTTTCATTTGGATCCTTCCTCCACTTCTGTCGACCTACTACCGTTTTTCATTTATATAAACTGAGATGGATTGTCTACAACGACCCCTTCCCCCTCCCATAGCACAGCGAGTCTGCTACCTTTCCTTCTCCATCACTGATGAATGATTCAAGTTGCCAAGCCGAAACGCTTCCATTAGTCATCCGAGTTCGAATGTCCACAATCATAAATTCGCTCTGACGCGGGAACTATGTCGGGACTGTGGTCGGGAATTTGAGCTTGTTTTATACGTTTAGAGCAAGTTTTCGCCCTTTCTGTTTAAAATAGTGCCTAACGAAGGGACCGGGTTTTCTTGCTGATCAAATATTCCCTGTCATATCCTCTTCGTATAGCATTTACGCCGTCAAAGTTCTGCAATTTCACAATTAGGATTTACTTATTCGAGAGTACGGAAGAAAACTCAAATTCAGTGAGAATATAATATATTCTATCTCTTGAATCATATATCATGTTTCTTTTAAGTGACCGAGTTCTGGTGGAAAGTCAAAATTCGTGTAGTAGAAAAATCTATTCTGCATTATGAAAATAAAGTTTAGAGAAACACACAAACATTTCCTTCCGCCAGATCCTCTTCATAGGGAAGGCAGTCTCTCAAATGAAGCTACTGTTCATTTTTTTGTTATTTCTAATACTGGAATCATAATCATTGAAAACCCATCAACCATCCGACCTTGCTGCTCATACAAAAAATATCAACTATGAATGAATTCACACAATTTTTGGCTCTCATCCCGCTTCTATTTCCCCATTCCTCTCTACCTATAAATGGATATCTGCATGATCACGACGGATTGAGTACAATAAACGTCGGTAAATTAAATACTTAGCCCAAAACGGCAGCACAATCGTGTTGCATTTTTGGCATTTAAATGGTTTAGGAAGTTCGGCATTAGTTCTTATTACAATGTTAACAGTTATATCACAGGAAACTCATCGGGCGAATTCCCGACTTCTCAATTTGCACACGTATTTACCAATAAATTGTATAGTGGTGTGTGCCATACTTGGCAACGCACGCTACATTTGAATGGTATACCGTTCGACGCACATTTTTGCCCCTATAAAGTCGTTTCTTATAGCCGGTATTCTCGTTGGTGTTGCCACTCCTGAAAAAGCCGATTCTCTGTAGTTTTTCATTTTTCATCAGTCTCCGTGCCTTCCTTTGTTATAAAACTCACGCCTCATTTACTCTAAAAAAATACGTTTATACCATTATATTGCTACAACGATGGAGACATAAGAAGAAAAACAAACGACCGTGGGGGAGGGAGGGAGGTCTAAGGGCGTAGCTCACAGGAGTTGAATCGATCCGCGATAAATTACTAGGCTTGAGGATAATGACAGGATGTCTGGTGAAGGAAATTCCGCCGCTAAAAATGGAAGAAGTCTACTTAAAAACTGACAGGCTCCGGTACTGTTTCTTTAGTCAAAAGGTAGAATTTTTGCATGGCGATTGTTGTATTGGACTCGACTCCTTCACCTTCCTTCCTTCCGTTTAGCTGGAGTTTAGTTGAAGAACGAACGCTGTTTAGTAATTAAATATACTAAATTTTGTAATTAAATCTAATTAAAATCAACGAATGAATGTCAGGGGTACTGCTTTGTGTTTGCTGCTGTGAAGTATGGTACTCATTTCATTAGGGTAGTGTAACTTGTGTCTTGTCCTCTGAAGCTGCAATAATTGCGTCAATAGAAGGTAAACGATTCGATTAAGAAGTGACTGTGAGCTATGAACCTGAACCTAGACAATTATTCGCGTGAGTACCAAAACAACAGATGAGACGAATACAGCCACAAACAACCAACGAGTGAACTATTCGCACCTGCGAACGCGATTAGGCATTCAGAACCATGAAGGTTTACACGAAGAGAAATACAAAGTGGCCCCAACAGGGGCGGCGGACAGGATGTGATAGGTGCGGAGCGTACTTAAATTACCTGGATTAGTAGGAAAGCACGTATTCCCCTGCATGCGGCGCTTATCTCCGATAGAAATGCTCTCTAATGGTCCCATTATGTATACAAGGGCGGCCGTGCACAACGAGATTTGCCACTCGTTTTCTGTTGAAGGTTCCACGGCCTTTCCCGGGACTCCTATGGGATGGAAAATTTATGTTTGTAGGGGAAAAAGTACTGTACAACATGTCGGTTAGCGATTATGATTTAGGCCGATTGAAAAATGTGTTGTAAGAACACTCGTGAAGTGGAAGGAAAGGTAACTATTTATTCTTTAGGTATTGACAATTAAGAAATAAAAACTTTTATCACTTTTACCATTTATTTTTCCGACTTCTTCTTGGTTTTTTTTTTATGAATACCTTTATGAATACTGAAGTAGAAGATTGAAGAGAATGTGCCTAAGCAACTAGAAGAACCGTTTTCCCTCCGCAGGAGGTTGTTTTTATTAACTTAATGAATTTGAAAACCTGCTCCTTGCCTCGGTTCTATACTATTTATATACATTTTATGCATGAACTCTCCTTCTGCATTGCATCACTGAGTGGTAAAATCCATCTCATATATTTTTCAATGCCCAACGACTGGAGGTGTGACCGCTATTAGGCACTCTGGAACGCGGGGGATTAGGTTGCGGATCGAGAATTGCTGATTCTATTCCACATTTCGTCCATTTTCTCCTGGGAACTGTAGAAACGGTTGTATAGCCCGAGGAGAATATTTTCTAAAGTAGAGAAGCCAAACGCTTTGCCTGGCGATGAGAAAGTTTTTAGTAAACCCGCTTTTCCTGGAAGAAACGCGAGGAGAAAAACGGAATTCCCGTTCTCCCTCTCGCCATCAAGTTACCGCCACGGGAAAAAGGCTTCGATGAAAATCCCAGGACGCCAGCAAAAGCCGCACGACGTTCCTAAACTTTTTTCCAGATGGGTTCGGAATCTAATGGCTGTGAATAACATCAGATTCCCCCTTTTCACTGCCCGACCCAAGGTATTTGGCGAGAAAAAAGTTCCTGCTATTCACGAAGTTTTAGCAATAAAGTTCTACTCCTAAGGCGAAAAATAAAATCTTATTGATTATAAAACAACGAGCAGCCATTTGGGAATTATTGTGGTGGTGAACTCTCAAAGTCTTGACTTGTATGGATCGCGTCTCGTTTCATTCGGAAGACATCCAGTAGTTTGGAAGTGCTTCCACGAATCCATAGCTTTGTTAAACATCAACGTTATTTATAATCCCTCATCATTGTTTAACGCTCAATGCCTTCTAATTCGTTTAATGTACGAATCTCGAAGCCACCCAAAATAGTCTTTCATTGGCTTTATCAACTCCTCGTACAACCTATGTTGGCGTACCAGGTACGACCGGGTCAGGTGGGAGTCTACCGAAATGACGTAGAATGGACACAATAGACCTAAGTGGTCGATATAATATAACTAGCATGATGTAGACAAAGGTTGAAACAGAGCAGGTGTTACGTCTGAAACAAGCCATTGCCTCCCTAACAAGAATAGACCGGCCTTCTCGACAGGAAGATTAATAAAGTGGTTGAGGCAACCCGAGGAAGATTTTCTTGTCACGGAAGTGAGAGAGGTGCCTTCGTGGGTGGGCAGAAAGGTGAAAAGCAAACCATCGTCGATGAAGAAGGGGAAGTGAGGAGGGCTTTACACTTCAATATAGGTGAGCTCTTTATCTGCTGAGGATTCTACCTACCTCGTTTAGAATAATAAATTATTGATCATGGGTCTCTCCAGCCGCAGTATTTAAACACTAATTTTTTCTCCTCCTAAGGAATCTTATCTTCGGTGTAGCTACTTCTTTTTTTGTTGAATTGACCGCTTTCTTGATATTATGCTTGCACATTTTGCTAGAGCTGAGTCTCAAACCTGATGGTCTTCCAAGTGATATATTTCACACACCCATGAAATTCTAATTACCTGGATCATCAGGGAAATTAATCAGGACAACCCATGGAGTATTGCTGTCTGTTACTGTAACACAGCTTACTACTATCTATTTGTAATTTTCCCCGGTGTTTTGGCGATCTCATTCTACTTCTGAGGCGTCTCCTCAGGTGGTAAGATTTTCATAAATTAGTTATCATTACGCAGTTGATCATGAACTCCCCACATCGCATTCTCTCAAGACTCCAGCGTGGTATTACTTTCTTGTGATGTAATTAAGGCATCAACCTTACCACTCACCAAATTATGAAACAAAACTTGCAATCGTTACGATGTAAAAGAGTAATTGTAGTGGAGTACGAATTAAGAGCAACAATTGAAAGCGTTTTTAGGCATGCCTGCAGGGTAGGAGGAACCGAGGAAGAATGGAACAATCGATTTTCCCATCAACCATCTAAAGGGTGGAAGGTGAAGGTAAATTCGCAAACCTATTTGGTGGACCGGAGAAACCCTTGGGTAATTTTCTTCAGACAAATGAGCTCTGCCCAGACATCAACGGGCGGAATGGCTGGTGATTCGAAAATAGCGACAGACCCATTAGACCTCCGAAACCTATAGACTAATTGCCGAAAGGTCTTGTTCCCCCTCATTCGGCTCCTTCAACCGCAACTCATTAAATTCGTGCCACCAATCTATTCCCAAATTTGTTCACTTTCATTCCTTGTGAACTTTTTCCTGCAAAACGGCGAAGGAATTTACACTGTCTTTCTGTCGCATTTATGGTGATCAATAGATACGTCATTTAAATTTTATAGTGTCCCATGTTTGTGTTCATCTGCGTCACGGATTGAGTGGCTCTCAATAGTAATCTCAATCCGAAGGACCTTCGCGAAGGTGATCAAAGTGGTGGACATGACAAAATGGCATCTTGCCAGAGGTGACGAAGTCAGGTCGGGATCCGAGCATTACCATTTACAATTAACGAATGAAGGTGAGCCAACAAGTTGTTATTGCGAGTGGATATTTACAAAAGAGCGGGAATTTCGTGACAACTCTTGCAGAAGTCCTGAATCTCAACGTTAGGCTTCCACAAAAGTGCGTAATTTAATCAACATGGGCTTAAAGGGAGCCTGTCTTTAACACGATGTTTCAGATTAGATCATGGCCTATGGTTGAGTGGGGCATTCCTGTTCGGATATCGTTTATTTTTATTCCATTCTATTTCACCATAATTAGCAGATGGTCAAAACTGTTGTCTTTTCCTCCTGGCACCAAAGTGATCTCCGTAATCGAGCTTTTAATTGAAGTTCCCCGGCAAAATGCAATGAATTGTTGTCTTGGAAACCTCTGAAATCGATTAATCATTGACCGATTCTTGCACTCCGTTAAAGGTAGGCTCGACGTCGACTAATCGGGTCTCCATCGACCACGAGAACGTCGACCCATTAACCATCCAGACCACCTCGTCTGCAGCGAATCGTAATGGCAGCAAATGGATGGCATGAATCGAATCACGGATTTGGTGCCTACAGTAACACAAATTAACGTGGTTCTACCATCACGTCGTACAATTAAAGCACCATCATGTTTGAGCTCTCTCACCTTAGGTCTGAGCGGGCCAACGGCTAATGCTCGCCTAATATAATATATTAAAACTAATATTATATATTGAAACATATTATGCTTCAAAGGTTGAGTGTGCTCACAACAGAGTTTTATTTCCCTCTTCAGTTTCACGATGGAAGCTAGCCAAATCCGAAGTTCATATACTTTGACCTTTCTCGTTCCCACTGTATCTTGAAGCTGAAACATGTTTTACAATCCATTTGCTCGGAAGGGAATCGACCCTCGTACTTTTGAAGAAACCCTTCTGTAGAACGAAAACTCGAAGAAAAAACCTAGCAAAGGAAATTAATTTTTTAGTTGGGTTACAAAGGCGAACCATAAGGATCAAAAACGCTTTATGAGAGCTCCTTCTCGAGTGCAAAAAAATTAACTCAAGTTACCCACCTCTTTTTGTACAAGGGGGTGAGTGAGTGATCGATTCGACCTCTTTTTGAAGCTTGAACAACGTTCTTCGCCTAACTTCTTCGCAGAATTGCTATCAAACTATAATATAAACGCTGACACCCGTGGTTTGCTCTGATGAGAATGTTCAAGCCATCTACTATGTTAATCCCTTCAGCAATTCTTCTCATTTGAGGTAGATTGAATTTTCATTACTTCCGGTCTCCGTGTACATTCGGCGAATAATTGGTCAATATCAATTACGTGTATATCACTCAAATACTTCAAACATAACATTTGTTTCTTTGGTATTGCAGGATGAATTGAGGAACTCAGCCAGCTCTTCTAAAGCCCCAGAGAAGAAGCGATGGATTCACGATCCTTCCAGTAAGTACCTATTAATCTCGAGGACACCAACTGTTCTCTCCGAAGTTATTTTTGAGCGTTGTTCACAAGTGGAGAACACGAAGTTCGTTCAACATCTGTCGAGAAAAGTTGGGTTGATGATAAAAATATCATTTATATGCACAAAAGGACCCCTTGAGAGGGTCCTGTCGCTGATAGGGCTGGAAATGTCAAAAACCTTAACGTTAAGTGTCCTGAAAAAGAGGAATACCAACGTAAGATCAACTTCTTTCAAATTAGAACTTGCTGAAAGGCCACGTAACTGCGGGGATATAACTCGTAATGGAAATATCAGTCGCTTGACGTGACTGGCGCTTTGGTGTGGGTCGACGAGGGGAGGAGAACGGAAATTGTGATTTCGTCCCGTCGCTTTCAGGATCACCCCCACTACCCTCCCACCCCATCGTCTTCCACAGACAAACCCACGTACTCGGCCCCTTCGAAAACCGAATATTATTTTATTGGTTCAGGAGGGAATATGCGCTCTTTCATTTCCTCTTCAAGATGATGAAATCGTGGAAAATTTTGAGAGGAACGTTATTTGGAAACCCGATCAACGTTATTTGGATGTGGACTGAGGAAAAACGTAACGCTCTTGGAATCGTAGGAGTGATTTATCCAGACCCCTACTCCTTATTTCCCCAATGACAAGGACCTTTTCTTTATGGGTTCAACCTGCACTGAATGGCACGAAGTGAGGCGAGTCTCATTTGTTGCAACTCTCTTATTGATATCCGGCTTATGAGATCTATCACTTGTCGCTCTTGAGTGATATTAGAGGATATTACAATAAGGCATTTATGACCAAGATCGTGATATTTAATACCCACCTCAAGCCGGCCTGTTGCTTGGTTTTTATTCCCACACGGTTCCTCCGCTCTCAAAGTGGGAGAGAACCTTTGGGTTGACGCCTGATTAGTGGGAACAGTCCATCGTTAACATAAACCTCATTTAAGCCGTCTCTCCTAGTCATACAGCCGGATACAATATTTAACTAGCTACCGTAAATTATGCATAACCATACCCGTTTTCTTCTTCACCAGACGTCGAGTTATTGAGAAATATACATTGGTGAGAGGTTCTGGCCTTACAACTTATTATTCGTCACCACTATAACATATCGGTTCGTTTTTTCAATACTCGATTAGTTCAATTATGAATAGAGGTACTAGAACGTACTGTTTCGGGTTTCATTGAATTATCTACAATTGTCAGTACAACGACCTCATTGGTTTCTGTGTTACTTGTCTTATCATTTGTTGCTTTATATTTAATTTCCGAGTGCCTTCTATTCACAAGTATTCATGTTCAATGGCTTTGGCTTGATGGTTGTGTTAATCACGCGAACGTTTTATGAAATTTGGAGATCTGAAGTTGGATTGGACCCTCCTAATAAGGTTTTCCATGTTGGCACCGAGGAAAAATCACCTTAGCTATACTCCCTAGGCTTAGCTATACTCATACGGCTAGGAAAATCAGTCCATAACTCCTGCATAGTTCAAACCTGTACCCTATACTTTGGATGGTCACTTTGGCATTGAAGATGCAACAGCGACTAAACAATGCAACTAATGAAGAAAGATACAGCGCTATACCCTTTTCATCAGCAACATTCTTTCAAAGGCAGTAACTTCACTAGTGGGGCAGTAAAAGAAATTCCCCTGGCTTCCAGTTGGTGCTCGGGAGAAAATCCTTCAAGATATATTTCTCTCGTCCTTTCCAGCTCACGAGGATGTACAACTCCCCAGGCCTTGATCACATTGTCCATTACATTCCCACTCAACACGGCTCACGTACGAGTTAGAGGGAATTCAGGGGTAGGAGGAATAGAAAGGCCGCTGCCCTTTGCCTCCCACTTTTCCCAGTTATCTCACTTGGATAATTTACTCCCCTCGTGCCCGTTTGTTATGGAAGTTATTGTTCCTCCTTGGTAGTTATTCACGGAAGAAAAATCACCAAGGAGTTCCTATAGTGTTTTGTGAGTATACACTGTTTCCAGCGGTCTCTGTTCGGTAATGTTGCCAACTTGAGATCATTTTTTGAACCTAGATATGGAAACGTTATTAATCATGGAATAATAAACCAAGTCTGGCTATATAAATACTCAAACTATAAAGCCCACTATACCATATTTACTAGCATATAGTCCCTACTTCCTTCCTAATCGACTTTTATCGTTGAAACTATACGCAGATGTTTCAATTGTATATTCCCATGCTTGTTCAATCCTGGACAGCATTCCTATATATTTGTAATGAAAACGACTCGGACCCCCTTTTTGCATTTAGCTTTTTCCCTCCGGGCTTGAAACCTTCCCATGCCACTATAGAGCTTTACTGAAAAAGCTGAGCCTCACACTGCGCGTCTATGGAAGTTGAGGCCGCCACTTGTAAGATAAAAAGAAGTCTTTGAAGATTTCCTTTCACGAGGCACCGCTGCATTAATATACTCCTTTTTTCACAGTAAAAAGTGAAATTACAAATTTATGTTACTGCTTCACTTGTCAAAAAAAAAAAAAAAAAAAAAATGTGTGGCAGTATGAAGATATTGGAGTTTAGCCGCAAACTTTTTTCGGTTCCAGAAAGATCCCCTAAATAAATCCGAGCTTACCCTATGCGCATCCTCGATCAAGAGTTTGTAAAGGAGGCAGGAACCAAAACTGTTTTTGATCGGTGATTCTCGATCAATGTTTTACAAAAAAAATGCCAGCAGCAGACCAGGCTACAAATTGTCTGCCATCATGAAGCTGGTGCAAGGGGATAATGAGTGCGTAGTGGGGCGATACAGCAATTTCCCTTGATGGGCACCTGTCGCCTTGACGAGTGCTGATTGGTTAGGTTTGCT
Organism: Cyrtorhinus lividipennis; assembly: GCA_019603395.1. Taxonomy (NCBI): domain Eukaryota; kingdom Metazoa; phylum Arthropoda; class Insecta; order Hemiptera; family Miridae; genus Cyrtorhinus; species Cyrtorhinus lividipennis. Next base: position 31,426,869 of record CM033998.1, on the reverse strand, counting down.
TACCCTGAAGGTTGCGACCAACCCCTGAACTGAAATCTTGAAAAAGGGCGGTCATGTTTTGCTAGTATAAATTAGTAGAATGGATTCACTCAAGTTACAGAACTCACGACACTCGCTTTGGGTTAATTCGTGTATTTCCAAAAACTGTTCAGTGCTACACTTATGCTCTCTACATTGCACATTCCTAAAATTTCGAGTACCCACCTACTGCGTATCAACAATGCTTCGTGTCAACAGCATTCTTGGTTTTCGAACGTCGAAATTTTGGCCTGCTTCATTTTCCTAAATATCCTTCTCAATTCCAGTATAAATAGGACTGTGCCAATGCCTGCAATTTTTCACATTAATTACAAACCGTTAATTGAAATTGAAGCATAAGTATAAAAACAGTCAAGTAGGAGAAGTAGAAACTGCTGCAATAAATGTCAGTCCCAGAACAGTCTCCGCAAATTTTAAAATTGCTGTTGTTATTGCAAATACTGTTTGACTTCATAGGCCGGTTGATAATCTTTATGGTAATTCAAACATTTTAAAAGTGAATATCAAAATATGATAAGGTAAACTTTTAAATAAACAGGATGTGATTGTCAATGACTCACCAAGAGCAATTGGTATGATGAGGAGGGAAACACGATCGTAGTAACCCAAGAGAGAATGGTGTTTTGCTTCCTCTTCCGTACTTTTAGAATCATCTCGCTTGATTGCACACATCCCATTGCGGCAATATATATCATCTGAAAATTCGAAAAATCCCGTGAAACGCCTACAATGATGACACACTGATAAGGTGCCAATGTCCGACTCTCATTCACGACTCACCACAGACGTGCATGCTTTGAGAAGTAATCTGAGATGACTTTGGTTTCTGATTTACTTTTTGGAATATGATCAAAATGTCAGAAAGCCCTCGAGGAAAGCTACTTATAGACGAATTCTGCGTCGACGGTTCGGATGTTCCGATAAGTTCAGGTAGTCTGCTATTTTCTTCGTTGAGCTCCCTTTTGACTATTTGGTGGTCCGTGTTTACTGAAAGTGCATTCGTTGTTGATGTTGGCTCTCTCTGATTGATCGACTCAACTTCAGCGAATTTCGTCTGAGGTGAGACTCTCGTTTGGTTCATTTTGTCGTTGACGAGCGCCAACATGGAATCCGATTTCCTTGCCTCGGTTTTCAATTTATGAGCACTTTCCGGCATCCTCAGAAATTCTGAGATGGAAAACCAAGGTTTCCCTCTTTTACTCAGTCTTTCCAAGTTTTCTCTCTTGACGCCGTAAATCTTCTCATCCCTCGATTTTTTCTTCGCTCTGAAATCTTCGGCCCTGGCGGTATCTTCGGCTACGTCAAAGAACGGAAATGAGAATCCAAATGGATTGAAGAAGGGGTCGTTTTGTTTAATCACGGGCGCGTCATCTTTCCAATTGTGCAGAATGATGTCATCTATGATGTTAGCCTTAGCAGTCACTCCGAATACCACGAGCCAAGCTGTGAAACCTGGAGAAGATAAGTAAGCCATGGTATCATCCTCCGTTTATGGGCGTATCTACTTCACACAAGAAGGGTGAATTTCTCCATTTTTTAATGTATAATTTTTTAAATATAATTTTACCCTAATAGTATTCACATTCAATGGTCATTGCATTTATATTGTGGAATGACTCTATACATTTACCACCTAACGTCTCTTCCATGAAAGAGAAGAATTTCATACCACGAGTGTTTCAATCATCAATACCGAGTTGAGGATTATTTATTCGTTGTCCTCCTTCAATACTACTCTGACTCATATGTGCTTTGTTGAACAACGCCGTGTTTAACCCATTCAATTTAACTTCCTATGATAAACATTCCGAATCACCAAAACTACTCAAAATCTTCCTCACCTGCTGCAACAATCCTCATTCTGAGCTACCAGTTACACCTTATAGCAAATGTATTCTTCTCTTAGTCCCTTTTCTTCATCAAAATCAACTCGCACTTATTGCTGTAAAAGTTGAGTCAACAAACTATTCAACCAAATTCGCTTGATGTTTGATTGGTAGTATTCCGCAGACAAAATCAACCAGTTGTTTAATTAGATTATACATCGAGGTATTGGAGTTGACTAAAGATCAGTAAAATCCACATTATTAATTCAAATGAGATTTTTCCTGGAATTAAATGTAATTCTGAGCTCTCGTTTCTGAATTTAATTATTGAATTTAATTCTGAGTTTCCATAAACTTCTCGTACCAGTAAATTTGTATTAGAATAGGAATTTAGAGAGGCTTTGGCATTATTGATCTGTCAGGAGGAAGTATGGCATGGGTAATTAACATGGGGAAATTATATATAGTATGGGGGATTAAAAATGGGAAATTAAATTCATGCTCGTGGATAATACGGGTATTATGTTCAAGCAAACACATGGAGAATTTCTGATCGGCCGATTCAGTGATTCTTGGAAGTGAGGAACGATAACGGATGAGAATGGAATGTGTTGGTAAGGAGAAGCAGTGTCCTACGCCATAAATTATGTCCGTCTTATCTAATTCGCTTGAGATACACTGTTGCCCTACGAGAGAGCATCAATCACCGGCAAATTTATGGACCCAATGGTCGACGTATAGAGTCTGCACACAGCTATGATTTTATCACTTCGGGAAATGAAGTGGGGGCTGCTGTACCTCTTGCAAGAGGTAGCAGGGATAAACGTCCTCAACCCCATTTCAGCCGAAGAGCCATCTGTTTTAGGAATATTTAGGGTGACCCAGAAACCTCTCAGATTTTCCTTCATACGTTTCCCCATTCCTACAAACGTATTTTTGTTTTAAAAAATGTTCCCAAATTAAAACTATAATAAGAAATCCGTGTAAGTGCGCAAGCAACATGTCACCTGACATTTTTCAAGTTTTTAATCATGAAAAATTCGAGAAAAATATTATTAATAGGTCGATCAATTATCAAAGCATCCGGAGTTAGTGATAATAGAGGGTCTGTTTAAATTATTCAATCCTTTAATACCGCTCAAGACATTGACAATTGAAGAAAAGCTTCTTTAGAGGGCCATTTGGTGAGATTCCGGTCTCATCCTAGCTGTTCTTTATTTTTGAACGATATATATCAAAAAGCCAAAAATGATGGAGGAAACTACTTTAGAAAGATGATTGAAGGAGAGGAGCTGGGTCCAGGTGGAGCCCTACCATTCCTTAACCCTTAACGCTTCTGAGGTCCCTCTGAAGCCATCAGTCTTCCCGTTGCAGGGTCGATGTTGTCGTTGCCGGCGATACTAGCAAGGCTCCACGCTACGAAAGGGGAAAAACTCACAACTTGGGAAAAATCTCCCCATTTCTCTTCCGAGTTTCCTAGCGATGGCGCCTTTTTATCACTCTTGTCCCATCCTGGTTTTCTTATCTTCGCTCCTTTCTCTTCCTTCCCTCAGCTCCTTGTTGACTGCTTCATTTCAGGGGTAGTACGCTAGCAACGTTCCCATACATTGTCTATCTTGAGAGACGAAACAAAACTCTCAACCTTGATCTCGCCTGTAGCTACGCCAGTACTGGCATTCGGAGAGTCTAGTTAGAAAGGCGTAATTCCTTGAGTACCGCGACCTCTTGAAACAAAGATAATTTATTAAATCGTATCGGTAGAGCCACGGGGGGATCTCAAGAGACACCGACATCCATTAGACCACCTAGCAGCCTTCCCTAAGTTTTCTCAAACTGAAGAGAAACTCTGGGTGTTGCCGCATTAATTCTAAATGGTGGGCGAACTTGAAGAACAAACTACCTGCTTGGGTAGGTACCTGCTTGAAACTTAATTAATGACTCGAGTACTGAAAATTGCCTGGTAACGACACAACCAGAGCTTAAGGACTACATTATTATTGTTATTATTATTAGTAGTAGTATAATTATTACTATTATTATTTATGTTAATAAATACAGTTTGAATAACTGAATATAACTATAAACTCGCTGCTCGCCTTGCTCATACCAGTTATAGCTTTACTATTCCTCCCCGCTGACTAAAGAGGTTGTATAGCAAAAGTTAAGCTTCCTACGTATCTAAATAGGATAATTATGAATTTTTATTACCAATTCCAACTATACTTATACTTATACTTCCATATACTTCATTCAGCAGAGGGGGGAGTGGCGAATAATCTCTATTCCAGAGTAAAACTACTCAGAAACCTCTGAAGCATTCCTTCGGGTCACAATGGCTTTTTCTGACAATAGAATTGAGGGAAGGCAGAACAATAGGAATTCGATTTACGGGGTAGATGCTTCAAGTATGTCCTTGGTACAACGTTACTTGTTAAATGAATTATTCATGATCCGTCTCTGAGTATTTATGGGACTAGATGGGGTGAGATACAGACGCTATGTTGCCAGAAGTGCGTACCGCGGTCCGTGAAACGTCCTGATTGGGACGTACCTTGAGAGTAGCCGAACGCCTGGATATCGTGCTAAGAGTTCAGATTTATATATTAGATTGTCGGACGCACCGTTTCTTTATATCTAAGTGCGGAACTGTAATACCAAAAGAGCTTTGCCTAGGTGTTAGAACCAATTTACATATTTTCACACCTTCCCTAAATCCCGTTAAGGTGAAGGTTACGCGACCAATTTTATTTGATTCGGTGTCCAAAATTGATTGACAAACTATTGCCTCGAAACTCGATTTCTGAATACCCATTTCGACGAATGATACCTCACTCAAGTAGATCCGCAAAAGGTCGAAACCCTATTCTTAAAATAGATAGATATTTTCACCCATACTCCTGGTTTCCTAGTAGCACTAAACAGTTACAGATGACTTGAGCCGTAAAAACTGGGATCTCGCCTATCTACCTTTAATCAACAGATGAGGAAAATCTCACGAACAGAACCTTAATTTCAGTTATATAATTAAATGGCTTTGTTGCTGTTTAGTGAGGCGCGTTGTACTCAGGTAATTGGCATAATAACAGCTATGACGTCTTTTCTGATTGCTAGAAAAGTCAGTGTCACATGGACGACCTCGAGGAATCGTGCTGAGAGCATTTGAAAATGGTTTAATTGAGTGTGCAATGAAAAGATATCCTCTGAACTTGTCTCTGTTTGTTCTGTTTTTGTAAACAGGTATATAGGATATGACCTTGATCCGTCAGCATTCGCGATAATGTCCACCCCTGGGTTAGCTACAGCTTTCGAAGGGGTGGAAATCGCTTTTTCGTGCAGTTTCCAACATGTCAGTGACGGAGGGGAGGGGGTCAATCTAATTATAGGCCGCTGTCCAGCAGTACAGGGCGGGTTACAGTGTAGTAGAAGCATGGATGAGGGGGGGGGGGGGGGTAGGAGTATTGGTAGCGGAGAGCGGTAGTTGTATTGTAAGGGGGCGATGGGAGGAAGAAATCGATATACCAACGATCGTTCATCCTGTGGGGACGATTCCTATTGGAAGGAAGACGACCAATTCAATGCTGACAAGGGGCTCCGCTCTTCATATTCTCCGATTGAGGGACGGTTACTGACCAAGGAAGTTAGTAAAGAAGGGAGAGCGTTGCAGACGATAGCTGTTCCATGATTTCCTCTGTGCCAGGAAATAGTTCGTTCTTATGTCATGACAGTTTCCCCCCTATTCCACAATAATGGTATCGTATCCCGAAGCTGCACAATGAGCGAATAAATCTTTATCTAAGAAAAAGTAGTAAAAGGTCACGTAGGAACTCACGACCTACATAATTAGACCAAATAAGCGCGTATGTTGTTGACGTAATTGGCGGACAAGTTACTGTAATTTTGATTCCTACCGTGATGATAACTGTGAACAATTCTTACTAGTCAGTCTACGCCAAAGGTAAATTCCCTCGATGGGGACTTATTTGAAATCATTTTAATTCCTTACAGGTCTCGTTATTTGAATCCTGCTGTTTCCCCCCAATTATGAACGATGAGGAATGAAAGCTAGAGATTCTCCCTGTTTAGAAATAGAATGAAAGAAGAGTCATGACAAGAGGTTCTTATCGTTTTCCCTTTCTTTCATCCTTCTAACTATTCAATTTTATTTATTTCTCTCGGAGAAAATTCTTTTTATTCAGCTTCTCTTCGGTGCCCTAATCTTTTCTCAGGGAACCATCCGCCGTTCTGCCTCAATCTCGAGAGACATTCCCTTTGGATTCTGGTTGAAAGGGAGAAAATCTTGTTATTGTAGTTTTAGCAGACTGAGGCAGGTTGCCCTTTTCCTCACGAAAACCAATGTCTCTCAGGGTTCAGAGGTTCTGTACTCATAAAATATTTATACTTATTCGTTTCGATAGGTCGGGGCGTAGTGAGCCTGTGGTCTCCTGTTGTGCCAATCTGTGGAGTGAAAGGTGGAAAGGAGTGGTGGGGGGGGGACTGGTTATTCTCAATTAGGAAATTTCTAGGCCATCATCATCTCGCTGTAATTGAGACTTCTGATTTTTTCCATTAATTTCACCTTCAAAGTTATGCAAAAATGGTCACAGAACCCTAGAATCGATTAACTTTTGTCTTGTTTCTATTGTCTGATCTCAAATTTCAGCTTCCATATGTAAAGAAGGGAGATCATAATCTAAAAAATTAAAACGTTGCAAATTATTATTCAATAGTTGATTTTTTGGGTGGATCTCGCTCGTGCGGGATAGCGTTTCATTGATGTCTCCAGAGTAAGTACCCACCAAAGAAAAATAAATGGACCAACTGGTTTTACCAATCAACGTATCCATTTTCAAAATGTCATTTTTCAACTCACATATAAGTAAATACCAAACTTCAGGTTTGCAGCGACGCGTTTGTCACCCGTCAGAATCGGGTTAGCGTCCGAAATGTCATGGAGAATAATACCCTACCCGTCTAGGTGCCCAAAAAACTCCAAAAAAAATTTGTTCTTTCACTCATACCCCTGCCTCTGCTTTGGGAAATTGAAATGAAAAGTTTGAGGACTAACTAGCGCGAACGAAAAGTAAATGACCAACATTTTAGATTTGTAGATATAGAAACTCCTACTGGATAAAACTTCGTACGCACGTGGTTGGTTCCTATTATTTATTTGTTCCTAAGATTGATGTGATTATCAGTGAAATTTCAAATATTGAAATTCTGCCGAATTCCTAACGTCTGGTTAGAAACACCTACAGAACACGGAGGGGAGCATATGAGTATCACTATAAGTATAACTTAAGGGGGCGTCAGACAGTCCCTTGCAAAGTGTTCCCAATTTATTGAAGCTCCTGTATGGAAATTTAAACTTTTTCTTTTTGCAATATGCTCGTAAGACTTGTGAAATTTCTCTAGCCTATAAACAAATGAAATATTTTCAAAATTTTAAATTTTAAATTTCGTAACTTTGAAGTTATGAGAAGTTGGCAGTTGAATTTTCTTTTAGAGAACAACAACAAGTCTTAAAAGGATATTGCGAAAGAAAAAAGTCTGAATTTTCAAACAGGAGCTTAAAAAAATCGGGAAATACTTTTGGAAAATCAGGCCGTGCGGCATGGGCCTGGCGGGGTAGGGTGGCCAACGGCGACAGTTCGGCCGTCAGCCGCTAGATCGAGTTGCATCGACAGACCCCCTTGAAGGGACTGACGAGAGAGAGAGGGCCGAAGCTGAGAGTGAGAGAGTGTGAAAAAGGGTTTTCCTTTCCTGGTTACCTGAGAGAAACTCATTCTTTTCTGTTGAAATTACCTGACCTCTTCAAGTAAACATAGTAAACATTTTTTCTGGGTTTAGAGAAATGACCCCTTCTTGGTTTTCATATGGTTACAGACACTTGCTCAGTGTGAAAAGGTATCTCATCAACTTTCCAATCGGACCAAATTTGGGTGTAGGTGGGGGAGGGGGGGATCAAATGTGTTTTTGAAAATTGGATTTTTGGAGATTGGGCAAGCGGGGTATCGTTTTCCACTAAATTTTGGACTGTGAATCCAACGAAATGTGTCCCAGAACGATTGGCACCCACTGGAAGAACTTATGGGTCAAATTGGGTATCTATAACCCATTTGGAATATGTTTTTTCGGGATTTCTGGTACCCAGGCGTGTGGGTTATCATTTTTTACTAAATTATGGACGCTGAATCGATTGGAATTTGTTCAGGACCCACCACATCCACTGTTTCCATTTTCCCGATGTTGAAGAAATGAGTCTCCATGCGCTTGAACCGAGGAATAACCAACCCATGTGAAAAAGTAAATGAATAAAAAAACTTTTATAAAAACAACGTTTTTCATATGCACTAAAAAGTAGAAAATAATTATCCTATGAGCCTGGCAGAATTTCTGAATAAATTGGTCACATTATGGTAACAGACCTTATAACAATTTCCAATTCTTATAAAACGAAAAACGTTGGGCGCATTTTGTATTATTATTATGAATGTTCATTTTAGAATCATATAAATATGAGATTTATATGAGGTAATACTAAACTACTGTTTTTTTCTGACAATATATTAATTTTACAAATTATCTATGATAATTATTAATATAATTGAACATATGATTATATTATTTATAAATCACTAATTGTGATTGTAAATGAAACATTTTCATAGTAACTTATGAATATATTTAATTCATTTAAAGTAAAATTTTATTTCTGCAAAATTATGTAACAAATATGTATTTGAAGAATTATTGTAGAAATCATGATTTTAATGTTCATTTATATGAACAATTTTGAATTCGTTAATGATGATTAGTATTATTGCATATGATTATATCAAATGATTTCTAATGTTCACAATTCAATTCCGTGAAACTGTATTAACTGAATATTATGTCAACTGAATTAATATAAAGAAATTTCATTTTATAGAAATGTGAGCGTATTAGAAAGATCTTGATGTTTGAGTACATGCGCCCAACGTTTTTCGTTTTATAAGAATTGGAAATTGTTATAAAGTCTGTTACCATACTGTGACCAATTTATTCAGAAATTCTGCCAGGCTCATAGGAAAATTATTTTCTACTTTTTAGTGCATATGAAAAACGTTGCTTTTATAAAAGATTTTTTATTCATGTACTATTATTTTCAACTTTTGGTTGGTTATTCCTTGAATAATCAACCTATGTTTTCATGCAAAAGGTCAACCTCTCCGATTCGGCTTAAAATTTTTTTCTGGACGTTTCAAGGTGTCTAGATCAAAAACGCTGCAAATTCTTACACAGGGGTTGGTTATTCCTCGGACCAGGCGCATGGAAACTTATTTAAAACATGGGGGAAATGGGGAAAACGGTGGGTGCGGCGGGTCCCAGACCCATTCCAATCGATTGAGTGTCCATGATTTAGCGGAAAATGATACCCCACACGCCCAGGTACCAGAAATTTTCAGAAATTTTGAGCCGAATCGGAGAGGTTGACCATTTGCATGAAACGCTGTTTTTGGTAGTAGAAAAATTTCTAAAAATCTGAAATTTGGGTCAGGGGTCTGATACCAGCCTAGGACGGTCCTCCAAACTTTTCAGCCCCATCGGACCAAATTTGGGCGGGGTAGGGGTCAAAATGTGTTTTTTGAAAAATGAATTTTCGAGATTTTGGGCTATCTAGGCGTGTGGGGTATTATTTTCCACTAAATTTTGGACGCTGAATCCAATGAAATAGGTCCCAGTTATGGGTCAAATTTGGTATATATACCCATTTTGAATATGTGTTTTTGAGATTTCTGGTACCTGGGCGTGTGGGGTATCATTTTCCACTAATCATGGACACTGAATCGATTGGAATGGGTCTGGGACCCGCCGCACCCACCGTTTTCCCCATTTCCCCCATGTTTCCCCCTGGTCCGAGGAATAACCAACCCCTGCATAAGAATTCGCAAACTAAAAAAGTTTTGTTCGTTAGAAATTTGTAATTGTAAAATTTTATTGAAGAACCTCGATAAACAATGCAGATATTCCCCCCGGGCGGGGGGGGAGGGTTAATTCTTTGTTTACCTTTTTCAATCTCCAACACATTCTAGAGGGATTGGACGACCTTTGGACTAACGTTACATTTTTTTCTCTCGTCATTGTTGACGGGTCCCCACCTAGTGATATATAATTTTATTATTTTATTTTATTGAAATTACTCAAGAAGTTCTTTAAATCATCATCAAAGTATTATAATATTGCATTGTCATCTGGTCCTGATCTATATGTAAAGTTTCAGAACTATAGATTGCCGATAAATGGTCGAAATTTGAGTTGAAAGATTTCGCGGACAAACAGACAAACAAACAAGAAAGCGGGTTAAGAAAAACGTTTTAATAAAATTTGCAGCGTTTTAGGTTGGTTATTCCTTGAATAATCAACCTGTTTTCATGCAAAAAGTAAATCTCTCCGATTTGTCCCAAAAAAAATTTCTGGACGTTTCAAGGTGTCTAGATCAAAATTAGCAAATGTCCGTACTCCGTCTACGCCGACTTTGGTAGTAGAAATTATTCTAAAAATCTGAAATTTTGGTCAGGGGTCCGTTCATGGCTCTACTTGGTCCTCGAAACTTTTCAACCCGATCGGACCTAATTTGGGCAGGTTAGGGGTCATAATGTGTTTGAAAAATGGATTTTTAAGATTTTGGGCGATCTAGGATCATTCGAAATGGGTAGATAGGTACCCATTTAGACCCATAACCTCATCCAGAGGGCGCGACCCGTTCCGGGATTCATTTAATTGGATTCAGAATCCAGAATTTAGTGGAAAATGATACCCCACATACCTAGATCGCAAAAAATCTAAAAAATCCATTGTTCAAAATACACATTTTGACCCCTACCCCTCCCAAATTTGGTCCGATCGGGTTGAAACGTCTCAGGGACCAACTAGAGCCATTATACGGCTTCGTTCGTCAGGACGGAACCTTGTCTGAAGGTCTAAACACAGTTTTGGAACAGGTATAAATCACCCAACCCAACCGCTCGCAGATGGTGAAAAAGGGATGAAAAGAAGGCTGGCTCAGCGTAGGGTGGGGAGGTCAAACTAAACGGAGTTGAAAGCAGGCAAGTTCACGAAAAGGAGTCACATAGGCATAGCTGCACAACCCTAATGTGTGGAGGGTCCAGAAGCGGTATCACAAAAGTGTCTGACGCCCCCTTAAAACAACCTGAGTGGACGTATCTGGTCGCCTGGAATAGTTGATAAATCTGTCAGACGCTTAAAGGTTGATGGAGAGACTCCTACTAAATTCCTCTCTCCAAACTCTTTGAAATGGATTAGAAGATGTCATGTGCCTTCAACTCGTATCCCTTACCCGTAGCAGCGTTATAACACTAAAGCCTTGACTCCTTCTAACTTCACGAAACCCCTTGTTAAGGAAAAGCCCTTTAATCCCCCATTCTATGAAACTACATTTAAACTCGGGAGGAAAAATGGAAATGAATCATTCAATTTTACGTAAATATTATACCGAGGTGGAGCTGTTTGTTGTCGGAACAAGGCTTTTATCTCAAATCGCGTTATAACGCGCTTCAACTGCTTCCGGAAGAGAATGTTTCAAGCCATTACAGCGACTAACTGCGACGTTTCAATAAATTTTAGAAGGGAATCTTAAGGCCTATAGAAACTGCTAAAAAGCCAGCTGTAAATAACCTCTGCGGGCTAACTAAGGAAAGAAACGATAAATAAGGAAGAGTAGGAGTTGAACTCAATTCCACCTCACCAACTAAAGCCCTTTTTCCTCGGCCTCATACCTGCCGTAACCGTTTTCTAGATAGCACTTTATGTTGATTGGGTTCGCAGTAGTGGCCCGTCCCAAGCAATCCTCAACAGAGTGAAAAATGAAAGGAAGCGGCAATTTTTTCTTTCAAAAAATTGAAGATGTGCGTTAAATGCAGGTTAACCTGGCCGGTATACTCAAGGAATCTCCCAATAAATCATACTTGCGCGACATCTGTGACTGTGTGTGTAGAAATTGGGTAAGAGCTTCTAGCTGTTTCACAATCAAGTTGTATGTTGTTGAGCACTAAGCTGGAAAACGAAAATTACGAGCGAATTGAATAAATGATTTTTAAATAAATAGGTAGCGCTTGAGTCATATTCGGGTGGTAGGGAACCAACATTGATGATAAGCTCTTTATTGACGACTTCTCTCACATTTAACGATGAATATTTTTGATTTCCAGAGTGAATTCACAGTTCTTCCGGTGGGTGAATCGTCCATTGTTCCTAAATTATAATCTGCTGGCACGGGACAGCTTTGTCTTTCACTGACCTCTAAAGGTTACAGAGGCTGAAATGTCAAGAGTGGAGACCTTCAGCAAGTTTCCGGTAGAGTTGATATTACGTAGAGGGAAGAGGCCGTTGAAGAGACATGTGCTGACCGATATTCATTAATAATTTGCCTATTTAATTAAGATATTGAGCTTTGGTTAATGTAGGCCAATAGTTCAAGTCTCAACATCGTTATCTAGTTATCTAGGAGCAAATTCTTTCACACGGGTTGGTTATTCCTCGGACCAGGCGCATGGAGACTCATTTCTTCAACATGGAGAAAATGGAAACAGTGGGTGTGGTGGGTCCCGGTCCTATTCCGATTGATTCAGCGTCCAAAATTTAGTGGAAAATGATACCCCACACGCCTAGGTACCAGAAATCTCAAAAACACATACACAAAATGGGTAGATACGTACCCATATTGACCCATAACTTCTTCCGGTGGGTGCCAATCGTTCTGGGACCCATTTCATTGGATTCAGCGTCCAAAATTTAGTGGAAAATTATACCCCACACGCCTAGGTACCAGAAATCCCGAAGATAGATTTTCAAAATGGCTAATGGATACCCAATTTGACCCATAACTTCTTCCAGTGGGTGCCAATCGTTCTGGAACCCATTTCATTGGATTCAGCGTCCAAAATTTAGTGGAAAAAGATACCCCACTCGCCTAGATCGCTCAAAATCTCGAAAATCCATTTTTCAAAAAACACATTTTCCGATTTCGATTTGATTTTGACGGTTCGGTCATCATCAGTAACTAACATGAACTGTTGATGACCTAACCTTCGTAATCGATTCAACAATTATTGTTCTCATTATTCTCATTAAAATAGACTCTCAGTATATACCTCCGTTCTCTATTGAAGTGGGTTTCCACATCCCCGTCGCGAGTGTTTTTATCGTTCCAATAGAAAAATCCTGTCACCTGATACGCACGAAAAATAAATAAAAGTTATGAACGTGTTCGGTTCATAAACGCTGACTTAGTACTCCCAGTCTTTATATACTCGGAGCCTCCGCTCCGAGCTTCAGTTATCGTTACGCGTTCGTTGAGAGTAAGTCTTGTGCCCTGTCTTTCTCGAGTCATAAATTCCATTTGTGAAGTGTAAAAACATAAAGTTCTGTGTGTAAATAAAAGTTTGCTTTTTAAAAAACTCCAAACTGTGTTTGCGAACCAAAACTGACGCATAGTCGGTAGAACGGTTTTTCGGAAGCAAAATTTCGTGTGAAGTGATCCGCGGAATTATTGTGAAAACTGTTTCGTGACCCGAACCTCATAACCACCGAACATCAAAGCAACACCGCAGAAGACACCCAAAACACGCACAGGAAAGACCGAAGACAGTGGGTTCAACACACGACCCATCACGACGAATAAACGGACGGTATACTCCTTGTAGGAAGGATCACCAGCTGCAACTGGGTTATCCATTTTCCTACAAGTCCCGGGAAAGTCGGCGAAGCCTCCTCTCACTTCAAGCAAACGTGCCCTGTTTGCACCGACTCCCAAAATCAAAACCTTCGTTCCTCGCCGCCTAACGAAGCGAAGTCTCACCGCCCGTGAGTTAAACTAAGAAAAAAATTTCTAAACATTTCATTATTATCAAAGTTCAGCGGAACTGAACGACAAAGACGAGCAGAACTCGCGAAGAAAAATCGTCATTACGAAATTCGGAACTCCGAATTCCTTAAACATTTTAAATAATCCTTAAATAAATCCTTATTCCTTTGTACTCCTCCCCAACGCATTCCTTGCATCCCATCGTGCGACGTCCTTATCTCCCTTCCCGGAAGAGCTCCAGAAACGCCGACTCGCCGCTCCGAGATCATCCCATTGTCTCAACCTCCGACCAACAGAGGGAGATAAACACCAGAAAAAGGACAGAGCACCACGAACGCCAACACACCGACTTACAGTTAAGCTCATCATTTCTAACGGTAAATTTAGACAACTAAAATCTGTATTTTGTATTTTCGTGTACCCCATTTAGGGATCCCAAATTCAAAAAGAAAATCACAACAAGCCTAGAAAAAATATAGAAAACATTTCTTAGTCCTCTGATAACGTTGCAACTTCAACATTCCCAAATTAACTAAAAGAAGGGACCTTTTTCTCGATCAGTTCCTTAGGTTCCCTTACACGTTAGGAATGTCTCGCCCAGAAGAAAACACTACAGATGTTACGCCTAATCCCGGTCTTCTACCGGACCCCCTGACCAACCAGACTGACACCCCTAGACCGAACATGCTACCAAATGCCAGACTACAACTCCCCCATTTGAGAAGAGTGCGGGAACTACGCAATGAACATTTAGCGCTAGTCCCAGAATGTACCACATCGGCGGAATCAATCAGTCGATTCTTAGAAACCGGGGACATGCTGTTCGAACATTTCTACGACAGTACAGATCCCACCTGTTTCCAAAATCAGTTCCTTTACCAACACATGGTTGGAAAGATAAGAGGAGACGCGGAAAAAAAGGTCTTCGCCAACCGACCCAAAAATTGGCTAGAACTAAAGTCAGTCCTAACTAACTGTTTCCAGGACAAGAGGGATCTACCCTCCATTACAATAGAATTAGCAAGAACGGGCCAAAGAAACGGGGAATCGGCATTCGAATTCTTAAGTCGAATCGAAAGATCGCAAAGCTCGGCGATCGCGCTCATTCGAGCAAACGAACAATCCGAAGACCTAGTCCCATTCATAGCTGAACTCGCTCTGAGAGTATTTCTACTCGGTCTAGAGAGTAGTCTAGGCACGTTGATTCGCGCGAGGGCTCCAAGGGACCTTACGGAGTGCGAAGCGCTTTTGACGAACGAGTACCAGATCCGAGCTCGTAACAAACCAGCCCCTCAGACAAAACCCCCAGCTAACCAGGCTCGCCCTTTTGGCCCGCCAAACTATTTCCAACCTCGCCCTTCAGGCCAGACGTACTTCAAACCATACTCCAATCCTCAAAGCCCCCATCCCGCGCACTCCCGTCCAGGAACACCTTCGTTCCGCCCAACGACTCCCTCGTTCAAACCTCCTCACCAATTTCGACCCAACAACAATTGGCAATCCTCGAATAACAAAAAGCCGTTTTTTCACAAAAATCAAGCACACGGAAGCACACACGGGAGGACCCCCGCTTATACCTTCAATCTAGATACCTGCGATCAGGCTAGTGCCGATCCACCGGAAGTGCATCGCCTGAAGTGCAAACTGAACAGTCGGGATACTATATCTACGACCCGTATCTCCAGGCCCCCGTCTACTACGACGCTGAAACCCTTCAACAATTCGAAAGTCTTTCATTAGAAGATACTGCTTTAGGTTCCATCCAACCTTCGGACCTCCAAGCCTCTTTTTTAGGGGAAAGCCAGGACCGAGATCAGGTCCTGGAATGACGGAAAAATACCCGGCCACTTCTCAAAATCCTGCTCCCAATCCTAAAATAACATTACCTCTTACCAAAAATCCTGCTCCCACTGAAACTTCGAAAGATAGCACTAACCCCGAACTAATTGAATTTAACCACACTTCCAGCCAATTGCCCTTCATCATCTGCCCTAAGACAAGTATGAAACTCCTGGTAGACACAGGATCTACGAGATCCTTTATTCGAACGGAAATCGCGACTAAATACTTCAAAAAAAAGTTGAAGCCTGCCACTGGCAGAGTAGTAACCGCCCATGGTGACTCCCAAATCACCCAAATGACATCAGTACCTAGCGGCGAACTATTCAATCGCCGGAACTTAAATCTCCCCTTTCGCCTATTTGATTTTCACACTAAATTCGACATGCTACTAGGGCTTGACAACCTTAAGAGCCTCAAGGCTTTAATCGACCTGGAAAACAACCTGCTCCGCACCCCATACATCAACCTGCCCCTTTACTTTTCAAATGGCTGCCTATGTCCCGAAGAGAAGGTAGAATCTTTTCTCATTGACGGTAGGTCCATTCAACAAATCCGGGTTGGTATTGATAACATCAAAGATGGAGAAGCCCTGCTTGACTCGTTCAAGTTCCCCGGCGTGCAGATACCATCCTGCATAGTAAAAGTAGAAAACCACAGGGCGTTTGTCCACGTGACAAACCCTGAGGAGGAGCCAGTACGGCTGAACCTCACTCATCCTCTTCAGGCTGACGCCCTACTGACTGACCAGTTTGTTGAAGAACATGAGCCAAACCTTTACAACCTAGACATACCACAGAAGCCACGAAAGAGATGGGTAGATTATTCCAAATTTCGGCTAAACCACCTGAATGCCGAAGAGTTGAAAGCTGTCAAGAATCTCATTCATGACTATGCAGACCTCTTTCAAGAAGAGGAAGGCCCGCTTTCCTTCACTAGCGAGATCAAACATCACATCCGCACTACAGACGAAATCCCAATCTACGTCAAACCCTATAGGTATCCACACGTGTATAAAGAAGAAGTTAACACGCAAGTCGAGAAGCTACTAGCTCAGAAAATCATCCGTCCCTCAAACTCACCTTACAACGCTCCCCTTTGGATAGTTCCAAAGAAATTAGATGCCTCAGGAAAAACCAAATTCCGCATGGTGATTGACTTTCGTCGTCTGAACGAACGTACGATTGAGGACAAATTTCCCCTTCCCAATATCGCAGACCTCCTAGACAAACTGGGTAGATCGAGCTACTTCTCAACCTTAGATCTGGCTCAAGGTTTCCACCAAATCGAATTAGATGAAGATTCCATCCCAAAAACAGCCTTTTCCACCGATACTGAGCACTATGAGTACCTACGCATGCCATTTGGACTTTGCAACGCTCCCGCTACATTTCAAAGGATGATAAATAATTGCCTAAGAGGATTGAACAACGAGATCTGTCTAGTTTACCTGGACGACATCCTCATTTTCTCCACCAGCTTGCAAGAGCACATGATGCGACTAAGGAACATTTTTGACCGCCTTCGCCAGGCTAACTTAAAGATCCAGCCTGATAAGACCGAGTTCCTGAGAAAGGAAATTGCCTATCTTGGTCACGTAGTAACACCGGATGGAGTAAAACCTAATCCCGAAAAGATCCGCGCTGTGGAAAATTTTCCAACCCCCCGAACTCGTACCGAAATCAAACGGTTCTTAGGACTCCTAGGGTATTATCGTAGGTTCATCCCTGGCTTTGCCACAATAACTAAGCCAATGACAACCGCTCTTAGGCTTGGTACACACGAACGACAAATGTCGTGTGTCGTGAACGACAGTTTCACGGTCATTGCAGTACACACGTAGGCCGGGAACTTTCCCGTATTCCTAGAAATCGAAGGAGTGGGGACTACAAATCAGTGACGGGAACTTACCGTACGTGTGTACCCTTCCATAAGCAAACATGGACTGCTAGACCGATGCCGGGAAACGACCGATGCCGGGCTAGCAGGTAGCCCTCGTCCCGGCACCCGTTAAATTCCCGCACTGTCGGGAGCCGTCGTTCGTGTGAACTGCTCCATACACTTTAACGTAAGGCTTCCCCGGTGACGGGAAACCCCCTCACACGACACACGACATTTGTCGTTCGTGTGTACCAAGCCTAAGGAAGGATGCTAAAACCACTAGTAGCTCCCCAGAATTCCTAAAGGCCTTCGAAACGTGCAAAACCCTGCTCTGCAACGACCCAATCCTGAAATACCCCGATTTTGAGAAACGATTCAAAGTCACCTGTGATGCTAGTGACGTGGCAACTGGCGCTGTGCTAAGCCAGGATTTCAATGGTGCCGACCTACCTATCGCCTTCACCAGCAAAACTCTGTCTGATACAGAGAAGCGATATGCCACTAACGAGAAGGAACTCCTAGCTGTAATACACGCCTTAAAAGCGTTCAGACCCTATATCTACGGACAGAAGTTCCAACTCTTCACAGACCACAAGCCGCTTCAGTGGTTATTCGCCCTGAAGGATCCTAATTCCAAACTATATCGTTGGCGACTCAAGTTAAGTGACTTCAATTTCGACATTCACTACCGTCCCGGTAAGTCGAACTATGTAGCCGACGCTCTTTCCCGAGTTGAGCTAAGTCCTGATTTGAACAACTTTGATTCAGAAACGCCAAGCCCCAAGTCACCAATTAATTTTGAAGACCTTCTAGCCAATGTCCCACCGGAACTAATAGCCCAAGCTGGAGAAAATGACCCGGTCCCTGACCTCCAACTAGACAGGCTAGATTCATTGGATACACCAATGACCGTCGAAAACGAAGATCGTGCCATCTCCCAGATCTTAGCTGCTTTTTCACAGTCGCGACAACAAGCTGCGGCAGAATCAGAGTCCATGGACATTTCCCTTGACGTAACCGCCTCGCAAGCTCCCTCGGCATCACGCCAAAATCCAACTACGACTCCCTTGACTATCCCGATCAAAGACGAAGCTGTAAACCATGCCAAAAACCAAATAATATTCAAATTAGTGACCTCCCTACCGCGAAAACCTTCAGTTGAGCGCCTTTTCAACGATTCTAAAACTCGGATAACTGCAGAACTCTCCGAGTATCACCTAGAAGCTGATATCATAAGCTTCATGAAAGAGTACATCAGACCTAAAATCAGATACGCCCTCTATTTCCATAATGACAACGACAATCGCCTCTTCATCAGGTTCAATGCGATAGTCACTCGAACATTCAAGGAATCGGAAATACTTCTAGCCAAATTTACTAAATTCCTCGAGGATATTGAATCCGAAGAGGACATCGAAGAAATAATAAAAACCTACCACGTTGGCAAAACTAACCACAGAGGTATCCCTGAGACCTACGAGCGCTTGAAGAGAAACTACTTCTGGCCTAACCAAAAGATAACTATCCAAAACTTCATTAACGCCTGCGACGTCTGCCTCCGGACAAAATATGATAGGCACCCCCTCAAAATCAAGTTTAACCTGACCCCCACGGCTACACGCCCTTTCGAAACGCTCCATATCGACAAAATCTCCCTAGAAAGAACAAAATTCCTATCCATATTTGACCCCTTTTCAAAGTACGCCCAAATGTATAGGGTTCCTACCAACACGAGCCTAGACGTGGTCAGAGCCCTCCTCAAATACTTTTCGCATCACGGAACACCGAATTTGATCATATCGGACAATGCTGCTGACCTGAATTCCTCACTAGTCAAAGAACTACTAAGCAATCACAACATAGATGTTCACTTTGGCTCGAGCCAACATCCGGAGTCAAACGGCCCAGTGGAGCGCTTTCATTCCACAATAATCGAACACTTGCGACTTCTAAGCACTAGGGACGAATTTAGGAAGGACGACATCGAAACTCGCGTCCAATACGCTCTTATAGCGTACAACAACAGTATACACTCGGTAACTTCCCTTACCCCGTTCGAGGTCATACAAGGCCACATTTCGAACGACAGCCTTCTCAAGATCAATGTTGATCAAAGGCTAGCGAACGACTACCTTAACAAACACCGCGAGAAGATGAAAGCACTGTATGAGACGGTGCGTGAGAACACGGTCCTTCTTAAGGAAAGGAACATAGGAGCCCGTAACACCTCGAGAGAGGAACCACCGGAACTACCTCCGACAGTTTATGTTCAGACCAAGCAGCTTCAAAACAAAACCAAGGCGAAATATTTCCCTGAAGCTGTTGTATCCGTCGATAAGGAACGGCATACAGCCATGATCAACCCTCGCCACGGCAATACTCAGCCGAAGATTCACATAGACAACATCAAGAGGCCTAGGAAACTCCCAAAACTCCCATCCTCTAGCTCTTCGAGCTACTCACCTTCTGAAGAGGATTCCCTCACACCAGCGGCTAAACCTCCAACAGCAAACCCAGTGGCCTCACCATTGGTTACAGCCAACTCTCCGTTACAAACTCTCCCAACGGTCTCCCCTGCTAAAAGACCCCGTCCTGCATTCTCTAGATGCACTTCACCTATCTCAGACACGAGTTCTAGAACTCCACCGTTTAAACGCCATGGTAAAGACCTTTCTAAGATCCCCATACCAGAAAATCCATTCTCTCCTAATTCTCCCTGTATATCTCAAACAGAAGACACGACACCTAGAAAACTGACCAAGCTCCCTCGGAAAGCACTACCCGTGCCGCCCGACACTCCTTTAAAGAGACTACCTCGTAAAGCCCTACCTGTCCCAGGTACCCCCGGCACTCCAGTCCCTATCGCAGAGAAACCTTGTCGCTCACCACCATCGAGTACTTCTGGAAGCTCGAGCGCCTCTAGCTTATAGCGACAATGTTGCAGATGAAGCTCCACCTGTTGCTCTTCGTCCTCTGCCCGGTCATCGGCCAATTAGTCGACATAACAAAAAACCCTGGACTTCTGGCTATTGAATCCCTGCCAGCGAGAATAAAAGACGGCCACCACACGCTTACGCACTACTACTTGCTAACGGACTTGACAGAACAGATTGCGACACTGAAGACTACTTACCAACTAACTGTTAATACCATAGACAAAGACCCAGCTACGTTTAAACAAATGCAACTACTTACCTCAACAATAAATGCCACTTTCGCAAAAGTAGATGAAAAATTGGGTAACCTCAGAGTCCCTACGACAGATCGAACCAAACGAGGCCTTATAAATGGTCTCGGCTCAATAGTAAAATTCATTACGGGAAACTTAGACGCTGAAGATGAAATAAGATACAACAATATCGTAACCCACCTGCAACGAAACCAAGAAAGTATCCAAGAACAAATGGCTCGCCAATACTCGATCAATGAAATAGTACAAAAATCCTTCGAGGAAACAAAACGCGTCATTAACCACAATAATAATGAACTGCGCAAAGAATTTGCCCTTCTCAAAGAAAATCAGAGAAACCCCCAAAGTTATTTCAGAATGAACTTCCAATATGCGTTGTTAGAACACCACCAAATGGTGCTAACACTTATTCTGTCAACCCTTCAGGACATAGAAAACTCAATCACGGCTTGTAATTCCGGAACACTTCATCCAAGCGTTATTTCTACAAAAAATTTACAGTTAGAACTATCCAAGCTCTCCACATTTTATGGAAATCGCTTCCTCGACTTCCGAGGAAAAGATATTTTAGAAATACAGACACAAATCGAAGTCAAATGCTTTGTAAGCACTAGCGAAATTATATATTTTTTAGAAATTCCTCTAGTAAACCCCGAGCAATACAAATTCTTCGAAATTATACCAATGCCCACCAAGGTAGGTCATGAATATCTCACCATTAACCCAAATTCCAAATACTTCCTAAAATCAGGCAATCACATATTGTCCCTGACGGAAAAGTGCCCCGCGCACTCGTACTATCTCTGCCCAAACTTCTTGGTGTCACCATCGTTGTCGAAGTGTGAATCCGAATTCTTACGATCTGGATCCACCGAAAGTTGCACCTACGTTAAATTGAAGACCGAAACAAATCACGTATCCCTACTAGCTGATATCAATCAGTATATTCTCTTCTTTCCCCAAAATGACTCAATAACAATTAGCGAAAATGAAATAATTCAAACCAAAACCTTAACCGGAACTTTTTTGATTTCCCCCGGGAAATATCGAGTAACCTACCACAATTCGACCTTGTTCGCTCCCCATTGTAACTCAATAGGAAAACCCTTATTGATCACTGACGTGGAAATAGAATTAAAACCGGAACAAATTCCCCAAAAGGAAATTGCCCTAAAGGACCTTGACTTAACCGATCTCCCATATGAAGAATTCCACCGTATTGAATACTTTAGTTTTAAGGACTTTTCCACCCCCAGCCTCTGGACGATTATCCTATATATCTTTGTGCTTTCATTCATTGTATTTTCGGCTTATCGAATCATTAGGCAAAAACATAGTACCATGTCACTGAACAATGTCTAGACCTTAGATTGTTATTCACGACTGTAATTCAATAAGCATATTGTTCTAGTATATTAAGTATCCAGACCATTATTGTTATCCTTAAGTTTAGGCATTTCCGTAAATTAATTTCACTAATTATATTAAATCACTTCTCCCGAAATTTTGTTTTAAGGGGGGAAGAGTTATGAACGTGTTCGGTTCATAAACGCTGACTTAGTACTCCCAGTCTTTATATACTCGGAGCCTCCGCTCCGAGCTTCAGTTATCGTTACGCGTTCGTTGAGAGTAAGTCTTGTGCCCTGTCTTTCTCGAGTCATAAATTCCATTTGTGAAGTGTAAAAACATAAAGTTCTGTGTGTAAATAAAAGTTTGCTTTTTAAAAACTCCAAACTGTGTTTGCGAACCAAAACTTAAATAAAAAACAAGTTGAGTCCTCTCCTTGCATTTTCGAGGAATATGCGATACAAAACAACTACATAACGTTTTTTGAAAACCATCCGATGGCCCAAATCAATCTCTGAAGAACTATCTCAAGAATCAATCTCATCTTAGTGTGATTCTACTCGAGTACTCTGGAAGCCAACATGACCGTTGGGTGCTGCGGGTCGTGGCCTACTCTCATGTCGCGTTGATTCTGGAATAAAAGAGAACGATGGAGTCTTCTACAAAGCATTGATAGAGACTTCTTAATCGAAATTACCTTGATTGAAACATATTCCTGGGAATAAAGAAATATTGTATCAATAACACCCGAAAATATGAAATTTCAGTTCGTTTCTCCGTACTCGTAGAACTAAATTTGTAAAAAATACTCTAAAAATACCGAGTCTTGCCTCGTCAACAACTTTTCTTGAATATTCTGCAACCTATCTCATTACAGTGAACAAAGGCCACAATAAATCCTTGAAGTCCTTAAATTGTCTCTGTTGTGGCGCTCTTGAGGTACCGGCGTTTTTAATGAAGATTTATTTGTAGTCAAGTCCTTGTTGACACGATGGATCATTTTCCTCAAGGTATTCTCGCCAACTTCCCTGTTTCACTGCCGAGGTTCTTCCTAATAAATTCACTCAATGCCCTCGGGAAGAGAGGAGGACTACGGAAGAAGCAAGCTGAAGCTAAATTAATAAATTTCCAAGGGGATTCAGGTCGTTTGGAGGAAACCTCTTTTCGTGCAGGGGTTAGGGAAGTTGGAAGGAACACTAGGCTGCATACAAACAGTATTTTCCAAGTTTCCTCCACCTGATACCTCGCAAACAATCAGGTACTTAGTGTGTAGGTAGTTGCGGTTTCAATGTTAGTCTCCCCTATTGAGCTTTCCAGTACGACTGACCTCATAATTTACTCGAACAATCTATTTAGTCGCTGCTGGGTGGTTCGGTGTAGACATATATGAGAAAAGTAAAGCATTTAATAAAGCTGGGCCTGAAATAATAATGTCCGATGCCGTATGACGTTGGGACGACGTTGTACTGACCAGGGATACATTCATTCTCTACATTCTATCGCCAATGGTAGTGTTCAACCGGCGTGTTTGGGTATGACATTACACAACAAAATCTACAAGCATCTAAATAAATTGGAGTTTCAGATACATCTGATTTCTTTATGTTTTAGGTGAACTGTGCCAGCCACTAAACTGCAAAAAGAAGGAACTCTGCTTGCTAGAAAATCCTTACACGGCTGTGTGCGTCAGCAAGAAGGAACTCCATAAAAGCGGAGATCTCGTCGTTCCCAAATCAAAGTTGAGCCCGGAGGAAGCAGCTAAGTACTCTCAAGACCAAAACGACGATGATGTATTTTACGATTCAGACGATGAAGATGACGAAGAGGATCCTTCTCAAGATGTCAGGACATCGTATGTATTATATTTATGCGTATCCTAATGGCGCACTATCTCCATTCTATCTCTTCATTATATCAGTTTCCTAACCAATGATTGAGTGAAAGTATTGGGAAGGGGGTTGTTCCGAACTTATTGAGTACGTCTACTACGACTTGTTTACCGTTCGTTTCAATCATCCAGAATACATTCAACAAATTAGAAAAAAAAAGTTCGCCGGATTTTGTGGCCAAAATGGTGGCGCCACTCTATCAACAAAAATACGGGAACCCCTAACAAGGTTTAGAAACTCCTCTTTTCAAACTTTGTTCATCTAATTAATGATGATGGTCATTGGAACTTTTCGGGACTATATCCCTGACCTTCTCAGCTAAACTTTCTCTCATTTACATAACTTTCAGGTCTTTTCTCGTTTTTCCCTCCATGCCTTTGACATCAAATCCCAGCCTTAACATCTCTATTTTCTGTATGTATATGGGTTGTTTCAATGCCAGCAAACTTTATTACTGTGTTGCAGAAGGTGCAATCCTTGCCCCGTATCAAAGCCCACGTTCTTGTGCGGTACGGACAATCGGACGTACAGCTCCCTGTGTAGATTGGACTATCATAACTGCATCCATCACACGAATGTGAAAGTTTACTGCAAAGGATTCTGCCCATGCAAAGGTATCCACATCGCACTGCAACAAGATATACGTATTCATTCTCATTAAGCCAATGTTCAAGTATCAAGACGATTATTCGATCTTTGACTATTTTTTTACCAAATTGAATTTGGTAGTTTTCTACGTATATAAATGAGAAGGATGGTGCTGACAACAGTAGTCAATCGCCGATCAATACTGATCTACGATGAACTGGAAATAACCACATAAATTCAAGATTAAAAGGAATGTTTTCGGTCCAAGTCATTATAAATATTATATTTCAGAGGGAGATGCACATTTGAGGAAGAAGCAAAAACAAGAGTCTGAAAGGATGACGAACCTAATGAACAAGTACAAAGCAACAGCACTTCAGGAAGCATCCAAAGCCAAGGACACGTTGACCAACAGCATCGACAAATACACTTTTACTCCTCAAGACTTCAACTATGAGAATAAACACTACAAGTACATCAAGTACACCAAGCATGAATCCAAACCTGTAAAGGTAATACCTGTGATTTAAAGTATTGATTTTGTGATATTTTAAATCCATTCAATTTTGGCTTATCAAATACCATCTTCCCTAGAATGTATTTTCCAAAAAAGTGCCTATGCTCATGCTGTTTCTGAATTATAAAATAAATATTAAGTAGAAGCTCTCCGATTATTTTGATAGGTTAGAAATGTGCTACAATCGGGATGGAAATCCTCTAAGTAGAAAAACCTGTTCTTGCATTATTTTGTTAAAATCCTTTTCCACCTGCCACTCACCTTTCGACTCAGTAATGTGAAACCCTGTTTTCTTCTCCTTCAGAAAGGTGGTTGCAAATACTCTGAGAAATAACCTCGATAATCGATGGATAAACTTAAGGTGGTGGGAAAGAGGCGCGTATTTTGAAATCTTTAGTAATCGCAAAATTGTCCTCCCAGAGATTATGCATTGATAGAATGATATTTGATGCAAAAACACTTGGCATGCCATATTAAGTAATGCTGAAGTAGGTTAACGTTCTGGTTTTGGTAGCTTTACCATTCACAGGTTCAATGTAGAGCCTAGACAAATTCGACATCATTCGCTCGCATCCTAATAATATACTTGAAATTATTTTCAATGCAGCCTGCAACTAACTCCCCCTATTTCGAGGACAAAGAACACATCCGAGGTGACAACGAAGTGATCGAAAAAGGGCCAATGTCGAGAATGAAAACTGATTGCCCACCCGCTGCTCTTCAGGCGATGGGCGATCGTCTACTCGATTGGTTCTCGGTCATCATGGCAGACTCCAAGAGAAGACAGACTCACACTCGCTCCAAAGGTAATTTACAGCTACGTACATCCCAATAATGGAAAACCGAACGCGAGTAAAATCTCATTCTTTTCTCTTCCATGTGTTGTAGCTGTGACTAGATTCCCCAACGGCTGCAAAAACGAAGTCCGCTGGATGTTCCACCACCTCGATACTGACTCCGACAGTAAACTTGCTCTTCAGGAACTCTATGATTTGGAACATGACCAAAATGAGAGATGCATAAAACCATTCCTTGATGACTGTGACTTCAACAGGTAGTTCAGCAACTAATGCATTTTTAGGGCCCTGACACTTTACCACTCCATTTCACGTTTCTATGTGTCATGATTCCTAATCCGAAATATCAGAGTCATTATGGACGCTGAAAGGTATCTTCAGTGCAACAGGAGCAACGGGTGATCAGAGCGGGAAGGGGGTTTATGGGTGTTCACACATTCATCATGTTGCGCTGAAGCTGTATATCTACATCCCTACCTGCCCAGCCTCTCAAGCTAAAGCTAAAGCCCTCAAGCAGCTTCAGTATCCTTCCCACGACTGTCAACACAAGTACTTCCTGAGATGTGGTTCCAACAATACTCTAGTGCTTGTCAACAATCGTGGGCAAGTGCATCCTTGAGGATGGATCTTTAGTAAATATCCTTCCTGAGATGCATCCGCCCATTACCGTGCCCCGTCATAAACGCTAACATCATCCTAATTTACTTGCAGATTATTTCAATTACTGATTGACTCAGGGTGCGAGCTGGGCTGCTCCTGTATCACTATCCCACAATGCCCTAACACAAACACCCTGGTCTGACAAAGCACGTATGCCAGTTTATAACACCCCCCTCCCCTCACACCTGGGAGGCTAAGGACAGCTAAAAACTAAATCCAAAATGGAAGCTGCAGCTCATTTTGGTTGGTTATTCCTCGAATATAATCAACCCATGTTTTCATGCAAAAATTCAATCGCTCTGATTCGGCCCAAAATTTTTTTCTGAGCGTTTCAAAGTGTCTAGATCAAAAAAGTAAAATTTCCGTCCGCCGTACGCCGTCCACACCGACTTTGGTAGTAGAAAATTTTCTATAAATCTTAAATTTGGGTCAGGGGTCCGTCCCGGCTCTAGTTGGTCCTCGAAACTTTTCAGCCCGATCAAACCAAATTTGGGCGGGGTAGTGGTCAAAATGTGTATTTAGAAAAATTGATTTTCGATATTTTTGGCGATCTGGGCGTGTGGGGTATCATTTTCCACTAAATTTTGGACCCTGAAGAATGGGTCCGGGACCCTCCACACCCACTGTTTCTTCCATTTTTCCCTTGTTGAAGAAATGAGTCTCCATGCGCCTGGTCCGAGGAAAACACCAACCCCTGTGAAAGAATTTGCAGCGTTTTTTCTTGTTTACAGGGACATTTTTGTCACTCCCCACGAATGGTGCAAATGCTTTGATAAGACTGACAGGCCCTGCGCTGCCGTAAAACGAAGAATCCCAACCAACATGCTTGGTAAGGTGGAGCCCGTACTTGTGGTTCCAACAATAATTAAAGTTTTGCTATAGTTTTACCAAATATTATTGCGACACGCTTGAATAATTTTAATATTTATGTACTGTAATTACTTGTTAACGTTTTAGGCGTCTACGTTCCCGAGTGCGATGCTGATGGCTACTACTATCACACTCAGTGTCACGTTTCCGTCGGCATGTGTTGGTGCGTGGACAAGCACGGAGTAGAACTGCCTAATTCGCGCACTCGAGGAAAACCAAACTGTGGTAAGCAGTTGTTGCTAGGTACAACAACACTTTTTTAAATGTAATGGTGTCAGAGGACGTTGAATAAGTAAAATCCGGTCGTTGAAAAACTTATTTCTTCGACCATTTCCCTTCTAATCCATCACTTTCTCAATTCATTTCAGAATCACTGCTTGGCAAGACCAAATCTAACACGATGGATGTTGTCAGCGATGACGACTTAGAAGACGATGATGATGATTCTGATCAGGATATAGAAGGCAGTGCCGACCAACCCTTGGACTTCTAAGGTTTTCATTTCACCCTCAGGTACGTTCATACAAAGGCTTCTTCTTGGCTTCTTAATCCGACGAGATTTATTATTTAAATTGTTGAGACGAACTATTTGTACTTATTTAATTTCAGGCCCTATCACAAAATATAACTGATGAGAAAGCACAAGAGGCCGAGGAAACGTCTCATTGACAACTCGTGAACTAATACCAAGTCATTGCGATGCTGCAATCTTTTCTTTATTTTAATATATTAAACTAAAATCTGGTGAGGATTTCTTTTATAAAATCATGAAATTATTGGCACCGCTCTCTTCTAAAGAAATGAATGAAACTTGGAACTTCTTCAGTTTAGGGAATATAAACGGCAGCTATAGGCTGATTCTGATAACAATTCTTCATAAGTAGTTCGTGACCATCTCGAAATATTTTTCCACCCTTGTAACGGACCACGTGCCGAGTTAACGTTCGGAAGAAGGCAGGAATGAATGTGTAACAATTATACGGAACATAAACGAACCTCAAGCTTAGTAGAAGTTAGCTCGACGTCTGTATATTATTTGAGAGGTATAATCCTTGAAAAGATTAGTTGGTAGAGCCTCTTCTCATTTCACTCCCCTTACATACATACCTACTCTTGTTCTCTGCAACAGAAGATACTCAACTTTGTTACATTGCACGTTGTTACGTACTTTCTGAATGTTCTGTGAACTATAATGGCCCTCAGGTTGACGATGAAATGCCAGTATTTGTATAGCTAATTGTATTGTATTTAAAAAGTACGTAGATAGTGAAGAATTCTTCGCAGTTAAACTGCCACGGTGTGAACTTATTGTTTAATTTGAATTCAAAACATTCCATCCGACATCTAGATCATTCCCGTCATCTAGATCATTGGCAGCTAATATTTTCTAATGAGTTATGAGTGAGTAGCAAGGGTTTTTGTGAAAACTATTTTGTATTTGATTTTTAAAGGTTTAATGTATTGTGATTTTCGTTAACTTAGGGTTAGGGAAACCATTTCGTTCAGTGATACTTTGATTGAGATATTAGTTGGAGAGGTTTTACTTTAGTTTTAAGAAGCTGGTACCTTCATTATTTTCACGACTAAATGTATACCGTCCGGCTATGATTAGCTTTGACTAAGAGTTTAACTTATCCCATTTTTCTTTTTCCTCACGCATTTCAAGATGATTATTTTGATCCAAATATTACATGTGGCCATTGATATTGAGGATTTAATATGATCGTGAATCAAAAGAATCTCACATAATTTTAGTAATATTAAATTAATTAATAAACCATTTCAGGAATCCTTCTCAACTACTCATGGTGCTTTTGTTGATAGGTACTTTTTGGTTCGTTACATGTTCAGTTTCTTGACTACTAAACGAATAAGAAGGGCAATATTCCTTCCTATGAGTGTGTCCAAAACGAAAATCTGTCCTCTAAACGTTCGTCTTGACAACAGAAGTGCACATGGACTTAGATTCGATCTTTCCTGACGCTGACCTTTGCGTCGTTCACTTGAAACGATTGGTTTTGTCAATGCTTTAACGATTTCAAGCGAGTATTTATTTGTATTTAGATCAACTAATACTTAGCTATTAAGAGTGTACTTAATTTTTACCAGTGTTAGCTATATTGAATAAAAGTTATATTATTGTTTAAATAGAAGAAAGAATGTATCTGTGTTAAATTATATTAGTTGTATGGTATTTAATAAACTATATCCTTAGCAAAAGAATGCAAAAAAAAAAAAAAATTGTACATACATTGTGTAACTGCTCACATCTTCGTAATGAAACGTTGTAACAACAAAAACTATGGTTAGCGAGCTTTTTGCAAGCTCGAGAAAGAAAAATTCAATCTTCATATTCCTCTCCCGTCTGGGCACCAAGTAAACCGTTTTACATTATTACCTATTCGTAACACCTGAGTATTGATAGTTTGTTATAATTAAAATATGCTTTTGAATGTTTAGAATTAAATTAGGTAATCCGGTATTCATCTCGGCAGCTTTAAATCGGAACCATGTCAAGATAATTCAGCATAAATTAGAATTGGATAACTTAATGCGAGCATAACAACTGGAGAATAAGAGAAGTTATTTGGTCAACGCGTATTCCTTTGTAATTTTAGAACAAGATGTCATCCAATTCAATAACAACTGTCTTGCGAAAGTGAGTACATACTTTTGTACATTTATTATACCTCCAAAAACAAGGTTTTGAGTGTATTTCAAACAGAAATATACATAGTAAATTGACCTGATTACGGAGTATGAATTGCTTTCCAACTTCCTGAACTATTTATTCGTCCTAGCTTTTTCTCCCATTTTAGGAATATCAAGTTCGTTATTAGAAGCAAATGTGTGACCTCACTCAAACGTGAGGAGGGGGGGGGGGGTACCCTGATGCTAATAGTAAAACTATGACTCGATTATATTCTTTGACTGAATCTGAACGAGGTCCTTACTGTTCCTTGATCGTGTAAGATGGAAAGGATAGAGTCAATCCTCTCCTCTGCTCGCTAACATTCATTAAAAATTTTAATTTTCAGGCTGAGACAACTAGCAGAATTTAACCCGATCAACACTTCGTAGCGTATGATTTGGACACAAGAAGAAATTTGAGGATTTCCCTCGAGAAATGAGAGATTTTTCCGTCTCCGTTATTTTGTTCTAGGTGGGTAATTTATACAGTATCCGTCCATGCTGTGACAGTTATAATTTTCGTCTTGATTAAAACAAAATGTGACATTTTGAAATTTATTTGAGGGAGGATGAAGATTAATTCGCAGAATGCAAAATCCGACATGAAGGTTGGCTTGGTGTCAGTCTACAATCGCCCTGATTTCAGCACTTCTGTGCTTGTCTTGGGTTTGCGTTCTGCTCAGAGGATTTCAATTCGCTGTTGATGATTCAGGCTCGTGGCCCAACCTCTATCTCGACTGATTCCTTCTTAAAAATGTACCGTCTTGTGGGAAATAATGTATATACATCATTTTCATTAGTGGAAGCACCCGTCTTACGTGACAGGGTACAGACTTGGTGCAGTGGGTGAGCGCTTTCGACGCGAAGGGGTCATTGTCAAACCAACTACTGAGGGTAATGCCACTAATACATACAAATAATAATAAAATAAATCTAATACAAATGCCTTTACATCTGTACAAAACATCTCTGCCTGTTTTACTAGGGTGCAGGTGTGAGGGGATTCATTCAAACATCTCATTTGCAGAGGTCTATAAGTAACAAAGATGAAGAAAACCTATTACATTAATCAATACGGGCAGTTGCCGCAAGTAGCGTACAATTCCTTGGTGCCCTTCCAGTCTTCAAAGCCCTCGTGATGCAAGGCAAGAAATAGGTTCTTGTAATTGCTGCTCAATCGAATTCAGGACCTGTGTCCTTCCCGCTACTTAAGAAATAATGATTTCTTCTCAAGAAACTTACTAGGTTGAGCTGGAGCTGGAGGGTTCCTGCAGCCTTCTTTCTATCTGTTATCTTCTGTGCAATTGAAAAACAATGTGCGTAGTTCTTGACCTCAAGTTTAACTAGCAACTCCCACAAGCTTTTTGTTCTATGGGGTGTGCGAACAGGAAGGCAGAACCTGCTAGCATCAGGACTTGATGTCATCATGGAAGGTAACAAGTAAGAAAACTCACCTCACTTGAATGATCATTATATTGTAAGGATAACAAAAAAAATAGAGTATATAAACAATATCTTTGTGTAACTCTATACAAAATATAAAATTGTGAAACCATATCATGCTAGCAGTGCTGATAACCTTCACAGAAACACCAACAGTGTTCCTGGGCAAAAGCTATTCCATTTTGTCATGGTAATTGGTCATGAAGAGGTTAATGCAGCAGCACCCCTCTCAATTTTGCTAATAAAAAGGTTCACCCTGTAACCCAGCAATGCAGCAAGTAGGTGAACGACCCGATAAAATGAAAAAATCAAGTTAGCTATAACGGTTACATATCAATACCCTATAACTATGCACTTGGCACCTACAATCGTGGCTGCACTTCTTTCTGCTAAACTGTTCCCTTCAAGGAGAGAAATGGATTTCCGTCCAGTCAACGATTGCATATGACGACAATTACCATCGTCTCGAATCTGTGATAATCAAGTAAGTAACCCGTAAATGAAAGCTAAACCGACGCATCCACTTTAGCAGGCTTCAGCTTTTTTAGGAGTTCAGAAGCTTCACTTTTGGCCTGAAAATCACAAAAATGATGTAAGAAGGCAGCAAAGCTTGAGATGCTCAAGTCGTAAGATCAGCTAGAACATTTTTCTAACCATCTGGTCGTCGTCAGTACTGGGCGGGTAGTTGGAAGCCAATCCCAAATAATATCTAGCTCGGTCTTCCTCATTCAATTTCAAATATGTTTTCCCCAGCATCAATAAGTTTTGACTGAAATCACAATACGAAAATTTATATTAACCAAATCACAAATTAATGCAAATATGCGTTAATTGGAAACAATAAGCAATGGCTTCACTACCTGTAGAAATTAGGATCTACCTCCTCTGCTTTCACAAAGTACTTCAAAGCTTCCTCGTAAGTTGACTCCGGCGGTTTGGCGAATATAGTGGATGCAATTTTCCGTTGATACCAAGGCATGTCAGCGATTTGATAGCACCTTATAACCATTAACATATTGAGTTGTTGGAAAATGACTTCATTATTCGTGTTTCATTTTAGCAAATAAAAAGGATCATCTATTATTAAATCTACTTACCACATACCGATCATGTAAAAAGTTGTAGCATCATTCTGGTTCAGCTCAGAAGCTTTCTGAAACAAGCAGAAGTAGAAACGCTGGGTGAATGGAAATCACAGAGCACATCGCAAAGCCTATCTACATTTTGGTTGGTTATTCCTTGAATAATCAACCTATGTTTTCATGCAAATGGTCAACCTCTCCGATTCGGCTCAAAATTTTTTTCTGGACGTTTCAAGGTGTCTAGATCAAAAAAGGTCGATGTCCGTCCGCCGTCCACGCTGTTTTTGGTAGTAGAAAATTTTCTAAAAATCTGAAATTTGGGTCAGGGGTCTGATACCGGCCTAGGACGGTCCTCCAAACTTTTCAGCCCGATCGGACCAAATTTGGGCGGGGTAGGGGTCAAAATGTGTTTTTTGAAAAATGGATTTTCGAGATTTTGGGCGATCTAGGCGAGTGGGGTATCATTTTCCACTAAATTTTGGACGCTGAATCCAATGAAATAGGTCCCAGAACGATCGGCACCCACTGGAAGAAGTTATGGGTCAAATTGGGTATATACTACCCATTTTGAATATGTGTTTTTGAGATTTCTGGTACCTGGGCGTGTGGGGTATCATTTTCCACTAATCATGGACACTGAATCGATTGGAATGGGTCTGGGACCCGCCGCACCACTGTTTTCCTCATTTCCCCCATGTTTTTAAATCAGTTTCCATGCGCCTGGTCCGAGGAATAACCAACCCCTGTGTAAGAATTTGCAGCGTTTTTACATTATCAAGGCGCCTGTTCTCATCTCAATGATTCATAGATCTATTATTGAATTAATCCAACAAAATTACCATCAAATGGTTTTTGACGGTTTCCAAGTTGGAAATTCTGGTTTTCATACCGTCGTACCCGCTTTTGGCGTCGAGGAGAATCGACATCCACTTGTGAGTGGCAAAATGGGCATCATTCAACGACAGTGCTTTTGATATTATTTCGAAAGCCTCATATACTAGACGTTTCTTTTCTTCCGCAGGTGTGGTCACTTCTTGTGAAATATTATATTCAACACGGCAGAGTCTCCAGAGAATTTCCACGTCGTCCGTGTCCTGAAAATAAAAATACCAAATTCACTTTAAATTGAAGGAGGATCAACTCATTCGACGAATTACTTTCACAAGAGCTCGGTACTGTCTGTAACTACCTTTGAGACAACAGTAAGAACTTACTTTATGGTCAATAAGGAGGTCGTACACCGCGCGGAACATATTGTTTCTATACAAGTCATCGGCCTTTGAAACGAGCTTAGTTGAGTCTGGGGACTGTACAGCAGATTTGCCAAACCATCCCAGACTGAGGAGGATAGATCCAGGGATTAAACGCTGGAATTAACAGTATACATTGTCATAGGATATTCTTTACATCCATTCCATAGTACACAATTTATTTGAGGTAAACAGCGTGCCTCCACGCCAGGACGTGATCTAATCAAACTCAAACCTATGAAGTACGTAATTTAAATACCTTTCTAAAAACGCGTCGCTGGCGAAAAAGAGTTGAAATCGCGATTTGCACTGCAGGTGAGTTAGATGAAAATTGCCTGGTCGGTAACCTGGTTATGATGCTCCGAAAATATTGCATTTCGGCAGTGAATATTTTCAATTAGAACGCGTAACGATCGCCTGCGAACTAAATTATTCTATATTAGTTAGTATCTCCAAAATGTACATGAACAACTTCAGTGGATTTTGGTTGGTTATTCCTTGAATAATTACCCTGTTTTCATGATAATGGCCAACCTCTCCGATTCGGCTCAAAATTTTTTTCTGGACGTTTCATGGTGTCTGGATCAAAAAAGGCCAATGTCTGCCCGCCGTACGCCGTCCATTGTCCGCGCCGTTTTTGGTAGTAGAAAATTTTCTAAAAATCTGAAATTGGGGTCAGGGGTCTGTTCCCAGACGAGAACGGTACTCGAAACTTTTCAGCCCGATCGGACCAAATTTGGGCGGGGTAGGGGTCAAAATGTGTTTTTTTGACAAATGGATTTTGGGCAATCTAGGCGAGTAGGGTATCATTTTCCACTAAATTTTGGACGCTGAATCCAATTATGTGTGTCCCAGAACGATTGGCACCAACTGGAAGAAGTAATGGGTCAAATTGGGTATTTATTACCCATTTTGAATATGTATTCTTGGGATTTCTGCTACCTAGGCGTGTGGGGTATAGTTTTCCACTAAATTTTGGACGCTGAATCCAATAAAATGGGTCCCAAAACGATTGGTACCTACTGGAAGAAGTTATGGGTCAAAATGGGTATGTATCCACCCATTTTGTATGTGTCAGGATTTCTGGTGCCTAGGCGTGTGGGGTATCATATTCCACTAAATTTTGGACCCTGAATCGATTGGAATGGGTCTGAGACCCGCCACACCCACTGTTTCCCCCATTCGAGGAATAACCAACCCGTGTGTAATAATTTATTATGTACTTACGTAGTGGGATAAGATAGGGAACGGAGAGTATCGAAATCTGATTGAGGAGCGATTGCTTGGATTATCAGTTTCGTACACGTCAAGCAACTGAGAACGGGATGAAAATTTTCGAAATATCAATCCTACTCATTCAATGACAACTACGTAACAGTGACCGATTAATTTTGACATTGGGTTTTGTTTGATTTGTCATTATTGATTCAAATGACAACCTGGTTGCGGTGGTAGCTGATCTCAGTCCAATGTCTCGACCTTAACGTTTCAATGAAAGAAATGTAACAAAATAATGTTCATCCTAACATTGATCAACATTTTACATTAATCAAGAATTGCCAAGCATCAACTTAATTCAGCTGGCAAGATCTGGAAGTTGTTTGTAGTTTGACATCTGAGGTTCTTTCAAATGGTTTTGATGGTAGCCCTGTCTACTTCTGACGTCTTGTTTACGAACGACCAGCAGTGCGATAAGTGAAGTGTACCTGTGTCCTTCTCACGTTAATTATTTTTTCCCGTTAAATGAAACGGTGTTTAATCTTTACTCGTTTCCCGGCGTTTCGTCCGCTTTCTACAAAAGCAAATGTTTTTGTCAACCTCCCTTTTGTAAAGAACCTGATTTGATCTTCGATACCTCTCCGCTTGTACCACTTACCGCTCATCTGTCAGCACTTCCCTCCTTCCACCGCGTAAGCAAATTTCTGACACAATAATATTGAAACAATCAAATAATGTCGACTGAAAGACGTTCTAGGTAACTATTGATGATAGCATTGAAGGATTTCCTGTCGTCTGAACAACGATGATGTTGATTATTACTCAGCCTACCGAGTACCGGTGCCGCTTTGTATATGTTAACATACAAATACCGTTAGCACAACAAGATCAACTTAGCGATAATTTCTGAAATAGTAGGTCGACAACTTCTGAAAATAATTTTTTTAAGTATGATTTACGGAGACCTAATTTGTAAAAAATAAAAACCAAAACGGACTACAAAACAATTTTAGACGACTTTTCATTCATAGCCAAGCGTTTCTAAATACTTGTTACTAATTTATTTTCCTAATTTTCTCATCCGTAAACTACAACGAAAACACGTTTTCACTCTATGGGAACGTCCAACTTTCTGCACGATTATGAGGATTTTTTAAATAAAATGAACCTGTTAACGCTTTTAGACAGCAACACGATTGTGGGATGTTAGCGGTCGTACCTAGTTTCAGTACCTAGGTACGACTCTTGCTACGATAAATAAGCAAAATGTTATCCCAGATCCACAATATTTGGGCTTCAGGCTCAAGTCGGTATTTTTTCTTCTCACTTTTAATAGGTGGCTCAAAACACCAATCTCCTTATCATCGGTAACGCATCAGCCTCTGATTGATGGTTGTCTTGTAATTAACTACGATTAATATCCCATTGTGACTATTCAGTCGCCAGATTGGCATCTTCGCTAGACAATGTTTACTCTGATATCTTAATTTTCTCTCACGTGTTACTAATCTTATAGCTAAGTAGAGAGAGACTGGTTTTATCGTATTTTGCAGATTATAGGGATTATAGCATCTGAGTGACAGTCAGGTACTCCAATCGCTCTCATTTCGATCATGAAAGTTTTACAAACAGAATAAGTTTTTTTTTCTACTCAAATGCATTGCTGGATATGTGCTGGCAGCAGATTTCCGAAACAACGACTCTGAGATTCAAAGGTTTACATTTCGATTAAAATGCTCCGCTAGAAACTGTAGACTGACCCCTTATAAGTAGGTCAAATAGCTCTAGTATGGTAACAAAAACGGTAGGTATGTGGGACTTTCTCACTCTCACCGCTACACAGAAAGTTTTTGATGGCAGAAATCCGCTTAACACTGGCGGTTATTGACCCTGCCGAGAGGGTGCGCCTTGGACGTTTTGCTGCTTCAACGAAACATGGTAGTTCTGGTTTAAAAACCAAATTTTTGGTGTAATCATCGGTTTTTTCACGAACATGCAAGAATTTTCCGAAAAACAACGCATTGGTCATACAACATTTCAATTATTTGAATGGACTTCTAATTTGTTTGTTCACTAGTTCGTACAATTTAGGGGGTAACAAGGTACTGCTCTTATTGAAATTCCTTTTAATAACGACATGGAACCAACCCGCCTTGTGACCTCACAAACGCGGAAAGACTTTCTTCAGAGGTTGCCAAATGTTTTGGTAACCTCTCAAGGATACAGCACACATATATTATAATCTTATAATTTACACATTAGGATAGGAAGATACTCCCGTACATAGTACATAGTCCCGGCTATTTCTCAAAGATATTGAATTAAGCGTTTATCTAGTTCTTCTAGATCACAATTAATTTCTTGAAAGTTTTTTTAACTAATTAGAATTATGGTACCATCGCAAAGAAAACCATCATTTTGTATCATGTACTACACGGTATCTTGTGATATTCTCAATTAGTCAATAATATAATCACACTCAGGTCATTTTTCAATGGAATGCCTACCCCCCCCCCCCTCCAACCACTGTTTAGCCAGTTAGGTCTTATCGGAAGGAAGGGTCGATTTCAGAAAATTAGCTTAAGCCAATAATCATTTCCTGCAAGGACTGCTTTGTGTAAGTCAGCTAAGCTAATCTGTAAAATTAGTATCTACATGTCCATTGTAAAAAGCGATTTTTTACCGTATCTCCATTCTCTCTATTCGTAGCCCTTTCTTGGTTCGAGCTCACCGGCCGTGGGTTCTCGTTTTGTGCTGGGTGCGAGCGTGAAAAAGCTAATAATTGGATAAGTGGAGAAAAACGTGGCTGCCGTGTCAAGGTTCCCCCTTCGTTAAAAAGCCATCCCGTTGAGTAAAAGGGCAGGCATACTACTTTTAAAGGGCAGGGATATCCTCCGGGTTTAATCAATAGTTTAGAGACGGGAGCCTCCTCTAGACTTCATTGTAACTGAGCTGCATCAGCAGGACCCTCCACTATCTCTCACTCTTTACAGTTGTTTCGTTTTTTAGCATTATCCCAAATTTATTCAAATTTATAAGCCCAAATACCTCAACGTTTTACAAAAACAAGGGTTGGTTATTCCTCGAACCAGGCGCAAGGAGACTAATTTGAACCTCGGACCAGGCGCATGGAGATTCATTTCTTCAACATTGGGAAAATGGGGGAAACAGTGGGTATGGCGGGTCCCGGACCCATTCCAATCGATTCAGGGTCCATTAATCCACAATGATTTACCATTTTTGGTGTATCCCGCTGGGGTACACTTGTGGGAAATAATATATTCGAGATTTCCAGAGTATAGAGTACCTGATTAGATAAAGTAGTCAAGTGGTAATCGGTTTTTGAATGGGTGTAAATTATATATAATGTTGTTAGATTTACTAGAAGATGTGGATGTATTAGAGGAAGGGGGGTCACACGATATGTTTGGGGTAGCGCGTGAGCGCTTTCGGCGTTAGGACGTCATTGTCAATGCTACTAATTATTACTAAAATTACCACCAATAAACCTAATGGAATTGGTCCATCAATTTGTGCCAATCATATTTATACCCTAAAATATAGTCATTTTCTTGAGTTTCTTTTCTTATATTTCTCAAATTTTTCTGTTCTTCTAAAAACACCTACAAAGCTTGCAAAAGTTTGCAAATCGCAATTTTGGCAGAATAATGAATGGGGGTCCCTGTCCTTCTCCCATTTGCCGTTAGTGACACCATCGGTTAAGCAGCCGGAAATGGTTTTAAGGCAAACATGGCGAGTCTAGCGTACGTAGTTGGTAACCTCTCAGTTGTGAAACCTAATATTTTGCTTAGGATATTTGTCAATCCATCCGGTAAACTCTCTAGTTCGAGTGTGACTTTTGGGGTCAAGTTTAAAATCGATCCCGTCACCGTGTGACCTTAATATTTACGTTGAAACCACGTGCTCGTTGCTTTCGTGTTGATACCCTCTATTTTCTGAAAAGCGTGCATTTCACACGAAGTGCGCTCCTCGAATCAAAGCACCAAACAGAACTACTTCTCTGGCATTATTCCTGTTTGATTTACGCTTATAGCTCGTGTGAAATGATGATACAAAAAGTACAAAATCGACGTAAGTAGGTAGTACCTACCTGATAATATATGCAACAATATCACCTAGAAACCTACCTATAAAAGTTGAAGGTTTAGAAAAAAGAGAGGTTGCAGCAGTGCGTAATAAGGAGGAGAGTAGGGGCCCTTAATAGACGAAGAGCAAAGATAAGGGTCTGAACTGACCACTTGAGCATAGTCTATTTTAACCCGGGACCCCTCTCGCACACAGTCTACCACTATGCGCGTTATCCCCACACGTTCAGCCGCTGTTTGAGCCGGACAAATTTCTTCCCAGTTTGCGCGCCATCGCGAATTTTACTATTGTTTTCCGTGAAATGTGCATCAGTAAGTCTACTTCTTGCGGAATATTTTGCAGCCAAACTGACTTGAGATAATAGTTTTGTTTGAGCCCTGTTTTTTGGGGATTATTCTGAAAAATGTTGGCGTTGAAACGATATTGATTAATTCTATTGCATCGAAAATTTATTGATTTAATAACAATAGGCGTGTTGCTATTGAGTGTAGTACCTCTTAAAGGTTAGGGGTTTGTTCCTGTCAAAACTTCCCTTGACTATTATAATATTGACGTGCAATCATTGCATAACATAATCTACCCCTATTTTCATATCTTCACTCACGTAATTCCATTTAAAATTGAGGATCGTTCCATCGCCTGACACCCTTCCGTGGGTGGCTAATTGGTTTCCAGTGGAATTTTGGAGTGGCATACCTGATGGGTACTCAATAGCTCGTTCTCATTTCGCATAAGTGCACGGAACTGCTGGATTTTTGTAGTTGTTTAACACAATGAGCCTGTGAAACTTTAAACTTACTCGTACTCTTTCACCACAGGGCACTCCCCATACGAGAATTTATAGGTGCGTTAGTATACAACTGTTAACAACGAGTTGGCATCGTTTGTATCGTATGTTGAAGGTCCTTATGTCTCGTTTAGTTGTGCTGACAAGAATGTAAGGAAGAAGGTCGGGAGTTGCTTCATGCAGGAGCTTATCCGGCTCATTATACATATTTATACATACTCTTTATACATATTTCATTGATTGAAGACGTTTTTTGGATTCACCCTCTTTAACTGTGTACCAACTGCTTCTGATGAATAGTATCCTCGAGGTTCATGGATGTAATCAGGGATTATACGGGTCTGACTGTGATCCGAGGGATAAAAGTGGATTGCGACCCTGCTGATGGATTGCTCGTAGTTGCTCGTTATTAAAATTATTATTTTGGAGAAACCTACAGACTTTAGTGTGGTATAGACTGTATTGTGCGAGACTTTTTTGTTTGACTCAATAACGAAACATGTGTAAACTCCTCCAAAATGATTAATCGTTTCGAGTTTGATCATTATTCTACTCTCGAGCGTGCTGAAGGTTGATCGTTTCTTGATGGAACAGTCCAGCATAGTATTGGGATAAACGAACGCATCGATGTGTGATCCATTCCTATTATTCAACCATGAAAATGACAGTGAAATAACCTACCTTCCCAACCCATGCGAGCGCACATGTATTTGAGAAAGACACGTTCGACGTGGAGGCAATTATTATTTTCCAATACCTTACTCCATTATGAGGTGGTAAAGCTAAAATAAAGTCACCATGTTTTTATGATAGTCCTAAATTTAGTTTTTTCTAAACCATACGGGTTACCATTACGGGAATACCACTACATCAACAAAACGCTGCAAATTCTTCCACAATGTTTTATTATTCCTTAGATCAAGAGTATGGGGAAAACAGTGAGTGTCCAGGACTCAGTCCATTTATCTAGACATCATGAAACTCAAACTGTCAAATTTTGGGAGAGATTGACCTCTGGCATTGATTCAAAGAATAATAAACCAAATCCGAAAAGTTCTAGGAGTGTGGGGTATTATTTTCCACTGAATTTGGGACGCTGAATCGATTGGAATGATTCCTGGACATTGGTTCATAATCTTATCCCAAGAGAAATAAACAATTGTGGAAGGATTGACAGCATTTTGATCTAGCAATCTTGAAACACAAATTGTCAAATTTTGGGGCTAATCGGAGAGATCGACTGCTGGTATAAAAACATAAGTTGGTTATTTAGGAATATAGAACCAGAACTGACAAACGTACCTATGTTACCTGTGTTGTAAATGTTTGCGAAACAACTAAAACTTATGCGTAAAACTTGCTTACTTTCACTTAAGCCTATAGCTAATCTACTCTAGCTCTCTTGCGTATACGATTCCATTCGACTACAAAGAGATGTATGGTGGTATGCGTCTGCTGGGTCACATTCTCCTTCATTACAGTTGAGTGGTATGGGCAGCTTGTATTTCAGTACAATTTGGTGAAGTCCATTTCTCATACAGTTTCAGAACTGAATCCCCCTCGAATAATGTACATTTTTAACGATATTTTTCATGGTGAACGGGCTTCACTAGGGGGTGATTTGTACGAAACGTTATAACTCGAATGAGAGAGCGCTGACATGGTCTATTAGGCATCCACAATATCCTTGACCAACCTCTGTACGCAATTCAGCTTCCTCAACCTACTTTGCATGTTTGCCGGGATGGGTGTCGTGTAATTTGTATAGTGCCGACTCCCCTCTCTCATTACACCCCGTGTCGCCCGTTTTAATTGGAGAAATAGCGCTCGCTCAGTTTACTTCGTCATCGTTCAGTCAACGTTCTTAGTTTTCTTACTGTTCATTTCCAGTCACTTCAACTCGGCCAATGTAACTACTTTTGCTCACTCGACATTTTTGAGCCGATCTCTAGAATTCGCCAATATGCTTTCGATTCAATGTACTCTTATATCCTCACTAGTTACTCGAGAGGGCCCAGAGTGCACCACCAAAGTGAGATCTTGTGGAATTTTTGAATTGAGCTTCTTTGAAACTTTGACTTATGATGGGGTTGAATTAGCTGATCGACACAATGTGCTCTTCCGCTCCTGCGAGGCTGGGAGTTCGTGCGGGCTAGTGCATACCCTGAATAATGAAACATTATAAGCCTCACTGATCCCCTATCCCCTATCTGTCTGGGGAGATTTAATGGCAATATCTGAGGGTCGATACAAGAATGGGTCTTCCCTTGACAATCCTGTACCGCCCCCTTGCTTCGCCTCAAGATTTCTCAGGTTTCTCAGATTTTTGACAAAATAACGTTTTTCTCCGCCGAAGAACCCAGAAGGTTTAAAGGAAAATATTTTTCTAGATTGCAAAGTTCGATTGAGTCGTATTCTTCACGCAAATTCAAAAACTAATCGCACTTACTATTTCACTCCATCCTAATAGGAAAACGATCTACATGAACAACTTTTAGCCTATCACGCCAAACACTCGAATGGTAAACTGCAATAAAAACTTACTCTTTGGTCGGACCCTTACCAGAGTGGTCTACTAACGTACCCTGTTGTCGATGATATTTTGATGATAACTGCAGTTTTTTATGAACATCTCAGCGACGTGTTCAGCAGCAATATGTGTAAATGAAAACCGGGTCACGTAGTCGGATAGATTTGACGTCTATTTCAGAATGGAGATGCCGTAATATTTATTTTTAGAGTAATTCACCTCGTGGTTCCGAGAAACCGCGACGTTCGGACGCGTGAAATTCGCGAGTATAGTAGCGAGGTCGATTTATTATTTACCCCTGCTCTATGTATGTACTAATTTTCCAGAGTATTCGCACTTATCAAGTCTTATTTATAAAATTGTTCAACAAGCTCAACTGTTCAGTATAAATTATATGAAAGATTAGCTTGTTTGCCCATGAATTTTACCTACGATTGATTCTGATTTCAGATGGCTATCGAACGAAGTTACCTCAACGAACCGTCAAATGGATCTGAATGTGATTGAAGAGACTTAATATAATACATAGTACCTGAGCTA
The DNA here is from genome assembly GCA_019603395.1 of Cyrtorhinus lividipennis. NCBI lineage: Eukaryota > Metazoa > Arthropoda > Insecta > Hemiptera > Miridae > Cyrtorhinus > Cyrtorhinus lividipennis. The sequence goes on along the minus strand of CM033998.1, from coordinate 31,383,912 downwards.
CTTACTTTCCACACGTGGAAAAATGACTGCTAGAGAAATACTATTCGACGGTAACCCCCCCTGGGGTTTTAGGATGAATGGCGGTGCAGACGCTGGCCACCCACTGAGGATATCCAGGGTGAGTTATATCGTAACTGTTATTGGTTCATTTTTGTTGAGCATTATTTCTTACTTTATTGCAGCTCCTCGAAGCTCTTAACTGGCGTATTACTTGTACGCTTGTAACCTGTGCATTGATCATGATTTATTTCCTGATCAACTGCTAAATAGAATATTTTCTCGCAAGGTTGAGTCGGTTAAACGAATGTTGAGGAGGATGATTGGCGAATACTCGTGGTAGTTGTAGACTGAATATGGTAAAATCTACTTTTTCTGTCGAGAAGTGGCCTTATCTTCACGAGACTCAATAAGGAAGTTCTTGCATAAACAACGTTGACACGGGAATTCGCAGGATACTAGTTTTGGTTTGCTGGAAAATTCAAAAAACGTGCGTACCTCGAATCACAGAACAGTCACAGAATGTCCTTGCGTTCTGAGTTGCCTTAAAACCACCCTGGGTGGGAAGATAGTAAATTCTGTGCCGCGTATCGAATTGTCCTAAGTACCGATAATTACCGTCCACGGGAAAAGAATCATCATCTTAAACTTTTGATCTTCCACTCTCTCATTTTGTAGGTTCCCCATTATAGGGTTTTCCCAGCATCTACAGAGCAACGCCTGCGCATTGTATGTCATAGTATGATACTAGGGCAGGTACTCAGGTTGATTTTTGGTAGATTTTTAAATTTTATTTATTTTTATCCCGAAACTCGATGCTACCAGAGTTGTCTTGCATTTCACCTCATTGTTAGATGATTCGAGTTGGTGTAGCTGTGTAGGCAGTGAAGTTTGCTCTGAATCCTACTGTCACACTCCACACAACTCCTGCTAACACAAATAAATATTGTGACTCATCGCATTGTCTTGTTCCGATGCCAAAGCCCTCCCAAGTAGGCTTTCAGGTCTATAACGTTCCATTGGTATCGTTCTCAGTACCCCTTTACATTCCATATGGTTTGGCGCTCTGGTTTACTTTTACGCATTTGATTTATAAAAACCTCAAAAAAGTCAAAAGCTAGAAAAAATAGTCAAAAAGAGTAAAACAGCCAAGTCTGAAAAAGAGAGTGAATAATGTCTTTTGTCGTGAGTAGATGCTTACCTATTTGAAATACCGAATGATAATTGCAATCCGTTCATAACGCAATAGGATTCGCATCTTGAGCACATCCTTCTTCCAGACTCTTTGGTCCACCAAACTTACCTTTTAAGAAGTTTTCTTTTTTTTTTCTTAAATCAAACTATCTTCTTCGAAGAAACTTGTTAGTTGAGTTCTTCTAGTCTCACACTGTTGTGTGAGGTCTTTTTCCGGTTGAGAGCATTCCTAGTTAGCCTCCTCTGTGACCTTGTTCATCCAATCATCCATTGTTGCCCGTACGAAGGTGCGCCAACTGGACCAAGTGGTGGTCATGGAACATTATTTGCTTTTGCCTGAACTTCACCTCTATCATTTGTTTGTCTTTTTAGCAGAATCGAGCTAAAGTTGATTTGTATATAATAGAAAGTTTAATTCTCTAATTTCATTTTTCGAAATGCCAAAGCGGTCAACTCATCTCTCCCATTCATAATTAATTCTTCGAATCCTTGAATCATGGTGTTCCTCATGCATAGTTGAGATTGGGCTAGTCGTCACAGAATAATTTAATTGGTTTGTGTACTTGTTCGCATTTGTTGTATTTAGAATACTTATTCCGAACTTTCCTTCCAGACAACCCACTGTTTTATATGTGCACAATAGAGTTCACTGTGAGCTTGAAGGGCCGGCATCTTCATATTATCGTACCGATCAATATGCTCAGTCTTACGACGAGGCCAAGATTCTAATACAAGGCAACGCTGTTAGACCGCGTCGGCCACTATTAAGGCGCATCTGGATTACTTATTCATCTCAAGTTGACATTTGAAGACCTCTCCTGCCTGTAAATGAACAAATGGGCCAGAAATCTGGCAAAAGTCAACTGTTTTGCATTATAACTTGGTAGTTTTTCTCGCTCAACTCGCCTCTCTCATTCGTAATTAATTCTTCGAATCGTTGCATCGTGGTGTTCCTCATGCATAGTTGAGATTGGGCTAGTCGTCACAGAATAATTGAATTGGTTTTTGTAATTGAGAACATCATCATCCAGACTTCTTGTTTGGCGAAACTGAATGAGTCTGTTTTTCAAAGGAACGTCTGTCAGTTACTTCATAATTAATATTGATATATCATATTAGAAGACGTCTCACTTCTATTAGGTATACCCAACTGCGCAACACTCTTCTATCTTCTCGGATTGTGTACTTTCATCATTCGCCACTAGATGCCTCTCAAATGTAGTTCCCTGACAACTTCGCTCGACTGCAGCTGCTCCGTGGTCGTCGAGGTCCCAACGATTTAGGAGGTGGATGATCTATCAAGGTCCCCTGTGGGACATGGGCTCTCCAACCATTAACACGACTACCCCGGCAAATTCTTCAAGCTGAAAAACGCCGTTTGTCGAACACTACGACTGCGTGTACCTGGGCTACATTAGTAGCTAGGAGCTAGCACTCCTCAGCTCTTGTAGGAGGATATTTAAACCAATTCCGTCGATGGAAAGGGATATTTTTCCGTTGGTTGCGATAGTGCAACAGGCTGCACTTCCGTGATTTTTATTTGTGGACGGCCCGTGACCTGTGACGATACCACGGCGAACTGTCGGGGGGAGTGTCCCTTGATAAATTACTTCCAGGCCTTCTGATCAGACAAGGAAGGGGGTAACATTCCTACGGGCAGTTTGAGCTGACATATCAGTTTAATTAATGCCATGCTAGCGGCAACTGGTGAAAGACCTAAAGACCCATCTGGTTCATTTTACTTGGATTTCCGTTCTCACGACTGTATTTGACTACAGTATGTTTTCGGAGATTGTTGTAGTTGCATTTCAGCTCATGGTTTTGACAGAGTCTGTATAAACTAACAATTCACTTCTAATTGCTTTGGTTTGTTCCGAGCCTCAAGTTACAGTTCACGCCATGCTTTTGTCGAAATAAGATCTCAACGGAACCAATACTATTGTCAGCCTTGTCAAAGAGTTTTAATGTTGACTTAATGTCAAAAATATTAGTCTTATTTGAAGTGGGACTCGTTTGCGTCTGAATCTGAATGAGAAATGAGACCTTGTACGGCTTAACCACCCTTGCAAACTAGAATGAAAAAAAAGCTGAAGCTGGCTGGACCGGTTTGCTTTTGTATCGACTTTACGTTGAATTCAAACGATCCATCATGTGAATGATTAGGTGTGTTACTATTTCGGAGGGTTTCAGAAACATGTCAGTTACTTCGTTGAACATTGAAATTATTAGCGTATCTAAATTTTCAGTAATGATTGAGATCACTTGAGATTGCTTTTGTGGTTTTGCAGTGGAGAGGCGTATTCATTCGAGGAGAAAATACCTAGCTGAATATAAATATAACGAATAGGAAATCATAATTTTGTGAGCGTTTTGTATTGTAAGTTATTATTACAGCGTACAACTATCCTGAGCCTACCCCTACCCTGTTTGCGTTCCCCAGATGGGGTTTTGGCATCAATCCTTAGGAAACTACTGTCATTCGGATGATTTTGGCCTCGGACGCGTCTCTTGGTTGATTCAACGGAATTGATTGACTTGAAACCGTAAGGATCAAGAAGAATTCTGCTGCACGATTTCACCTTCTGATTACCTGAGACCTTATCACCACAAATGCATTACCCCTTGCTCATCAATATGTGTTTTTCGAGGGATGGATTCTCGAGATTTTTGGCCATCTAGGCGAGTGGGATATCGTTTTCCGCTAAATTTTAGACGCTGAAGTCAATGGGACGGGTCTCAGAACCATTAGCGCCCACCAAAAGAGGTTTTGGGTCAAAATGATCATCTTTCTACATATCTCAAAAGTGGGTTTTTAGAGATTTCTGGTACGTAGGCGTGTGGCGTATACTTTCCACTAAATTTTGGACGCCTAATTGATTAAAATTAGTCCGGGACACTCCACACTCACTGTTTTTCCCCATTTCCCCATGGGTGCAGGTCATCTCCCCGCACGTAAGCAGATTATACTAGGCTGGTGTTCGAGAGCTAATGAGGTTCCCCTAGTTAGAAGAAGGGAGGCCGGTGTCAACTCCTCGTGAAAAAGTGCTCGACAAGTTGGCTCGACAAGATAGACGAATGTATTCGCGAATATATTTTGGGCAAAATCACGCGGGCCGCGTTTGTGAAAAAAGTTGCGTTCCAAACAACCCTGCATTCATTTAGATTACTACCTACGACAACGAAGTGACTTACTTCAGATTTACAAGGTGTGTAAATCTGAAGTTACACCCCTATTGACATATAGGGGTGTTGGTGGCCGTGGTGAGCGTCAGGTCCCCACAAGGGTAGGCTGCGGTCAGCTGACCAAGGGCGTGCGCGGGGAGCTGACACCAAAATGCGGGGGAGCTGACCGGACCCCTAAGGAATAACCTACTCCTGTGAAAGTATTTGCAGCGTTTTTTGGTTGGTTATTCCTTGAATAATCAACCTATGTTTTCATGCAAATGGTCAACCTCTCCGATTCGGCTCAAAATTTTTTTCTGGACGTTTCATGATGTCCTGATCAAAAAAGGTCAATGTCCGTCCGCCGTACGCCGTCCGCCGTCCACGCCGTTTTTGGTAGTAGAAAATTTTCTAAAAATCTGAAATTTGGGTCAGGGGTCTGTTCCCGGCCTAGGACGGTCCTCCAAGCTTTTCAGCCCGATCGGACCAAATTTGGGCGGGGTAGGGGTCAAAATGTGTTTTTTTGAAAAATGGATTTTCGAGATTTTGGGCGATTTAGGCGAGTGGGGTATCATTTTCCACTAAATTTTGGACGCTGAATCCAATAAAATGGGTCCCAGGACGACTGGCACCCACTAGAAGAAGTTATGGGTCAAATTGGGTATATATTACCCATTTTGAATATGTGTTTTTGAGATTTCTGGAACCTAGGCGTGTAGGGTATCATTTTCCGCTAAATCTTGGACGCTAATTTCAATGAAGTGGGTCCCGGAACGATTGGCACCCTCTGGAAGAAGTTATGGGTCAAATTGGGTATATATTACCCATTTTGAATACGCGTTTTCGAGATTTCCGGTACCTGGGCGTGTGGGGTATCATTTTCTACTAAATTCTGGATCCTGAATCGATTGGAATAGGTCTGGGACCCGCCGCACCCACTGTTTCCCCATTTCCCCCATGTTGAAGAAATGAGTCTCCATGCGCCTGGTCCGAGGAATAACCAACCCCTGTGTAAGAATTTGCAGCGTTTTTTTTTGTTAGTCTACGCAGTGGTGAATGTTTACGGTCTTGTTAGAAAACTCGCTTGTTAGAAAAGTACAGAATTTGCGCCCTGCTATGTGCACCTATTCTTAGACCTACTGGGAAATAATGGAATCTCTCTCCCGCTGAATCGATCCAGTACGAACAAAATCACGGCACTGCTTATAAGGGAGTTTCGATTGCAGGGTCACGTGAAGAGATGGGATCAATGCACTCAGGCCCTTGAAGTCGTGATTGCACCTCCGACTACGTGTACACTCGATTGTCGAAAAAGAACTGTAATTTTCATTGGATGGTGGAAAATGGTATACCTACTCCCCTGTTCGCTGATATAAAATTATTTTGTAATTCGATAGCACTGCGGAGCGTAATTACGCCCGCTTGTTGTGCGATTCGACTCCCGAAGATTCTAAAATAACAATAGGTACTCTTGATTTGATTTTTTTATGAATAAAGATTTAAATAAAGGATACCAACAATTCAGCAGTAGTTTTTTAGGTTAGATACCTCGTTTCATCTTTATTAACTATTCAATCCTATTCAATCGGAGAAAAATTTAATCGATGAAATTCATCCATCAGCTTTTAAATTTATAGGTTTAGGTGTTTACAGGATGTAAACTTGACTCCTCGTACAGAGGAGATCTTCGCTCAAAATGGTTATTATAATGGCATGCCCTAACTGCAAACCTTCATCCTACGTTTTCCTTGGATCCCGCCCAATCAGGCCGTCTTATCTTAGACCTTGTTTTCAGAAGAGTTAGATGTGAATTTTCTGGCGTTTGAGACGTTATTGAATGTAAAATGCCAAATCATCCGGCTAGAAGAGGTTTTTTGTAGGTATTTCAATTCCACATTCTTCATGGAAATTTGATTTTTGAGAATCGAGATTAAAAGAAAACATTAAATGATGTCTGTGTCGACGGAACGAGTGCGAAGGTGAAAGAAGTTGATATTGAGTTTACTGGGATTTGAAGTAATTTTCCTCTCATTGCGTAATTGGCGTTGATGTCTTGAGTAGTCACAACATTTCAAGTGATGCTATCCTGATTACTTACAATATTTGCGAGTTGAGGTACTCCTGCTTCCACTAAACTTATTTTCAAGCCATTCTCCTCCCTTTTATTCTATCTTCATTAATTGGCCTTTGTGAAGCACATGATGATCGGGGATTCGAAGGAGGCGTGTTGCAGAGATTGAGAATAATGTTAGATCGGAATGCAGGGATCGGTGTCTACGACCCTTGGCGAGGTGCTCTCGGATGCTGGGATAAGGAGAGCCCTGGACGAGCGGGGCGAAGCCCCCACAGATTTGGTGGTTTGAAGCTGACCTTGGAGGTGGAAGGGAGTCATCGTGGTTTCGTCTTCTTTCGCTTCCTCCTGAGTCTTCACGCCTCAATGCTATTGTCCACGGTACATCCAGGAATGCAGCTCCCGCGGTTACCTCCTTGGCAGTCCTGTCACACTTGAGACACCTTTCCTTCAGTCTGATCCTAGACTCCTCTCGGCTGCGTCCTACCGCTTCATTTCCATTATTCTTCGGCCGTCCTGTCAAGATCCTCTTTCCGCGAACGCCTCCGAAGGTTCCCGCGCCCCTTAGCGCCGGCTGGACCGCCCGGTTTTCGATTCAACCTGTGCTTTTTGTCGCGAAAATGGTTCGTGTCGTGAACATTTCCGAAGCTCATGTACATTTACATTATTCCCTGAGAAGATTCCGAGACCAACTCGGAAAGGATTATGAGGAGAAGACTAAGGTATTATTCTGCTCGGTATAATTTTCAACACATACTTTATTGATCCTTTATTGTAAAAACTACCAACTTACATTCGAACCCATTCATGCCAGGTTTTGTCAATAGTATACATTTCTCATGAAAACTTCGGTAATTAAAATTCCAATCATGCGTAAGCGCCTAGGGGTTACGAACCGAACAATATCTCAAGACTTGCGTATGTACATGCAATTGACCAATGCGCCAAACTTATCGTTTGAGGGTTTCAAATGTTAATTTCATCAACCATCAAGCCGATCTATTGCAGGAAACGTGAAGAAGGTATTCCCCGTGGAACTACTAGCTTGAATGAAATTATCTGGCTTATCTATCTACTCACCCGTTTTCTCAAATAATGTTCATTTAGTATGCTGAAAAATAGTTATAAAGAGACAATCGTCTCAAAAGAAGCATACGCACGAGATACGAACGCCGTATGGATGGTGCTTCTCGTACCAAAGTGTCAAATTTAGGAGTGAAAACGAAGAAACGTCCTTACGTACCCCGTCTGATTTTATATCTTGACTCTTTTGTTGAACCGGTGAGCTCAAGGATCCCACAATTTTGCTTCTACTTGAGAGCAGTCCTCAACGTTACTCCCGGTTCAAAATGACTTCCGTGCCCAACGAATGTGTATTCTATTACATTTTCTGGAAGAAGACTCAGAATTTCGGTCTAGCAATTAGCAAAATCGGGTATACATTTTTTCTTAGCAAGGTACCATACTCTATGTTAATCAGAAAGAGGACAGAAGAGAACTTATTGGCCTCATCATGAATAATTGAGTGAACGGAGCTGGAGGATGCGTCGACGTTTCGAAGATAGGTTGTCTAGCATTATCATCGCTCGGGGAATACACAAAGGGGTGTAAACACAGATGGTCCCTGAATTCTAATGAACGTCTCTTACGGGCATTGTTTTCATTGAATGTTACTTTCAGTTGGAAGTGTGCCTCCTTACAGTCAAGTTCGGGCATAAGCCGTGGAAATGTTGAAGTTTTGTTCAAACGCTTCTGGAGCCAGAGCAAAGCATCAGTGTCTGGTGGGAAGATTTCGTTGTACTATCCTCATTTTCTCGTTGAAAGCTTTATAACGATCAATTCAATTTTTGTGTTCTTCTTTGGTTAATTCACTTAAAGATATTAACAGAAGATAGTAATTTCTGAACCACCCAATCGAATAGAGTTCATCACACACATTTCACAAGAACCGAAATGTTATTGTGTTGAAAATTGAGGGTGATCAGAATATAGTAATATATAGTAATCTCTTATTGCAGGTCAATCCTGGTAGTAAAGCTGAAGCTAAAGGCGTCCGCGAGGGCGATCTCATCACTTCTATCAACGGCCACTCAACGAAATGTCTCAGCAATTCGGATTCTCACGCTCTACTGAGAACTGTGAAAGAAAATCTTCGAATCGGCCTCAACGAGTAAGCTGCTTCAGATTTAATGCCACAAATATCTTTGAATAATTTTATCCGGTGTTTAAATCCTTAAGTGTTTAAATTGAATAATGTTAATCCAAACTAAAAACCCGCGAATAGTGCATTTGAGTCCAAAACAATCCGCAACACCGTACTAAGAAGGGTTCAGGTTTGATCCTTTGTTCTAACAGAAATAATCTAATTCATAATGCCCAATATTGCTAATCCCGCTTCCGCTCTTGGGCTGAGGAAGCGATAACATTGGGGAAAAGTCGTAGGACGATGGTAGCTGCAATGTGGGAACTGTAAGCGTCTCTATTGGAATGCTAAACTCATGTTGACACCATTCTCGATGGAATCAAGCCCAGTCCGTTTAGAAGCTGGGAATCTTTCCCGGAATCATTGTCCAGAGATCAAAGACTCTTTTGGGTCTATTGTAGGAAAGCAGTTCGTTCGCAATAAAAGCGGTGCATCCGTGAGAGTATTGCGAAGCCACTCGCGATCCCATTTGTGCCGACCACCGTTGTCGCTTGTGCAGGTCCTTTTATACTTTCGTCGGTACGTTATCACGTTTTGTCACGGCTACCATACGCCTTTTACCAATCCATGACACGGTTTGGTGAAATCATCCGTTACTACTGTTTTTCATTGTGTTGTTTCCTCATTTTTCAGAGATCAAAACGGTTCCCCTCGAAGAAGGTCGAAGGAGATCAAATGTGAGTGAAGATAAAATTCAAATTATGATAAATCACCCATGATTAAGGTGCGGTGGAATTGAGGAGGCAATCCAATTTAACATAATCAAGGAAATGATCATTTTACATTTGATAGGGAAGAAAATTAATATCCCCGCTCCCATAAAACTAAACTAAAATAGAAGGAAACTGTATAATATTTAGAAGTGGTATGAGGTATACAATTTGCTTGACAATATAAAAACCTCGTCATAGGTGTTTGTAGAAATAGGGCTTCGTTGTGGGTTATGAGTGAAGCCATCAGATAGATGTGAAGGTTTCAGGCCTGATTCCTGAACTAAAACCCAATCTGAGATTCTTTAGTTTTCTAGATATTGTATTACAACGACGTACCCACCTGAGCGTACGTAACTACCAGCTAATGACAAAGTTGGAAGAAAATGACAAAACGACTTTAAAAAGAATCAATTTCTGGCTGATCTGACTTGCCATTGGGGCCTCTGCCTCACACACTCACTGATTCTAATTTGGTTTGATCGTGGCGAAAGGATTTCATGGTCATCCTTTAGTGATATTGTTCATATCGCGTAAAAGGAAAAAATATTAGTCACAGGTTTGCTGTTTGCACCTGAGCCGTTCTGGAGTAGAATTTGCCGTCGTGTTTGTTGATCGGTAGCTAGATGTGTGCGATGTGATGTTGGTAAGGTTCTCTTCCTTTTCTCATCACCCCTCAAATTCAGAACCGGTCCCTTGCAGGTTTAGTCATATCTGAAAATCCTGTGCTGTACACCGTTGCGAATGGCATGAGTAATTAGCACTCGACACCCTACTTGATATTATTGGCTTGTGACTGGGACCTATTGCATGTCAGGGCGCTTTGCCACGGTCTGCTGGCTCCAAATGAAAGAAATCATTTTGGGTGCGCCTTCGGTCCTTCTCCTCCTCCACACGTTCCCTGAGTAGACTGATCTTCTGTGAAGATATCTGTCCTTAGTTCTTTCCAACATGAGGATCCTCAAACGTCCGGGAGTCAAGTGTTGCCGATTCAAAATTTACAAAGTATTCAAGTGCTCTTATTGTACGAAGGATCCGTCCAAAATCAACCATCGTTCCCGTCCATTTTACGAACGTACGTCGAGAATTTATTGATTTCATTTTGCATTGTTTACTGAGATTCTGCTACCAGCCACTTGAGTAATAAACCTTCGTATTTCTTGCTCGTTGAAAATGTCTCAGGCTGCCTTTTTGTTGAGTTCGTCCAGCATTCGTTACTTTACCATTATTTCGTTATAATATAATATATAATTATTTCGTTACTTTACCATAATTACTTTACCATTTCAACCTGCGATTCGAACTTGTGGCCCTAACTTTTTCTTGAAAATTTTCTGGATCGCTTCGCTTTTCAAACAATTTTTTTCCTCTGTTTATTAGAATTGCACAAGTTATAAAACTTATTAGCAATATTTTTGTGACTTAAGTAACTAGTTACATCTACAGGCAAGGTACATTGCTTAGCTTTTAATTATTCTAAAAACTGATTGTCTTTGCATAACGAGCTAATTCATGTGGTTTCGTGCGTTTAAGCCTTCTGACGAGATCATTGACGTCAAGAAGTCGAACAGCCTCTTCGTTGACATGATCTTGAGCCTTTGGAGATGGGCAACTGCTTGAAGCCTGATTGTTTCGTTTACTGTCTCGACTTGTAGGTCATGGTGTAACCGGTCGTTTCTGAAGTACCACGGAGCGTTCGTGATGCACCTAAGTACCGTATTTTGGAATATTGTATCATGTCTCGATTGGTTTGAGCGGTGCAGCCCCACAACTGCACTCCATAAGACCAGACTGGCTTTAGGACTTGCTTGTAAAGGATCATCTTGTTGTGGACGGACAAATTTGATTGTCGCCCCATTATCCAGTACATTTTTCTGAATTTGAGTGTCAGTTCATCCTTTTTTTTTCACGTGGGCTCTCCATCTGAGCCTCGCGTCGAGCGTCATACCGAGGTACTTAGCTTCATTGGCGTATGGAACCACTTTGTTGTTGAGATGAGTTGGAATGTGGCTAACCTTTTTGTTGGTAAAGTCTACGTGCACCGACTTGGCCTCATTTAATTAATTTCTCACCTTGCTGTCCATTCTTCAATTTGGGAGATTGAGAGGTAAGTTTTGTCATTGACTCTTCATTGTTGTTTCCACAGCCAAAATTGCCGTGTCATCGGCGAAGGTCGCTGTTGTGTTTTCTTCATTTTCAGGTAGATCACTGGTGTAGAGGAGATACAAGAGTGGGCCAAGTACACTCCCCTGTGGCACTCCAGCGTTGACATTTTGGGTTCCGAATAGGCATCTTCGGTTTTACGCGGAAATATCGATCTGATAAATAAGATCTTAAAAGCTGTGCATATTTTGTGGTAGCATCTTTTGAAGTTTATGATTGAGCCCTTCGTGCCAAACTTTGTCAAACGCTTGCCAACGTCGAGGAAGATGGCAGAGCTAATTTCTGTCTTCAAGAGCTTTTTCAATGATAGAGGTTATCGGTGAACTTGATCTATGGTCGAATGTTTGCTTCTGAAGCCGAATTGGTGTTTCGGTATCAGGTTCCGTTCGGAGACAATCTGAATCAATCTCTTATAAAGGAGCTTTTCGAATAATTTTGATAACACAGGCAAGAGGGAGATGGGCCTGTATGACGCAGGTTCTTCTGGGGCTTCCCTGGTTTAGAAATCATAATTACCTCTGCTATTTTCCACAGTTGTGGCACATAGAGAGCCTGATGGATGCATTTATAATTTTTGTAAGCCTGGCAATGACCTTCTCGGCAGATTCAGAACTGGCCTGTGATGAGGTCGTATCCTGGTGCTTTCTTGGGATTGATCTCAGCCTGAATCGTCTTCTGAAATTCATTGATTGTGACTGGAGGATTATTATCTCTGTTTCAAGGGGTAGGGGCTCCTCGAGAGGTGGCTCACCTGGGGTTCCTGGATTAGATGTGAAAAGGATTTCAAGATGGTTTGCAAAAGTGTCTGCCTTACTCTGATTGTTCTTTGCCCAATACCGTCAGGCTGCTGTATGGGTGGGGTTTGAGAGTTGGTCTTTTCAAATGCTTTGTGACCTTCACAGCGAGTAATCGGTACTTTGGTCGTTAGTCAGATTGGTAATAAACTGCTCGTTAGTTTCATCCTGATCTCTTCCATTATTTTCTTAACTGCATTGGCTGCTTTGTACCACTCAGCTTGTGAGCAGGTACCTTGTGGCTGCCATTTTTTGCGGGCTTTTCGCTTCAGTTTTATGGCAAAAACTATTTCCGGGGGTAGTTGATACCCTTCAAGTTTTCTTGAGCTCGGGGGTATTCTGCCAGGCAGCTGTCTGTATACGCAGACAAGATGTTCTAATGAGTGGTCCAGCTCTCCAGTTGTGTTTATTTCATCTCTGAGACTGATTTTTCGGTTGATTTCCAATTTGAACTTGTCCCAGTCTGTTTTTTTGTTAGTCAGTACCGGACGGTACGGTTTCTTGATGATATTCTCACTGAGAGTAAGTACAATAGGCGAATGATCTGAGGTTAGGTCGTAACTTTCACTACAATAGATAGTTGTTGATATGTTTTTGTAACGAAGAAATCTATCAGGTCCGGCTTCTTTTTTTTGTCTGTGGCCAGTATGTAGGTCTTCCTGAGGAATGTGGTTCCCAGTTATATCTTTTACTGCCTGAAAGAGCTCTCGTCCCTTCCTGTTGTGATTCGAGACCCCCAATAGGTATGCTTTGCATTGTAGTCCCCTCCAACAATTGAACCGCCACCACAAGTTGTTTGAAGGTTTGAGCAAAACTCTGTACACTGAATTGTGTCTTGGTGGGCAATAAACTTGCCACTGTGGTTGAGTAAGATTTGGTTTCGCTTGGTCAGTCGCTCCTCAAACTCCGTCGAGGAGAAAGGTGTTCCGAACGTTTTATTTAAAAAAAAAAAAAAAAAAAAAAACATTGCGCGGAAGCTCCGCGGTTACGTAATGGTGCTGTGTTGGCCGAGATCCTCGCCGCTGACGAACTCGCTGAAGTACGAAGATTCAACGATGGAAGATTCAAGCGAAATCGCCGGAGAAAGGACTTCGGATGCAATGACCCCCTTGTCTCAGCCAGTTCCAGGTCAGTCCGTAGAGGCTTACAGCCAATACCTCGCAGGAATTAAATCAATGCAAAAATTATTAGGCATCTTTAGCCAGACCGTACTTGACGCAATCTCCAAATGAAGGAGGATAAAAAAAAGAATTGATGAGCTGGTATTAAAAAGTGAAGAGCTACAATCGAAAGCCGAACGGTCCAAGTGATGTCCAACGCCCATTTCATCCGAAGAAATAGCATATTACACTGATGAGAAGGACTTGGCTATGGAAAAGGGGAATGGCAAATGGTCCAAGACCGAAAAAGAAAAAAGGGGAGGAAGCCAACTCCCTCAAAAGCCAAAACAAAGATGTAAAAACAAAAATAAGTCAGAAGATAAGAAAGAACAGAAACACCGCCAAATTTATGTGGAAGAATGAGTCATCACTCAATTAATTAATTTATCCAAAACGAGCCCAGCCGGAGATCCGAACAATTAAAATGCTGGGGATAATACAGCAAAAAATAAAAGTGTGACAATTCAGATAATTTCCGAGCCTCACTAAAGCTCTTGGGAAGGAAACTACTCCCATCACACACCCGATCAAAATAGCAAGATAGCCATATAACAGGTTGATGCATCAAGGGCTCACAAGTCAATATCAGAAACAAGAAATTCAAATGAGTTTACTTACATCAAAGCTCAAGGTATCAAGGTTAGCCAGACGCTAACAGGTGGAAAGCTAAAGTACCTCTTGAATGTGTTCTTGTGGATTTCCAGCAGGACGAAAATACCCCCAATCGTACAACATCAAAAATTATGCACTGTAAAGGTATCAGTGGAACCAATACAAGGGTACCAAGTTAGTCACCCAGTGTACAAATGCCAGAGTTCTCACATAACCAAAAATATTGCTCCAAAGCCTCCTAAATGTGTGAAATGTGGGAAAACCTCACCTCAGCAGGACTGTAAGAAGCCATATAAGTTGTGCCTAGATGTGCCAACTGCCAAGTCCATGGGCCATACAGCAACTACAGAGGATGCCCAGTGGCAATCAGTCGCCAAGAAACTCGAATAAGTACCAAACAACAAAAACACCAATTGATTTCCCAAAAAACCGATCATGTGCCAGGCTCAGCAGGAAGTCTCAGTTGTAGAAAACCTCTCATCTTATGCTAACGTACTAAAAAATCTGAAAGCTCTTCCACACAAACCAGAACGACAGCAGGGATGCAGACCCATTCAAGGCTCATGGATATAATGATAGAAAGTTTGATAAATTAGAAACAAAAATCAAACAAAAATGTTCAAAGAACTCAACCAAAGGATAGGGAGCTTAAAAAGAGGCAGTCTCGCAAAATCAAAAACTCGTTAATGCGAGTCCTCAAATTATGGCTTGGAATGCTAATGGGCTCCTCCCTTCGCAAATGAGCTCGCAGTTAGTCCTTACAATATAATAACTTAGATGTGTGCCTATCTCGAAACACACATCACAGAGAATCCCATTTCTCGATTAAGAGGGTTTAAATGTATCATGCGCTGCACCCGTAGTAATAAACGCGAGGTTGGTAGTGCAGTGCTAATAGAGATGGATTATACCACATTTAAGTCAACCAAAAAATGAAACTATACAGTTTCAATATGTGCAATTGGAATCAAAACCAAAGCTTCAAACATGTTGGCAATTTGTGTTTGACAGTTTCCGTTGTGATTATTTCAAGGGTGGGAAGTGCGATGACCGTATTCCTCTACGCGTAACCAAGGAAAACCCAACGCGTCCCGCTTTATGGGCGCGGTTTGTCTCACAATCGTGACCACAACCCGGCGTCAAACAACAGAAAGGTGTTTCCCGAAACGCGTTTCCGGGGGTGTGTGAATGCTATCAAAGGAAATAAGGTCCCAATTAAATGAGTCAACCGTTCCACCTCTGAGCGGCTTTGTAGCGTAAACTCACCGCGTGTATTCTCATGTAAAACCAAGGACAGTGTCAAGCTGGAGTCTGCACCTCGTCACTAGTTTTTCTGCTATTGACCGAAATACGCTTGGTTTGGGAGGGAGAACTATCGAATTCGGTTGTAGAGTAGTCATTCGTGCAAATTATTATGCAAAGGAGTCTCCTGAACCTTGTTTGCATGACGATTTCTGTCATGCGACGAAATTTTCTATGTCCTTTTCAAGACAATTGTAGATGCCTACTATACGATATGGAATGGAAGCTCCTCTCAGTAATGGCTTTTGTCAATGATAACGTGTGTTTTTTTTTTTTTTTGTAATTTTTTACAATTTTTTTGCTCCACTCTTCGATCGGGTTTCGCGGTCCTATTCTTGTTTCATGTTTGCCATTTTCCGGCGTTAGGTGTCAACTGCTGGATTGTGAAATTGATACTCAACGATCACCTGAAATCCCGCGTAATACGGAGTGATACCTACAAAACGAATTCAATCGTATTCCCCCTTTCGTTCATCTATAGAAAATGGATGAATGATGAAAATAAATAATAATAATAATAATAATAATCATAACTATAATAATAATAATAATAATAAAAATTAATAAAAAATAATATAATAATAATAATAATGAATAATAAATATAATAATAATAAATATAATAATATAATAATACTGATAGATATATTAGAATATAGCCTACAGTGACTAAATATATTTTTTAATTTTAAAAAAGTTGGTACTCTACTACTCCAAAATTAATTCAGTCCAAAAGTAAATTTTTTCACTTCAACATAAGAGCTGGAGGTGGTCGCGAAACTCTCCCCGCGTAACCGTGATGATGGAAGGTGGAAAAAGTCATTTAGATCCCCGATGGGTTTTGCATTGGTTCGAGTCGATCCACGTTGTTTTCTTTTCCATTATCACTTCGCCCTTTACCATGACGCGCCACCTTTAATCTTCTCCTCAGCATAAGTCGCCTATGCGATGGTGGCCGCCGGTCTATCGGGTGCTTCATTTCTCGAAACCCAAAGTTGCAAAAACAGGACGTAAGTTTTGGTATGATTCATGAACGAATATGAAATAATCGGAATTTACAGCGTGAAAATCGGTGATTTATCATCAAACTCGTAGACTCCTAAGTCAAATAAGAAGGAGGAATATGATGCACCTGAATGTATATAATATGTTTCATTTAATATTCGTGCATTCAAATTCGAAAGTCACTAGGTGTTCCACACAGATGGTGGGTATGATCCACTCAGATATCTGATCGCAGGGTGATCGTAAAGATATGACAAAACTTACAAGTAACTATCTATTGAGCTAATGAATAAATTCATTAAACTGTTTTCGTCTTTTGATTATTTGATTACTGAATATTTTTTAAAATCAATAGCATACCGCGCTTTTTTCGGACATACTCTTATTATTTCTTACCCATATGTTATTCATTATTATAAATGTAGTTAATTAATATTTTTTATTGTAGACTTTTTTCCCGATTTTTTTTTTTTTTTCATTTAACAGTTCTTAATGTAAAACTCTACCTCGAAAACCTTTGGAGAAACATTCTTCCTACGGTCTTTGGTATAACGATAGTTTCCTCATTCCTTCATCACTTTGCAAAGGTCGAAGCTTATATTCCTTTGCATAACATTATTTCATATTGATATTTACCAGGTTTGTTTTCGCTTCACCTGTTTTGTTCAGTATAATAATTGAGTTAGGAATAATGATTAGTGATGATGAAGCGGGGTATGTTGCATGCTGCCGTCCAGGTCCAAATGCTACCAAATTGTAGTACAGATGATGCCACGTTATCTACCTTGTAAATTTAAATTTAATTAAATTTGTCATTGGCCAAAAAAAGTTGTTTATATGCTGCCTCACAAGTTAAAATTTTAAAATTTCAAGGAATCTTGTTGCTTAAGATAACTTAACAAGAGAACTGTATGCAGACCCTAAGGCGCAGGAAGGAAGTTGTCTTCGGGTATCATCATAGTATTTTTTATGGTCGCAGCTAATAACTAGTGTTAACTAGTTATTAATCTCACGCATTTTGATTGGGAAAAAACTGTACGACTTACGTTTTGGTGTAAGATGGGCAATGTAAGGTCACTGTTGGCATCACGGAATAGAATGACCTGGGCTTCTGAGGGGGGATGGAATCGTGTTGCAGTTTATCATATCAGTCTTTCAGCACCATTTTCCACACTTGTTTAGAACAGTTTTGATTGAAACGAGACATTCTATAACAGTCCTCTTTGAATTCCAAGAGTTCATAAAAAAATATAAACCACTCTGACAAGCTGTTCTAGACTTCTAAAACTCCATGCTTGGTTTGGTAAAAGGGCTTTTTGCAGCTAGCTTCTTTCAACCATTTGTAATTCTCATGTCAATTTTGATCTTACATTATGTGTGTTACCTGTTTCTGGTAACTTGTTTAAATGCGTTTTCGATTGATTGATCAAAAAAGAATGTAGCATTACTCAATCAAACTCCGCCCTAAACACTTG
>CM033998.1:31303826-31365965 GCA_019603395.1 Cyrtorhinus lividipennis | reverse complement strand
ATTGGATGTAGATGATTTGAGGTCCAACTCGTATGAGCGTATAATGAGAAGGACCGGCGGTGAAAAGTATACAGCCTACAATACAGCAAGGTGGTTTCAACGCTAAAAATATTTGAACACGATTGATATTTTATTTACTACGTTAATGTACCTAACTTTTTTAAACATTGAAATCAATAATTGTTTTTAAGTCCTCTTGACGGAAGTTTTCATTAAAGAACGAGAACCTCTTTGTACATATACAATTATGTATTATGAATCTATTACAAATTATCAAGTTCACTTGTTTATCTAAATAAAACCTTTTAAAAAGAAGGAAACCGACTAAACAGCCATTAAGTACATTTATACTACATTTGATTGGTTAACTTAGTTTTATATGTATTTTGATTAGTACATGGGATGCACCCATTGAGGAAAAGGGATTGCTGATACATTGTACGAAATTCGACAAAAATTTTCGCACCAAACAACGGGGGGACTTTGGATTAATGAGAGTCCAGTGGCATGTAAATGAATCCTATGGCGTGAAGATGCGGGAAGGAACGAGCACATTACAACTGTAGTTATCAAAGCTGCTCTTTGAACAAGAAATATTTTTTTTTAACTACAAGTACCGAAATCAGGTCTTAAGAGTTAGTTGTAGTAGTAGCTATGGATCATCCACTGCCTACCCTTTTAATAGTGAAACAGCAACAGCAGATTCATCACGTCTAATATGCTGTTGCTTCTCGCCCTCTTTGGCCTTTTCAGTTCAAGTCCTTCTTTATTTCTCTGTACAGCAATTTGGATTTAGTATTGAAACAAATCTATGCATATTCCGCCATTCAGAAAATATAACAGCTGTTGGACA
This sequence comes from Cyrtorhinus lividipennis, assembly GCA_019603395.1. NCBI lineage: Eukaryota > Metazoa > Arthropoda > Insecta > Hemiptera > Miridae > Cyrtorhinus > Cyrtorhinus lividipennis. Next base: position 31,365,112 of record CM033998.1, on the reverse strand, counting down.
ACAGACAACAACAATCTCAAGAACTTGTTCAGAACTTCATAATGCAGTTAAGTTAAACTTTTAGCAATACATTTAAACTTTCGACAGAACAAATTTAAACCTTAGACAATTATATCACTAGCTGACCCTGCCAACGTTGTGGCTATATAAATATTCCTACTAATTCTAGTGTAGACAAATAGCTTACTTATTGTAAGTATGTATGAATGTATGTTAGAATGTGTATATTGTATGTATGTAAGAATGTGGTGATATCCCAACTCCGTGCTGTTTACTGGGTCAGAAGTGACACCTGCAGACATCTGTCGGGGATAGTTACAATTAAATGACGATATATCAGTTTTCGACCGGAGAGGAAAAAAAAATTAAATTACTAAAAAACACATTAAGTGATCCTCTCCACAATCCTTTCCTACCATTATCAGTTATGTGAATGTTGGAACGCTTCACATAATAATTATCAGTAAACTCCTATTCTTTCCCGCTTCACAGCATTTTTATTATTTAATTTATTAAAAAAATAAGGGTTGATCGTAGAGGGAAAATTAAGGATTGTATGTATTTTTGTAGGTATGTGTATCATAAAAAAATAGAAATTAAAAATTGGTCGAAAAATATATAAAAAATTTAGAGGTGGACTACCCTAACATTTAGGGAGATGAAAAATATGTTGGCCGATTCTCATAGATACCGGATAAGCACAAAAAAATTTCAATCAAAATCGGTCAAGCCGTTTCGGAGGAGTATGACAACGAAAACTGTGACACGACAATTTTATATTAGAAGAAAGTAATAACTTCAAAAAAGAAAGAAATATAAAATTAAACACACATTTCACAAACTTAAAAACGTAATGAGTAGTTCTGGAAACGCTCAGAGATAATCGACCATGCAGAAGCAGATTCACCCCCCCCACCTCCCTTGTAGGCACAGCGAAGGTTTACTTCCACGACGAACTTAGGTTCTTTAAATAGCAGGAATGCAGCCTAGGAAATCTATTCAAACATATTTGTCGATGTCAGAATTGCGGGATAAATCCTTAGATATTGTCACTGCCTACCTACGCAGAGACTTTCAGTTATGTCATATAAATGGTTATACTAAATCCAGGGAACATTGAGGTGTGGGGCAAGTCGTGCAATACATTGATTCAACTGGGTTGTTTTGACAGAGACGCTTATTAAAATTTATAAAACTTATCACAATTGACTTTTATGGAAGATATAATCTCAATAATACACATCCATCGGGGTGAGTCAATTAGAGAAGTTTTAAGATGAAATCCGTCCCAATTCCTGATATTGACAAATATGTTTGAATAAATTTCAACTATTTATACATATTAGCGATTTTTGGGCTGCCTTCCTGCAATTCAAGGCACATTATGTTCGTTGTATAAGTAAACCTTCGCTGGGCCTATGAATGGGGGGTTGGAATCTTTTCTGCATTAGAGAGGTCGCATATCTGTAATCATGCGAAATGGGTGGTTAATTTTTATATTTCTTTCTCATTCCGCTTAAAGTTAAAATATATTTGTCATAAGATTAAATTTATCTGTCAATAGTAGAAATCTATTTATCAAAATTTAAACTAAATGTGTCAATACTATGATTTGAATGATTTTGCTCGTGTATTCCAAGAGCAAACATGTATGGAACTTTATACAAAATATGAAGCAGATGTAGGTAGGTAATGAAGGGTCAGCAGTGGAAATTGAGTGAATAGTTGTGTGGTTAATGATGCTGTATGCTGCTTGCAGGCATATCTCTTCATTCTTTATTAACCGTCAAGGGTTAATTGGGTCTTGCTGGTTGATACAATTGACAGGCAAATGAAATCTATATGGTGTTTCCGGATGCTTTTAGTTGTGGTAAAATTTGGCAACAGTGTATGTTACCGCAAACGCTTCTGTGGACCCTTAAAGGCTTCAAATTACATTCGTTCTTCGTACAGTTGCTCGAGGTTTAGTATTTGAAGCTGTTTCGCCTCAGAGGATACGGAGATCGACACCGCTCGTCATATTCGGGTTATTTATTGTTGAATCTTCTAAAATAGTTGGGCTCCTGGTCTTCGGCAAAACTCATGAGATCTGCGTGGGTGTTACGTCGCACTCCTCCGTCTTTACTTAGTAGCCAGTAAGTGTCCAATACGCCTTTACCCTACAACAAAGCGAACGATTTGAAGTGAGGTAAGTTCCATTTCAGTATCGAATCCAAAACCACCCTTTTGACGGGTTGTTATTGTTAGGTTGTCGAAGAGGTTATGGGTCAAAATAGGTATATATCTATATATTTCAAGATTTTTTGGACCTAGGCGTGTGAGGTATCATTTTCCACTACATTATAGATCCTAAATCGATTTGAATAAGTCCGGGACATGCTACACCCACTGTTCTCTCCATTTCCCCCATGTTCGACATTTTCGGCGATTTAGGCGTGTGGGGTATCGTTTCCACTAATTTTTTGACGCTGAATCGAATGGAATAAGTCTCCGTGCTCCTAGTCCGTGGAATAACCAAACCCCGTAAAAAAATTGCCGCGTTTTTCTGGAGTGAATGCGTTTGGAGTCATGCCTGGGAGAAGTTCGGTATGAAACAATTTCACTAAGAAACATCAATCATCATGGAAAACGTTGATGATAGGCGCAAAACTAAGCTTTATGCTACATAGTGCTCTCCCCATTCATTCAACACCATACTTCTTGGAGCGTTATTCTATAACTGTAATTTCATAACGGTTACAGACTGAAAAATATTGTTGCGTTATGCGAAAGTAGCCAAAACGCCCATCCTTAATTGAAATGTTCTACTCCTAATTTGTTTCAGCCCGCAAAAGAGGAGGGGGCAGAAAAAAATAGTCTTGGTAATTGGGACAAAATACCGTGAATATGTTTTGTCCATTGTACACAGTCTTTTCAAATTTATTTATATTTTCGTAAAGATACTTACTAGGTAGCTACTTACTTTTATGTCGACAAATCCTCGATGTTCAGTTTTAAAGCCACCGACTTGATCCAAGGCTTTTTTTCATTTCCAAGCTAATGTGGATTTTCAAAGCTATAAACACAATCAAACAATTGTTATGGCTTTTCAACTTAGTGGCGTGAGTTAACCTTGATACAGGATTAGGATAAGTAGACTATCATGATCCAACTATGAGGCTGGGTCCCTTTGTCTGTTTTGTTGAATTTTTCGGCCATTTTCTTATAATTCGGAAAATGATTGTAATTTCCAGAAGTCAGTTGCGATCTGAAAAGAGTCAGCTTGCATTGAAAGGATGATACATGAGCGAAGAGCTGGGATATCAGTTGATTTTTGCCTTGAATCCGTGTGTTCAAGACATTCAAATGATTGTAATGTCAACTAAAAAAGCCAAATCACACAACCAATCAGGATTTTTAAGTTCCGGGACATCCCTTTGCTTCTCCACCAGAAATATTCCAATTTCTTCTATTAAATTTAGAAATCGTTCAAGTGTCAATCCACGACTTAGCCACCTTACTTCTGTATAAACAGCAAATCTCCATATTCGCTTTCGATGTCATCAAGGAATTGTTTGAATTGCCTGTGATTGAGTCCTCGTGATTTGATGAAATTTACAGTCGACTCTGGAAGCTTCGTGTATCTTGGCGAGCAATTGGGTATTCAGGACTATTCGGACTAATTCGACGGCGTCGTTTCATTCATGAACTGGCGCGGTATTTGAATAATTTTCATAAGTTTTATGGACGTCTTTACTTTTGAACAAATTTTTTTTTGTTTTATTCTGATACAGAATTCAATATTTTTCGAATGTACGAGAGTATTATTTTGGTGACGGCAGGCCACCAGAATTTCACCGGCGGGCCGCGGTCTGTGCATCCCTAGTCTAATGGAGATAAAGATCCTCTATAAACCCTTCACATAAATTTATCTTCAATTTTAACAAGGGCAATTACAAGGCCATGGACAGTTATTTGCTCGGAGTCGATTGGAGCTTTTGCGATGGCATTACCCTTTGTGGAATCAGTCGACAAGTTCTATGATGTCTTGACTGGTTCCATATGTGAATTTGTTCCTAAAATGAGAGAAGTTAGTGCATCCTTCCCCAAGTGGTTGGATGGCAGTCTCATAAAATTGATTAGAACCAAGAATTTCGCACACGCCCGATACAAGTCAACTGGTCTTCAGAGTGACTACATGATTTTCGCTGAACTTCGTAAGAAATGCAAATCTGGATCTCGAGCACTCTACCGCGCCTACTTAAATGATGTCCAACAGTCGCTGAAGTCAAATCCGAAGGCCTTCTGGAATCACTTCAATTATTTGCGTGGGGACTCTTCCTCCTTGCCTGAGGTTATGCATCTCGGCGATCGTGTTGCCAATGATCAGTGCGGGATAACCAGCCTTTTTGCGGAGCACTTCTCTTCGGTCTACGATCCGCCTTCGGACAGACTCCTTACCGACGAGAATTCCTACTCATCCTTCTCTATTGGTTCTATCTCAGTCACTATCAGCGTTGTAAGGGCTGCGCTGCTTTCAATCGATGTCTGTAAGGGTATGGGACCCGATGGAGTTCCTCCAATTTTACTGCGTCGATGTGCTGATGGCCTGTGTCGTCCTCTTTCCCTACTCTTCAACAGGTCCCTCTCTCTGGGAATTGTCCCGGATAGATGGAAGGTGTCCTTTGTCACGCCCATACCGAAGAAAGGGGATAAATCTCGGATTGAAAATTACCGGCCCATCTGCTCACTATCTACCATTCCTAAAATCTTGGAGAAGATCGTCGTATCAAGCTTATGCCGCTAATAGTTCGACATTTATCGGAGCACCAGCATGGTTTCCTACCGGGTAGGTCGACGATTACAAATCTTCTGTCACTGCAGCAGTTCATTTTCGATGCTTTTGGGGCTGGTGAGCAGGTGGATTGTGTATATACGGATTTTTCTAAGTGCTTCGACAAGGTTCCCCATTCCCTGCTCATCAGTAAGTTGAAAGCCTTCGGTTTCTTTGGTTCTGTGCTTGAGTGGTTCAGGAGCTACTTAACTAATCGTCGTCAGATCGTCAGAATCAAAACAGCGCAGTCCAGTCCGTTTCCCAATCCATCGGGAGTTCCTCAGGGCTCTCATGTGGGTCCAATGTGCTTCTTGATTTTTGTCGACGATGTGTCGGGGGTTCGGTTGGGCAACGTTCGCTTCTCGCTTTTTGCCGACGATTTAAAACTGTTTCTCCGAGTTCGTACACTTGCCGACGCGCAGGCTCTGCAGGCGGCGCTGGACGCTTTGCATGGTTGGTGCGTCGATAATGAATTGCGCCTGAACATCGGGAAGTGTGCTGTAATGTCTTTTTCAAGATCAAAAACTCCCATGCTCTACAACTACATGCTGAACGGTGAGACGGTCTCCAGAGTGGACTCCTTCAGGGATCTCGGGGTCATCTTTGACTCTCGCATGACCTTTTCTTCCCACATCGACGACATCTGTTCAAGGGCAATGAAGAATTTGGGCTTTATGAGACGTCATGCGAGGGGTTTTACTGATGTCGATGCTCTGGTGGCGCTTTTCGGTGCATTGGTCCGCTCGACGCTGGAGTACGGTTCCGTGGTGTGGTCTCCGATTTACACCAATGCCTCCGATCGTATTGAGAGGATTCAGCGCAAATTTCTCCGCTTTGTCGCCTTTGGGCGGGGGGTGAGCTGGGACGAATTCGATCCGTCTGCGACACTGGACCTTTGTCGCCTTACTCCCCTCGTTCTTCGTCGTCGGATGTCGGACTGCCTGCTTCTAATCAAGCTGCTGAAGTCGGACATTGATTGCCCCTCGCTATTGCGGCTGATTGAATTTCACGCCCCACAGTACCGAACGCGCTCTTCTAATTTTTTTTATGCCCCTGCCACCACAACAAATTACCTGCACAATAACCCCCTTCTGCGCTCACAAAGGTTGTTGGACTCAGTATTTTCGGGGACACCCTACGATATTGTAAATGATCCCATGAGGACTTTAAAATCAGTGATTATAAAATTTTTGCGTTAAGTATTTCTCTTTAATTTTCCTCGTATCCGTGTTTAGGGACAATGTTCGGTGTTTTCATGTTTTTACCCAGTTTTGTGTTTCTTTTGTAAGATTGCGTATTATATTTAATTTAGTTCTCTTTTTCTTTCGTTCTCTTGTGTGTATTGTGTTTAACTAAGTCTCTTTTTCTTTCATTCTCTCGTTCTTTTTTTTTTTTTGCGATTATTAATACATTATAAATTGGGCAAGAGCCCGTATATGTTCAATAAATAAAATAAATAAATAAACAATAAATAAAGATCAACCTTTGCCACTGAAAACTGAGCGAAATCGGGAAATTCATTTAAAAAAAATAATAATAATTTGAGATTTATCAAGGCACATGACGCACATGCTCTGTCGTATTCCTTTGCCTATCTCCTCGCAGCCAAGAATTAATGAAAAAAAAAAAAAAAAAAAAAAAAAAAAAAAAAAAAAAAAAAAAAAAATTTCCTGACCACATTCTATGCTTACTGGTAGAATGACCAGCGATCCAAAAATGGCGATTGTGAATATGGCGCAAATCACTCTCCTCACCTCCTGTTGCTTGTTGATTAATTTTTCAGGTCAGCGACCCATTTCCGGCTCTAGTTGGTCCTCGAAACTTGGTGAATTGGTGGGATAGAGGTTGAAATGTGTAATTTCGAAAAAATGGATTTTCGAGATATCGTTGTGCTAGGCGTGTGGGGTATCATTTTCGACTAAATTTGGATGCTGAATCAAATGAAAGAGGTTTCAACGCGATTGGCGCCCACTGAAAGAAGTTATGGGTCAAAATGGGCATCTATCTACCTATTTCAAATGTGTATTCGAGATTTCTGGTACCTAGGGGTTAACCCTTTTCCTGGCAGGTGTATTACAGTCACCCTTCAATTTTCCCTCCGATTTTCGCGTTATTTCTACTTCCTGACCAGTGTTGACCGTTTCGTGAGTTACTTTAACAAGTCAGCTGTTTGTGAAATCGTTGGCAGCACCGAAATTGGACTGTTACTTCGTCAAAAGGTTATTATTCTAACAGGTGTCCTCGCCATGCCGTTTCACGGGAAGAAGGTAAGTTTGCAGTCAGTTTTAGCTGGTTTTTTGTAGATTTGGGAAGTTTCTAGTGTTGATGTCGGATGTTACCTATGATTGCCTGTACGAAACAGCAATTGGAGCTAAAAAAATAGCAAAATAAGGGTTCTGAAATCGCTAATTGAAAAAGGGTACTGAGATCACCCTCGCCAGGTTCATGAAGTGTGTAGTTGGGTGAATGAGATCACCTTTGCCAGGAACCTGAGCTACATATTTGGGCACATATGAGTAGGATTTATGACAACTGTGATGAATGAACATACCATCTGACGAGTATTTAATTTTTTATAGACTGATATTATCAAATCGAGAGGGGAGCTATTACTGACGTTGATCCCAAAACCTGGAATTGGGAAAACTGGAACTTCAGTGGGACGAAGACCAGCTGGAAGCAGGCGTTCAAAAGCTGTTCGATGAAATTGGTTTTGTGGATTCATTGACATTAGAAACCAAAAACTTTGGTATATCTATATATTTTTTTAACAGGGAATAAGTATTATTATATTTTTCTTTGTTCAAATTTTTGGGTTCACGTAGATTTTGGTGTACCTACTAACAACTTGTTTCCATAGGAATTTTAGGATTTACCTACATAATTTAATTAAATTTTGTTGGATAAGGGACTGAAACAATAATTTGAAAGACTGATTGCTTTAAAAATCCCTAAGTATAATAATAAAGTGAAATTCTGAACGTTTTGACTTTCATTTTTAGCCAAATCGTCATTCCTGTAACCTGGCAAGTGTAATGAGATACACTGATCTCATGTACTACTAACCTGGCAAGGGGTACCTCATTACACCGAATTTTGAAACGACCATATAAACCATGGACATTGTCGGGTAACCGATTTGAGTGTATTTACAGCATTAGCAAAGATGAGAAATCAAATTTTGAAAAAATCATTGAATGAACTTGATCATTTCTACTCATGCCAGGAAAAGGGTTAAAATGTGTAATTTCAAAAAATAGATTTTCGAGATTTAGTTGACCTAGGCGTGTGTGGTTTCATTTCCCACTAAATATTAAACGCTGAATCCATTGGAATGAGTCTTTATGCTCGTGGTTTATCAAATTATTATGATTTATCAAACCCCTGTGAGTGGTCAACGAAGATGGCATAGCCAAGACAATCAGTCCTTTTAAATGGTTAGTAGCTTTATAAAGTTAGTAAGTATAATTATCACTTGTTATTGAGGTGATATAATGCTCCGGTGTTTCATCGAGGATCTTATTTTTCGACTATTTTGTTCTATTCGGTTATTGGTGCTCGAGAAGATTGCCATTTCTTCGTGGCTTTTTTCTTTTCCTTTAATCAGTGACTGTATCTCTTGAGTTCAAACCCCTGACTTTTCCCTTCATCACAAGAGTATTGGAATGGGCTGTTCTCTTGATACAACAACGATGAAAGACCTCTGTGAAAGAATTTGCAGCGTTTTGGTTGGTTATTCCTTGAATAATCAACCTATGTTTTCATGCGAAAGGTCATGTTCTCCGATTCGGCTCAAATTTTTTTTCTGGACGTTTCATGGGTTTCAGGGTATTATTTTCCTCTAAATTTTGGACGCTGAATCCAATAAAATGGGTCCCAGAACGATTGGCACCCACCGGAAGAAGTTATGGGTCAAAATGGGTATGTCTCCACCCATTTTGTGTGTGTCAGGATTTCTGGTGCCTTGGCGTGTGGGGTATCATTTTCCACTAAATTTTGGACCCTGAATCGATTGGAATGGGTCCGGAACCCGCCACACCCACTGTTTCCCCCATTCGAGGAATAACCAACCAGTGTGTAAGGATTTGCAGGGTTTTAGTTTGAGGTGTTGTGGAGCAACTATTAATTTTTGCTAATACATAATGTAAATTTGGAAAGTTTAAATGAGAGTGAAAGGATTCAAATTCGTTTCTATTTAAATTAAGTTGGGATGAGGGTGAAGTTTAAGAGGTTAGATGATATTTCGCCTTTGAAGTAACATAATTAGTACGTAAGTAAGCAATGAACAGTGTAGTAATTAGTTTCGAAATAGCGACTGGCTTGGCCCAATCTACCGCCACCTAATGAAAAATCCATTTCCATTAAGTGATCTTGTTTAGTGACCCCCCCCCCCCCCATCCTCTCCCTTTTTAACTGCCCAACGATAGCAATAAGCAGCGCTGCAAAGTCAGTATTTCCTTTTACTTCCCACCTTCACCAGTAGATTCCATCCTCGACGCAGTGTTGACCGTGTCGCCGAACAAGCAATATCGAGGCATTTTCGTTCCAACTATACCGGCGACGACGGGTCCTGTATGAACGCCGCTGCGGATTTGAAGATGCTGCGAAGGACGATGGGGGACCAGAAATAAGGTCGAGCCGTCTAACAAATCCAACGCCATCGTCGCAATTTCGGTTATGTGACGTTTCCCTGAAATGATAATTTGTCGTATAATCGCGTATGTTTGGCCGCAAGTCAATACAAAATTGTGCAGTTTAACTTGACACCCTCTATTTTGACAGTTTCGTGCCAGCAATTGACGTGACAACTGGCACTTACTCCTAAATTTCTTAAAAATTTGATTTTTGGTTGGTTATTCCTTGAATAATCAACCTATGTTTTCATGCAAATGGTCAACCTCTCCGATTCGGCTCAACATTTTTTTCTGGACGTTTCATGGTGTCTGGATCAAAAAAGGTCAATGTCCGTCCGCCGTCCACGCTGTTTTTGGTGGTAGAAAATTTTCTAAAATCTGAAATTTGGGTCAGGGGTCTGTTCCCGTCCTAGAACGGTTCTCCAAGCTTTTCAGCCCGATCGGACCAAATTTGGGCGGGGTTAGGGGTCAAAATGCGTTTTTTTGAAAAATGAATTTTCGAGATTTTGGGCGATCTAGGCGAGTGGGGTATCATTTTCCACTAAATTATGGACGCTGAATCCAATAAAATGGGTCCCAGAACGACTGGCACCCACTGGAAGAAGTTATGGGTCAAATTGGGTATATATTACCCATTATGAATATGTGTTTTTGAGATTTCTGGTACCTGGGCGTGTGGGTGGTATCATTTTCCACAAAATCATGGACACTGAATTGATTGAAATGGGTCCGGGACCCACCGTTTTCCCCATTTCCCCCATGTTTTTAAATAAGTTTCCATGCGCCTGGTCTGACGAATAACCAACCCCTGTGTAAGAATTTGCAGCGTTTTTTTCTTCTAACAGACATGCAGACATGAGCAAAATTAGTCAAATCAAGAAAAACCTTGTTTATTCTGCGTCCATTTCGGTTGGTTACTCCTTGAATAACCAACCTATGTTTTCATTCCGAAAGTCAATCTCCCCTATTCGGGCCAACATTTTTTCTGGGCGTTCCAAGGTGTCTAGATCAAAATAAGCAAATGTCTCCGTCCACGCCGATTTTGGCAGTAGATGATCTAAATTATAAAATATCTGAAATTCGGGTCAGGACCCATTCTGGCACCTGTTGGTCCTCGAAACTTATCAGCCGGAGCAAACCAAATTCGGGAAGGAGGGTTGGGGTCAAAATGGGCATTTTGAAAATCGGTTTTCGGCGACCTAGGCGTGTGGGGTATCATTTTCGACTAAATTTGGGAGGCTGAACCCAATGAGGCGGGTCCCGGAACGATTGGCACCCACTGGAAGAGGTTATGGGTAAAAATGGGTATCAACAACCCATTTTGAATGTTTCGAGATATCTGACACCTAGGCGTATGGGGTATCATTTTCCAGTAATTTTTGGACCCTCAATCGATTGAAATGGGTCCGGTACACGCTACGCCTACTGTTTCCCTCATTTCTTTCATGTTCGATATTTTCGGCGATTTAGGAGTGTGGGGTATTGTTTTCCACTATTTTTGGATGCCAAAACGAGTCTCCATGCTCTTGATCCGAGGAATCCCCAACCCTTGCGAAAGAGTTGGCAGCGTTTTGGTTGGTTGTTCCTTGAATAATCAACCCATGTTCTTGAGCGGCGATAACACAATCGTGGTTTCCCTGTTTTGTTTTGGTTGGTTATTTAAAAAAGTCTGCCACCTGTCTTCCCCGTGTCGCCTGTGTGTTGTGTTCTGTTTTGATTTCTTCTTCTACTACGTTGATCAGTGCCGTCGTTGCGTTATCTGCCGGCAGTTCCTCCTTCATTACCTTGGAAATTAGGTTTTTCAGAAACACGATTGTCAAACGCACCATTTTTAACGGGAAGCCCAGAAGCCACCATGTACGAGTCGCCTATGGTTTCCACCTTGTAAACGTCGTATTTTTCTATGAGGGCGTCGAACAACCGGTAAACCCTATTGAGAAACCGCACCACCTGCGAAAGGAAATGAACGGTGATGAGATTGAGAACGTTTAGACATTATATTCGTATCTGTTAAACATTATAGTGGTCTTACTTCAAGGGGAGTACACAGGGCGGCGATTTCGGTGAAACCAACGATGTCGCTGAAGTAGATTGTCACTTGCTCGTAATATTCTGCTGGAACCTGGCAAAAAACAGCAGAGCGCATCTTAAAATGGGTGGGTTGCAATTTTCATATGCTTCAAGTTAATCATACGAGTATATGAGTATATTCTGGGTTGAATCGGTCTGAAGGCAGTCTGAGCGCTTTAAAAAACTTAGTCCTCCTTCAAAACTGGTGAATGATGCGGGTTTTGCTTATCAAAATCAATGAGGTGGGCCGGCAATTAATTTTCCCCCGGGAAGCCGGTCTATTTAATGTATTGTAACGATTTATATTCTTTGTTAATAATTTATTACAATTGTTCACTCAAATACACTGTCTTTGTTCACACACACAATCACAAAGCACAATTCACGGTTGTAACGGTTGTTGCACTATTTATAACACAGCATGGCACAATTTATAAAACGAAGCGTCTATATTTGGCTCCAAACTGAACTGTTCCTGGGTCCCTTTTATACTGGCTGCCTCTTGGTCGAGTACCTTCTCGAACCTTCCCTGGTTCTGGGAACTTGACGTGTTGTCTCGAGCCAATGGGAAGGTTCCAGCCAATTCAATATGACGCACAAATGTTTGAGAGCGACCCTTAGCCCTCCACAGGTCATTGACCCTGCGATGCTGGCAGCCCATTTGACGGGCGCAGGTGCAATCTCGCAACAGTATTTATTGTCGACAAGTTTTCAATGTTAGTGTTGTAGTAGTTTTTTTGTCAAAACGATCAAATTTTATTTTGAGAATTTCCCATTCTCAAACTCGTGTTTCAACATTATTTAATTCTCTGTGTTTGTTAAAGGGTGAGCTAACTTAAGTAGAAAGATGTACTCTTAGTTCAAAATAGTTGTTCGGAGACTATGATTCTAACGCCTCGAGGCAGAATCCCGTATAAACTCACGTGTTGTGTGTGTTTCAATCGCTGAGCTACAGAAGGAGGCAGCATCTGGTACAGCAGGGAATCACTCCTCAACTTCTCCTGTTTCAGCTCGCTGGCTTTAACCGCTAAATGGGCCGCGTATATCTGAAACAGGGGAGAAGTTTATTTAGTATTTACATAGCCTTCGAACGATGCTACAGTAAATAGAACACGAGGAACCATCGGGTTCAGAATATTACCTGTATTGTGGCCACGGCGTTCTTGACGAGAATTATGATTATAGGAGAGACCAGGAGAACTATGACGAGAATCGTGATTCCAATTGCTTCTTGCCTGCTCGCATCAGCTAAATCTTCATTGACGTAATCTCTGAAACCACATTTAATACATTTCAACACGTTATATAGCCCAAGTGACTAAAAAACCCTCAACAATTTGTTGGTTGGTTGTTTATTTTAATTCTGCAAGGCATTAGGAGCTCTAAAAATGTGCGAGCTTCAAAATTGAAGGTTCCACTTGCATTTTACGTTTCAGTCACTTGATAAAATTTCATTCTGTGCATGTGCACCTTAATTTTGGCTGATACAAATACAATCAACCTGATTAAATTGTGCGAGTTTAGTCCTAGATGGAGTTTCATTACGGTTGAATCATCGGTGCAAAGGATATGATTGCAAACGTAATATACGGGCAGTGTAAATATAAATATGTACCTGACCCAACATTTTACTTGAAAGTATTTATCAATATAGGAACGCACATAGAACAATACAACTCCGAAGGTTCAACGATATGAGGACAAGAGACAAATAACATGAGGAGAGCAACTACAATTAGATAGGTACAGCACATGACAGCTAACATAAATTTCTCCAAAATAATATTATTTTCCCCTTCAAGTTGCAACTTACTTCAAAAGCAAATAGCAAATATACTGGAAATTTTGTATGCTGACAAGCTGATTAGAGAATTGAGTTGACAAAACAGATTAGGAATATTCAAAATTTCCATGATAAAGAGAAATAAAACTATATAAAACTCTTCACAAGTGTGAGGGTACGTTTGTTACATCAATGAATAAAGTTACAAAAAGTTCATAGGTCATGGAGGTCAATCAGAATCAGAATAAAAAAAATGCGCGTACGCCGTCTGAGGGGTATCATTTTCCACTAAACTCAGGACAGGTTACGGAATGATAGGCGCCCACCGGAAGAGGTTATGGGTTAAAATGGGTACATTTTTAAAAGTGGGTTTTCGCTATTTCTGGTACCTATCAGTGTGGGCTATCATTTTCTACTATTTTTTTTTCCTACCTGAGAATCTTTCCTGAAAGTGGACAATCTATTTCAGATGAGGCTCTTTTTATTTGGTTCTGAGCGACTGAATAAATGACCGAATTTCCTTTTTACTGAAACCCAAACGAATGCAGGAACAAACTCATTTGAGTGGGATTATCTCCTAATATTGATTGTTTTTAACCAAAAATTGGGTTAATTTTTTTACTGACCTGATTTTCCGCCGAACTGTTTTTTGAAGTTGTCTAAGTTTTTCCAAATACGTAGACATGAGATCAAAATATTTTTCCGCTTGAGTTTCACTCTTCGGTTGTGGAATGTTCTTCATAATTTTTTCAGTACTAAAAACCGAAAGACGATTCAGTTTTATCCGATTAATTGTCTTACTGCATTGTAGCAAAAATGATAATGGTCTCACTTAAGTTTGATCAGCGTGAAATTGATATCCATCTGATGCACCACGTGGCCGTACAAAGTCCGCAGTTGAGGCCAGTATGTGAAAGAGTTGTTGAGCAGGTCCTGACCGATGACGGTGTCTTTGACAAATTGTAGGTAGCTGTCATTGCTGAGGCTTCCTCGACCGAAATAGTTGATGCCGTTTACCATTGAGATCCCAATGTGTTCTATACTTCGAAGGAGACTTTTGAACGCTATCAGAAACCTTAAGGAAATAACCGTACAAAGTTATTGAAAAAAAAAGTAAAGTCACCACAAGAAATCATTGATTATCAAACTTTACGGATGTCATAAGAGGAGTAAGTCCATTTCCAATATATAAACCCCAATTCAAATTGTGAATGGTACAGTACATGAAGGACTCGTTATAACAGTTTTTAATCAGAAGTAGGTTAATGAAAAATTATGAACAAGCCGCTACGCTTTTCCGTATCCGATTAATTCCCTTGATTACCACGTTAGTGCTAATAACGTCTCGAGCCGTCCGCTAGAGCGCAGCTCAGAGAGGGTAACAAACCAACCCACTTACCGCAGACGTTTCTAGACGTCCGCCGTCGCCGGCGTTGAACTTTTCATCTGGAATTTTCACACGACGAAAGCAAACATGAAAACGGCGATGAATGACTGAAGTTGAAGTTCTCTGTCTACAATCCTTCAGTGAAAGAACGGTCCAAGCCGTCCACCATCTTTGTGCTGCGCTCTGGCGGATAGCATAATACGTACTCAGCACAGAACGTGTTAACCTGATTAAAATCTCTGGTCGTCTGCACTATTAATAATTCTTTCTTGTGCGCATCGTTAACGTCGACTGATACGTTCCTCCGGAAAATTTTTGGGCTATAAAAACGTGCAGGAAAGTGCTGTGAGGACAGGGAAGGTGGTTAACGCCGTTATAAAACCTTGGGGCTCAAATTACTGGGTTTTTCTGGGAAGTCGTGATTGGCTAAGGGGTTTGAGTAAACAGTTTGCGTTTCCCCTGCACGGCAACGCGGCAAATTAATTAATAGGTCGGTTCCCATTCGAACCTCGACCGTTATATTACCAAACGTTAACGAGTATTTTGGATCTTCGTTCATTGATCATCGCCTTACTCGGTAGGAATCGGTGGATATTTGAGTACCTACGTACCTATCTAACTCAAGTGCCAATTCGTAGATAGGATCTCAACGCCTTCTCACATCTTATTCTGTAATATTAACGTTGAAAACAGCAGTATCGTCTTTCCAAGATCCACTAAACTATGTTTCACCTATATACCCATAGTCATCGAGGCTTTACTAACACGTGAGGTTCAAAAATGGCGGTACTGCGTCCGCCCTCTGCTTATGAGGAAGAAGCTTTTATAGTTGAGGGGAGATTTACGTCTTAGTAAGGCATCAAATAAGCGGAGAACGAGTTTTAGTCTCAAAAGATTCAGTCGTGTTTCAGCATAACTCCACTCACAACCCTCAACACAATTGGTGTGAAGGATCGACCTAAAACATCGAAGTTTCAAAAATACGGTGTTGAGTCAAGACAAATCGACAAAAATATCGATTGTTCTCGAAATAATCAATTCAAAAAAGGGTTTATTGTGTTTTATTTATGGAAACGACGAATCGCGTTTTAGGCGAACAATACGAACTCTTTCTAGATTAACCATCTGGAAAAATTGGGGCTGGAGGGTTCAAGTATGTCGGGAGATCTCGGTCACGTCATAGGAAATGTATGTGACAAGCCATGTGTTAAATAATCTAGAATAAACCCAGAACCCCATCAGGGTAGAGCGGGAAATCGAGACACTCTATTGAGTGCGTTGAGATCAGCCTCATTGAGGGAAAATCAGTGTTGTTCATTTTGGAATAAATATACAAAATAATCGTACAAAATAGCCATATAAAATGTTTTGACGTTGAGGCGTTTGCTATCAAAACCAGCTCATTCCATTTTTGGAAATTTTACAGGAGACACAAAAAACTTCTCACGTCCAGAGTTCTAAAGCTAAATTTTTGTTTTTAATTTTTAATTGTAGGTATAACCGCCTAGAATTTGATTAGTTTTTCATTTTCATTACAGGTTAATTACCTTGGGCGTAATTACACTGATTAGGTTGGAATGAGCTAATTTTGATGCAAAAACACGATTTTTCATGCTTTTTTTCAATTTTTTTGTTAAATTAAGTTGTGTGAAATTGGTTTTTTCCAGTTTACCAGTTAATATTTGTCTCTTTACGAGTTTTAAATAAAATGACACCCACTAAAATTTTTCAAATGATCTGAAATTTCACAGTTGAGACATAAACTTTGGTACAATGTGAAAAAGGTCATAAATTGCAACGCCAAATGGAACAGAATGTTTTTTATTAATATTTATCAAAGAAAAATAACATTGTAAATAAAATTGAATGATATTGTAATTGATGAAATAGCGCTATGCAGTAAGCGCTCCTGGTGGGAGGTGGCAAAAGCTTGGAATGAGCTGGTTTTGATCCAGAGGCCAAACCTTTTCATATAGTTTTGGGTTGGAATGAGGTGGATTTGAGCTATATCCCTTCATCAGGTTATGAAGGACCCTCTAAACCTTCAAAATATGCAAAAAAGTGAATTTCAGAAAAATATGGAATGAGCTGGTTTTGATAGCAAACGCCTCGTTTATATTTTTCCTTATTTCCAGGATTTTTCATTCCTATTTACGAAAATTGTACTAAAAGTTTTAAATCCAATCTAAAGTCGCCGACAAGTCTGACGTCGCCTGTCACCTGTGTATTTCTTTCCTCTCTAAACGCTCAGTTGTCGATCTCGGAAAATCTAAATCTAAAGAAAGGGTTTATGGAAGTTCCCCTGACGCAAAATCGTGATTTCTTCTCCTCTTTTTCATGTTTTATAATTTTATTTTTAAATTACGGAGGCACCCTACACGCTACGTTTTCAAATGCGACTTTGTAGGCCAATTGCTGACGGCATTTACGAGCATACTTTTTTTTTTAAATTCGCGGAAGTGAAATTATTGATAACAGCCCAGGGAATAACGTAGTGGGTCATTGACATTCAAGGTGAAAACGAGTGACTTCGTATTTTTTCACTCTATTCAGTGTGGCCTTGCGGAATATTAAAATCTTACGTGAAATCTTATCTTGGAAGTCGTAACTGTTGAATTATGTAGGGAGTTTCCATTAAGCAGGTGACACGAGCCGCTGGCCCCAATCTCACTTTGACTTGCTTTAGTATCGCTGAACCAAATACAGGCAGCTTCTATGGCGTAAATTGTATGCGGTTAACATATAATGGATGGATTTCGGCGCATTTCTACGATGAAATTTGAAGAGACGCGCTTGGTATCCAGCAAAGTTCCAAGAAATACTTGAAAAGCTCACACACTCGCACTCTTCTAGATAGATGAAGTTTAGTATTGACATTGATGGTGAACGAATTAGTGACTCTTCTTCAATCCCGTGTATATGAAAAGTACCGTTCCTCTTAATTATTCCATGAATAATCAACCAATGTTTGGTCTTGAGTTGATAGACTTTGCGAATTCTTCCCCAATGGTTGGTTACTCCTCGGATCTGGAGTATGGGGTGAATAGTGAGTGTGAAGTCTTTGGAGAATCATTTCCTCCCAAATATGGGGCAATGAATCGATCAGAAAGAGTCTGGGACACTCCATAGACGCGGTTTTCCTCATACTCCTGCTCCGAAGAATAAGAATATTCTGCGTTTTTCAAATTCCTTCAGTAACTAGTCTACGAAAAATATTTCGAGGAAACATATCCTTCCTGAAATTGGTTTCCACTTAGGAGTAGGCAAAAGTTGGGAGTAGGCAGACGGATTCAACTGCAGACAAGATACTTGAGCTGTCCTAAGCTGCACAGCAAATAAACCAAAAATACGCTCCCCGGGCAAAAGGCCAGATACACATATGTCGACAACCAGAGTCACTATGAGGGGTTGATAATAGAAATGTATCAAATCCAGAAGTTCTTCGAGCTCCCTCACATATCGTGGCCAGATAGAGTCGCCATAACTCATCACCGTTGGTTAACCAGACTTAAATTATAGTTCTTGAAGCTTGGCAACTAAGCTTCACATCAATAGACTCACCTCCAAACTCCACTGTTATCGGTTTCTTTTATCTGATCAGTGAGGTGGACCATCATAGCGTTGTTGAACGAATTGTACCAATGCAGCGCCTCTCGGATGGTGCTGTCTTCGTTGCTGATGTTCCCCCTGTTGGACAGTTAATTCACTTAGTTACTTAGAGTTAGGTGTGAAGGAGGCACGTTGGAAACCACTACTTTAGGGCAAAAATGCTGATTGATTGACATTCTTGGGAATTAATTCTTCGATTCTTGGCAGCATCCCGCTTTGTTTGCTGACGATGCAACTTCACCTACCTGCCAGCCCACGAGGAAACTCAGGAAGGTTACTAAGTGAACCACCCTGTAGGCATTCATCATAAAATAGGTGCCCATCTCCTATTTCCTGAAATCATGCCTTGCTGTCTCAGGGATTGGCCTGGCTATCTTCTCTATTTCCCGCATCGTACAACATCCAACTTTATCCAGGGTGTACAAATTGAAGGGTTTGTACGCCATATTCTTTTCGTAAGAGACACAATAAATGGGTCTTCTACTAACACTTGCTCATTCCCTTGAGAAGATGAAAAGGAACCAGCGTTATAATTAGCCATGACAAAGCTCGTCGTGATACCTGGGAAGTTGTTTATTATAATTATAATGTCCGCTCTTGAAGACAAGCCTTCAGAGGACGCATTTGTTGAAAATGAATCTGACAGCTTACTTCTTCGAGTTATTTTTCTCCCTAAGTAACTCCTCTTACTTAAATTACACATAAAAATGATACACTTTGGCCAGTAAGGTAAATTGCCGTGGTCCAATAGAAATAAAATGTCCGGTACTGCGGGAATTCCACCAATTATTGTATAGTCGTACACGTGCCCCCTGGCCAAGCCTTTTCTGGGCGTGGTTGGGAAGCGTAACGCTGGTGAGAACTGAAGAAGGTAATAACAAATAATTAGCTTAATGAAGAGGAATGTCTCATTGCAAGAGACAACTGACTGATTGACAACCAAGCTATTTGCGAACCAAGCTATTTGCGAACCACTCGCGGTAGGAAAAGACAATCAGGTCCCCCTGGGGAGTCTGAGGGGCGGATATTGTGACGCCTTTGTCACTATCAGACCGATTATCTCAAAACCCGTACGTAGAAAGAAGAATACTTCACCAAACGGGATTTATACGCTATACGTATATCCTGCAGGATTGGGAGGGATTGTGGGATTTGGTAAGAAAGGCGATAAGAGAGGAGTAACTCGCTGAAAAACCCCTCGGCTTCCTACTTCCGCCACAGCAAATTACTGATCTCTTACTTCATTTGCATGTGGAACATCTGGTCTCAACGGCAGATTCTTGCCTCCCCAGTAAATCCTCATTAAAAAATTAAGAAAACAGTTTACGGCCTCAATTTGTTAGCGAAATCAAAGTTTCCCTTGACAGCTCTAAATTCAATTTTGGCAGAGATGGGATACGCAACACAGTTCTGAAGATTTCCTATACAAATGATTACTTTTCTCACATTTTTGCGCTAACAACATAGACTTGAGCAGAATTACAATCAGAACTGCGTCTCACACCCTGATAAGGCTTCTTGAATCAGCAATGGCGATCCGAAATCTTCTGATTTGTCGCTTTTCAAGAGATAATTTGGAATGTTGGAAAAGAATTTGCGCGAGTGTCTTAGTTATACTTCACATGAAGGCATTTGTGATGGTACTGAATGGCTTATCTGGAATTAAGGGAGGATTTTTTAAAAAAGAGTACTGGATCCTTCTCAAGTACCCTCAAACGAGCCCATCCAAATGAGCCTCCTTGTACCAATATGTTGGTGTTTTTACCCAGCATTCCAAGCATTCCCATCATCGCTCAATAATAGAATAGCATCATCGTATTGTCGATAACGAATTCTAATACGCGGACAGTGGGAAAACCATACTGTCAATTGTGAATCATTACCTGTTGCTCGCTCGAGTTATCACTAGCGAGTCACTTCCGCTTAGCAGTTTATCCCGTGCGTCAACGCATGAATACAACGATGGCATTCTGAATTGAGGAAACGATTAGGGATGTATAGTGGAAAGATTCCTTGGTGAAAAGAGGGACGATGACTGACAGGGTGTTTTGGCTTCAGTCTTCTTCCATTTATATGTAGATGGCCCTCCTATCTCCCTCAACGTCGTCTATGTCCAATTACCCCTGCTCTCACCCTGCCCTCCACCAATGAGTTTACTTGTGTTGTTTCCAAGTATTCAAACAATCATATAAAAGTAGGGGTGGGCATTGCATTTTTCCAACACCAATTGATGAGGTGGGTTTTAACTAAGAACAAGTTTTTACGGGAACCGATTTGGCCAAAAACTACCAAAAAATCGTCACGAACATTTTTTGATAATTTTCACGTGTAACGACCGTTGTTACGTTAGTTTCATTTCTTCCGTTTTTAACCCACAAATTCGTTATAATGTTCCCAGTTCAACTAACATTTTCCTATTCACCAAAACTCTGTGACTGTACGAATAGCAGGACTATGAGCGTATCAGTTTTCGTTCTTTGTTTACGAAGTAATAGTAGTTCGTATATAGTTACTTGTAGTGGCAGTAGAAATATCACTTACCCCCTACTTTATGTTACCAACGTGCACGAAGGTTTTTTCTTCACACTAACGGTTTTCAGTAAAAACAAATTCTACGTTCCAAAGTGCTTAGCTGTCAGTCTCAAGACGGAATGGTTTTTTAAATAATTTATTTGTTAAAATACTTTGATTTATGGAAACGCTTTACAGAGTTATATTTTTGCTTGTAATTATTCTTGTATTTGTTGTATTTGAGGATTATATGTGTTTAGATTGTGACAGAAAATACTGATCCTACCTAATAAGTGGTAATATTTATCTTATAATTGCTGTATGTTAGCAATGGTGACGTAAACTGTCGTCTCTCACTTGTTCGGTATTGTAAGCCTTTACTTACTCATATTATTCCATGAATAATTAACCTACGTTTTCATGCCAGAGGTCAATCTGTCCAATTTGCCCCACAATTTGACAACTTTGGAGGATTTCCGAACATTTTGAAATTTGATTGGGACCTCTTTCTGGCACTGGTTTCTCTTGAATCATTTCAGTCCAATCGGCCCAAATTCGGGGAGAGTATAGGTAAAAATTTTTTCTTTGAAACTCGATTTTCGATATATTTTGGGATCCAGCCACTCGGGGTGACATTTTCTGGAAATCTTCGATATTGGTGTTTTAACACATTCACCCTCAAAAGTCGTCATGGTAGATCGGTTGTGCCCACCAGCATTAACGGTTAACATCAAAATGATCAACTATTTCCTCTTAAAGGTACCTAAAAATACAACAAAAATGAATACGGATTATACAATATACTGTGTATGTCCGCCCGCGTCACAAATTTTCATCAGTCCCCTTCTCCTGTGTAGTCCTTATTCTTTTCCCATTTCTTTCCCATGACAGCCGAAAATAAGTCTTTGCCGTAAAGACTTAGACATACTTCATTCATCATCATCCGAATGGAAGATCACGAAGCGTAACGCAAATTGGCGTGGAAAAATGAGGTTGGGAGGCACCAGGTACCTAAGAGAGAGCAACAATGTGGTGACGTAGGGGGATGAATTCTGTCGCAATCCATCACATAGGATCCTGTGGTTGTAGCAGATTTGCGCCTCGCTGTAGATATACACATGAGTTCTGTTTTCTCAATCGAGACGACTTCCATCTGAACCTGAATTTAGCTACATTTCTTTATTTTTTCGAAGGGAAAATTGCTTAAATAATAGCTATTTGATTATTCCAATCACTAATTTGTTTTGGATTATTTCATCTATTCATAACGAATTTTCAAATTATCAGACAAAACAACCGTTCTGTGATTGTGGCATTTTTACGGGTTGTGGAGTATTAATGCGGATTCGGTTGCGATAGATCTCTGAACAATTTATCGCACCATTTTGAAGAGGCCATTTCCTCTGCATAAAATTCAACGAGTTATCAGTTTTTCAATATAATTGTAGAGTAATATATTTAGTGTCCTACTACTAACCATTATTTATTCATTATACCATGTATACCCAGCATACATTTGATGCAATATTATATTATATTGTGTAGGTAATACTGATCATCTTGTCATAAGTTGACCTCCTTAGAAATTGAAATGAATGAGTAAAATTCATTTGTTCGGAGATCCATAACAACTGAAACTTCAATTATTTAGGTACCTAAAGCGTTTTACCTCAAGAGAAGACCTAAGCAAAGATATCGGATTTTTTTTCCCAAAAGTAGAGTCATGAGTGACCAAGAAAAATATCTTTTCCCAATCGGACACATCCTTGCGTGTAATTGGCTCGAAAGAGGGTGGATATGATGGGGTGCTCACTCGACGTCAAAAGCCAAAATCAATCTTTCAGAAAGGGCAACCTGGCAGAAAGCTGTCAGAAACATCATATTTACTCATTCCCGAAGGGGCCCGAAAGCGATTTCCTCCCAATTAAAGTATTTTCCACGTTAACAGCTTAGTGATTGGCACATTTTCAGTCTAAAAAGTCGAAATCCGAGGGAATTCCTTAAGGTTAAATTTACACAATCAAGCCCTCAAAGGGACTTTTGTTACAATATGAATTCAAATTCCAATGTGAGGGCCTCTCTACTGAACCTTAATTCAAAAGGGGTCTCCACGCTTGGTCAAACGTTGAATAGAAATTCGTTCGATTTAATTAGGTAAAAACTCATCTCAATCGTACGTTTTAGCTTGATAAACATATAGAGGGCATGAAATTCAAGTTCCGAATTAGTCCAAACCAAGAATGGGTTCCCCGAGTTGAAAGTTGGAAAACGGTTACGGTTAACAGAGTGAAAATTCCTCTCAAATATCCAATTTGTCTTTGAATAGAGGAGGCTGACAATGCAATATATCAGTTACCTCACTTACTGGATAAAGTGGAACTGGAGTCTAGAGGCTGTTTTATTAGCCAAGTTAACAAGGTAAGTTGCCGTCGGGGAGCGCTGAAGCAGTTCTGCTCAACTGTCTGAACCATTTTGCTGGAGAACGATCTTAATTCTCCCCCCCCCCCTCCCACTTTTTTCCCTAAATTTACCCTTGGTTGTACTATTAGTAGTATTAGTAAGTTAGTATTTGTAGTATTAGTAAGTATCTGTTTGGGCGATACATTTGAAAAATCTGCAAATTCTTACACACGGGTTGGTTATTCCTCGAATGGGAGAAACAGTGGGTGTGGCGGGTCCCGGACCCATTCCAATCGATTCAGGGTCCAAAATTTAGTGGAATATGATACCCCACAAGACTAGGCACCAGAAATCCTGACACATACAAAATGGGTGGATACATACCCATTTTGACCCATAACTTCTTCCGGTGGGTGCCAATCGTTCTGGGACACACATCATTGAATTCAGCGTCCAAAATTTAGTGGAAAATGATACCCCACACGCCTAGGTACCAGAAATCCCGAAAACACATATTCAAAATGGGTAATAAATACCCAATTTGACCCATAACTTCTTCCGGTGGGTGCCAATCGTTCTGGGACACACATCATTGAATTCAGCGTCCAAAATTTAGTGGAAAATGATACCCCACACGCCTAGGTAGCAGAAATCTCGAAAACACATATTCAAAATGGGTAATAAATACCCAATTTGACCCATAACTTCTTCCAGTGGGGGCCAATCGTTCTGGGACCCGTTTCATTGGATTCAGCAGTTTGAGTGACGAGAGGGAGATTACTTTGCACTTTGTTGCCAGATGCTCTGCATTTTGAGTGTTTTCCAGTTCAAAGTTATGTGTAAAACCACCATGAGGCACATACCAGCTATGATAAGAACTCTGTAGCGCAAGTCCAACGCCCATAAAATAAGAAAACGTAATTAGAATGAGCGATATCGTTCAGGGTTCGTGACCTGAAGGAGCTCGTCTTGCGTGATGGCCATTTAGCTAATGGCATTTCCTCATCTCTCCGCTGAACCTACTCAATGTTTTCCTCGGTTGTTGGAACCTTCTATATAAAGTCATTTGAGCGGCAAATCAATTGTCAGTGATAAAAAAAGGGTGATACAAGGAGCTCAAGCGATGTTCTGCTACCGTTGTCGACGTACTTAAATAGTTTGACATTCTTCTTCAATGTCATTACAACAAACGAGACAACCGACTGTTGTATTTTTTTCTCTCAAATGGCGGTGTTGGTATGAAAATAAAAATTGTAAAAAATGCCTAGTGTTATCAACTTTTGGTCATCGTGCTTTGGAGCAAGCCGAATTGCACAATTTGGTAGTGGTAATAAAGGTAGTCGAAAGCAAGAACAGGATATCGTCTAACGCCAAGCCAAGCCTTGGATACAGTTCATTAAGTTCTCCCTTATCCGATAACATTCATTTCGGTTGATTTTTATGTGGGTAATGAGGTATAAGATCCATTAACGTTGTAGATATATTAACTAACACCCTCATTTGTTCTGAACACTTTCCGAGCGATACTGCGGATACTTAAGTTACTCACTATCATTAAGTGGCTACATATTTTAGATACAATTATTCTCCAGGGTGTAATTCTTTAGAATTCGTATCCAACGAGTAAGATACCTGAGGATCTAAACACCACTGGCCCGAATGAGCTCGCCTAAAATTAGGTTTGTTTAATTGTGTAATATGTGAAATGGTGTTGGGACGAAACATCGGAGCTTGAATAGTGGATATAGGCCATCTGAAGGATACTTGTAGATATATTAACGAACACCCTTGTTTGTTCCGAACACTTTTCGATTGATACTGCGGATAACTAAAAATAATAATCTGTCCAATTTGGTGATCTTTTTTAAAAAAAAAGAAACCCCCGAAAACGTCGTACTTTTTTTATTCAATATAGTAGATTGAGTAGATCCCATGTATGCAAAACGCAAAATTTGTGTCAATTTAGTCGCCCCCACCACCCGGTGGGTAAAAACACAAGCGTGAAAATAATGTTAATAATGTATTGAAAAAATGTTAGTCGAGACGGCTCAACTAAGCTAGTGTAGTATTGATTGCCTAGATCGATTGATATTTACTTGATTTGCATTTTTCTAGGTTCTCAAATACTAAACCTGTTCCAGTGTTTTATTCAATAAATGATTTTTTTTTAAATTGAAGTCAGAAAACCATGAAGGTAGAGAACGCTATTCTCACTGATATCTTCTATTGGATGTCTAACACGTGTTAAATCAGATTTTTCTAATCACCTTTATCAAAGGAAATTGAGTCCGTTATTCTAATTTTCTTAATTAAATTATCGTATAATGGGTTATTTCAGGGTCACACGGAGAACTAAATACGATAAGGAGAATGTGCTGCAACCTGCAGCAGTGGCGACGCGATAAGAATGATAACGTTTTGACTTGCTCGTAGGAATTTACTGAAATCATCTGGTGTTCTCTATGATGTCTAAAATGTCTTAAATGTCATACATACTTCACGTGGGAACTGTCACAGCTGATTTTTGGTTGGTTATTCCTTTCGAAAATAGATTAATGAGATTTTTGGCGATCTAGGCGTGTGGTGTATTATTTTCCACTAAATTTTGGGCACTGAATCCAATGAAATGGATTCCAGAACGATTGGCACCCACCGTGAGAAGTTATGGGTCAAAATGGGTATCTATCTACCCATTCCGAATATGTTTCGAGATTTCTGGTACCTAGGCGTGTTGGGTATCATTTTCCACTAAATTTTGGACGATATATTTAATGAAATGTGTTTAAATGTCTTATAAAGTGTCTTATAATGTCTTAAATTATCGGCTTTTGATGTTTGCTCCAGTTATTTTTACTGATCAGGTTGATTAAAACTTCAATTAGCCACTGTAATATAGAAAAAAAAAATTTTTTTTTTGAATTGTCAAAATTCACTTTCTCCGATTAAAATTGCTGTAATTCTGGACTCATGGAACAGTTGGGTGTGCGCACCTTGACTTTGTAACATTCACGTTCATAAAATCCCCTACACGATTCCCACCCCCTCAGTCCCACATAGGAGTGCCGAGGAGGACTTGAACCAGGTTGTGGTTCTTATTGGAAGAAAAGAGATTCCGCTGCCTCGACGTGAATGTTGGGATCCCGTCCCTCGACCTAATGAACGCATTTTCTGAATAGTCGGACTTCAGGAGAGGTTAGCGTATTGGTACTGTAATATTGAGTTGTCAACATCGTCAGTAAATATTGGAATGTAGGAAATGTATTTTCCTCTTTTGTCAATCTTTGCTAATGACCGTATATCCCAGCTAGTTTTACAATGAGGAACTGCCGAGACATCAAATAGTATATGATCCTTGGAACGTTCGAAGCATTTTTACTGTATTACTAAGTGTATTTTGTTCAATATTGCTTTCATAATCTTAAATTATTTTCCTGGTCATCTGTGGCCCAAATGGTACACAGACATCAGGGTTGGAATCTACTAACATTGGTACGTAAAAATAAACGTTTAAAAAAAATACCTACACTTTTTTCTTTTTTTTTTTCAACATGACATTTTTGTTTTTAAGTGCATCATTTCGGCGCCCGTAAAGTTGTTCCTTGAAGTATCATTCCATGTCAAACGATTTTCGGAGGCATACAAATCCTATTGTCTACTGAAATCGAATGTAGAAACAAGTGGCGAGGACAGGTTCATTTTATACGAGTCTCAAGAGAGACCATGTCCCACAATGGACAATGGAATCCAATTGTGCGGACGTTTTTCTTCGTGACTAATTAGATACTGGGCCGCTTCATTCACGTCATAGTTCACCGGTCAAGCCCACAAGATGAAACTTGCACGAGCAATCACATTTCGTTTTACTCAACGGAGAATTCACCAACACTCAATAAATAATTGTTCGGTCGTAATGGAGGGTTTCCATTTTTCGCTGTAGAAATTTGGTTTGAACGGGGGCGATAATGTACCTAGTTGGGAGTTAAGTCGTAATTTCGAATATTGTGACCACTGTACGCCTCAAATCGGAATGATCGGCGAACAAAAGTAAATTATATGATTTCAAATTGTGTTTGAAAAAACACCGGACAGGTAAAAGGAGAGCGGACGCTGTTTGAATTTTACAAGGCTTCATTCTATTAGGCACCAACGGCTGCACCAAAGTCAGCTTTCCTCAATCCACACCCTCATGGAAGACAAACAACTTTTATTGGTAAAACGTGATTCATGCGAGTAGAAGAGAAACTTGCAGGAAGCACAAACTATCAGATATCACGAGATCCGGTGGGAATTTTGCTGGATGCAGAGTGTCCTGATGATCAACGAAATGAACGAAAACAGACATACGGGATATCCGAAACGAATAACCGTCTGTTAAAATTATTCTGTATAGTACTGAAATTTCCAAAGGAGCATAAAGTCTGCTGTGTGAGACGAGTGTTCTGTTGCGTGGACGTCACGTACCCACTACTGAGGTTGTCAAGGCCTGATCATAACGAAATCGGGTGGTCAAATATTTCGAAAATCGTAAGAAAGCCCAAATAAGCATGAGCAGTTGGAGCCGGGAAAATATGGCACGAAAAGACAAGTCGTTGTGGTCGAGATGTGATACGTGTAGCCCATCAGAAGCCAAAGGAGGAGCACCGATCGCGCGCAGCTCTGCCCTGATGTCGCATTTGAGATAGCCAGCGCTCACTGTTGCAAGGTGTAGTCGTGAGGCGCCCTCAGTGCGAGCGCCCACAGTTGAGTTATATTTTTTAACCTGTCTGAGTGCATCTCATAAGTAACTTGTACCGTGCTGAAGTCGACGGAACTGTAATGTGTCCTCAGAGATAAAGGTTCAAGCTAATGAAGCCGCGTACTGCGGGACAGCCTGCCCTCGTTTTCTTCGCTGACGCCGTTTTTGCAGGCGTTCGTGCATTGCCATTAATGTGATTCAATTGTCATTATCTTGTATTATGTATTTAGGCTCCACATGTTGTCTAATTACTTGTCGTGGTATCAACGCCTGAGCTATTTCCTTGAATGTCTTGTTTCAATTAATCATTTGATCAATGTATTTTGCTCATCCTGTATCCCTAGTGCCAGTTCGTAAGTCTGGACTAAATCCGTATCCTCTCGCTAGGTCCCTTCATTTCCGAAGAAACCGATAATTAAGTAATTCACAATTTAAACGAGAGAGGCTTACAACTGTAATGATTGTCTAGTCAATATATCTAAATCCTATTAATCCTGTTAACCACGTCTCCACGTTGAATGAATTCACCCACTACACCAATGTTTTTCAATAAGACAGATCCTCTCACTAATGTATTTGTCGGGAAATTGTCATTCTTCCCCCCGTTTATATACCTCGGACAAGCACCCTGAGACCCGAGGCTGAATACCTGCGCTACATATATCTAAAGGGATCAGTTTATAAGCGGACACTGAACGTATAACAACTGCTCGTCGGCAATGCCATGGTCTTGTCTCTAGAGAGCTCGCTATATTCAGTCGTGACGCGTTCTGGCGACTGGTAGTATAACCAATGTATGTCCATTCATCCATTCCCACAGGCATTCCTATAGTGAGCGCCTTTCTATTCCCTCCTACCATGGAGGATAATCATAATTCTATGGTCCTATCATGGAGGATCACCATCAGTCTTCGCTCCCATCATGTATGGTCTCATTGATTTACATCCCAACATTAGTATCTCAGAGAACATATATATCATTCCGCAATCATGATACATCTGTCTCAACTTGTGGTATCCAAATGTGCCACGATCGTTGTCTATACAGTTCATCATGCGGTTAATATCAGTGTCTATGCTCGTCAAATTACTGTTATTCATCTTTTTTTAACAATTCAATGTACGGTACGTGTGGCTACCGGCTGTCAGCGTATTTGCTGGATGGCAGAGTGGTTTCTTGTCCACCATACTGTCGTCGGTCTCCATCTTTCTGTTTTAGACTCTGCCGCGGCCGAGGACGTCTCGTGCTGCCAGGATGGCCTTATTGGGGATGTGTCTTACCCCTCGTCGGCAATCTCATGGTCGTGTGTCTTGAGGGAGCTCGCTATATTTCGTTATTTTCCCCGTTGCTTAATCATGGTATTGATATGATAAAAATACTGTCCTAATAAACCCCTTCTAGTTCTGTACGTGTTTCCATTATGTACCGACCTGGATGAAGGAAAGATTGGAGACCCAGAAGACCCAATTGACGATTAGCATGATCACGTTAACTTACCAAGGGTCTTCTTCATATTTATACCAGCTCATTCGAATGGAGTACGCACACACCTTCTACTTGGAAAGTCCAATCATAAAACCTCCGGTTGTACGTAATTAGCCTTAAGAACTCCAAGGTTTTCCAATCGGTTCATTTCCAATCTCACCCTTTGATACCTTCTTTTGTCATGTTTTCATGTATATGCTGTTCGAAACCAATCAAATCGTTGACGATGAGGGGGCTCCGGAGATGTCAAACAATGGGCACTCTGAGTCAGGAACGTTTCAGGCTTTCAGGTGACCCGCTGGACGGGATACAAATCAAACTTTCTGCCGCAAAGTTCTGATTGCTTTGCTAGCCAGAACCACCCTATTTCGGGAAAACAAGTGTCTACGTGTCAATATACGCTCACCCGAAATTTTCGCCGCTTGTGAAGAGGAAGAAAGCCACTTCAGATCTCTCGAGTTGCATTTGCGTCACAACTTTTCCCAGTTCGGTGGCTATTGTGACCTGCAACATGAAATACGATAGTCGTACTATGTGGAATTGATCGTGTGGATTGCTTGGAAAATATGGGAGAACAAGCAGGAATGGACCGATGTCAGAGGGGAGAGATGGATCCGTGCGAGATGGATTTTCGTTTGCTTATTTCAGAATGTGAATTGGTGTGATGGTAGCGGGGAATGGCGGGAGACTTCATTCAGGCGAGGAAACTTTTGAAGACTTAAAATCTACACAGCCCGCAGAATGTATGGAAGTTGGAAAACCCGCTTCAAAGTTAAACGCAGATTTCTCAAAACATCCTAATTTTTGCAAAGGATGGAAATGAGTTGTGGCCAGTTCAAAACTCATACTGCTTGTTGAAGAAAGGATTCCAAAAAAGGAGATTTGTACAAACTCACTTCATCAAGTAGGCGATAAATAACCTTACTCTCTTATCTAGTTTGGTCCTCTCCGCCTTACGTAACGATAATTAGATTATGAAAACTGCAATTTCCCCCGTAATGGTTGATAGTTGACATTTGAAATAGGCAGGTATGAGCCCATTTTGACTCATACCGCCCATTGGTGCACGCTAACTGGTCTGGAACCCAGCTCAATCGATTCAGGGTCCAAAATTTAGTGGAAACTAAAACAACCCAAAAAGTCTCAAAAATTGGCTTTAAAAATTTCATTTTCACCCATACCCTCCCCAAATTGGGCACTTCATCAGGGATTCAGCAGACCACAAGGGTATTTAGACCAGTAAGGGTTTTCGTCAATAAAAAGAACAAACTAACAATGAAGAAAAAATGAAGCCAAACAATATTCCAGGAAAGTGGCTAGTGACTGGAAATGTATGGGTCTTTATCCTCTCCTTAAAACAGAGTAATTTGAGCAGGTTTTTTTTAAAAATTTTAAAATTTAAAATTAAACCAGAATACTTTGAACACAACCTAGTTCCAAAAAGTAAACTGGTAACTAAGAATACTGGGTCTCCCACCTTGTGCTTCATTTAAAAATACAAGTCCTTCTGAGAACTGATACCATTTCTGTGTGAACCTTTTCCCTCCACCACCCATAAGTAGGGTGCAAGACTTTGAAATCTTCTGGACATTGGTTCAGTCTTCTTTCAGTCATCTACTGCTGTTTATGTAAAGTAGTACTCCAAAATAACCCACACAGTTTTTGCTCATTTTTCTGCAAATGTAAGCGTGTGTTGGGTACAAACAATGAGAATATAGGTTCTAGAATAATTGTTCTAGTTCAGTGCCTATGTCTGTTCAAGTAGTGAGGGTGCCCTAGTTCTGGTTGTTGTTTGAGGAAGATTGCTCTCCCTTGGAAGATTATGAAGATACCCAGTAAGTTGGTAATTTCTTCTTTTTCAAATAGGTAGGAAGAGTCTTTTAGAAAGTTGGACTAAGGAGCTCAATTTCATATAACAGATTTGGGGGTAAACAAGAGTATAGGTGCCCCCATCAGACCCATAGGTTCTCGTACTATCCAATAGGGTCACATGTCGATACATGCCTGCCCTTCAGGCAACAACACCTTATTTTTATGTAATTTTTTTTACTTTTACCATTTGAATGCCATGGTTGGTAGGTCGGGTAGTATTGATTATTGGCCGTTTTTGATGGTATGGGTCTGATAAGGAGGGGGCCATCTATACGGCATAGGCTATACTGGAATTTCACCCATGAAGTGGATTGTTACAGAACATCATGTGATTGTCACATATACCCTCAACCGTTGAGTTGAACTAAACGGCTCCTGGGGTAGGATACTTAAAAGAATTAGGATTGTGTAGTCAAATTCATGATGATTTAAGGCATTGGAGGTAGGTCAACTTGATCCAATTATTCTTCATAGACGTACCAAAGACTTTCGCTATGTTTGATGTACACCAGAGGTGGTATGGGTCAAAATGGGTACCTAGTTACTATTCCGTTTACTTTTTGTGGGTACTATGTACCTACAGGGCAACTCAATAATCAAAAATCATACTTTACAACGAACTTCCCCAAAAAATGTGGACTTCGAATATACGTACTTCCCAGGAAAGCCCGTCCAATCACCCAGTATCGTTGGTACCATGTCTAGAAGATTGACGACCCTTCCTACTAGTCATTTAGAGAAAGAGCTCAACCAGGATGATTCACTCCTCTTCCGACTCATCCGGAAATGTGGTCTGGGAATGAGAAGTCTGTTCTACATTCTCGCTCGCAATGACCCGTGAAACTTGAGTCGATCCCGCCAAACAGATAGCACTTCCTCTCAGAACAAGGTCGACTCCTAAAACGGGGCTCGAGGAAAGAAGAAAAACGTTTCGGAGACATTACTTTTTCTGAGTCCGAGCAGGGAAACGCGAATCGAGAGGAGGACCGTGGAAAAACACAGTGCAAATATCCCATAAATCGGACCCCTTGCCGACGGTAACTAGATCGCGATCGAACCAATTATTGATCTTAAGTAGGGAGTAGATTTTCGCTTTTGCGCACTCGAAAATTCATCATCGAAATCCCCGTAAGATGTGTATAAAAACTATCAAAAGCAGCCTTATAAGAACGATTTCTAAAATGTGGGTATAAAGGCTAACTGCATTGTCGATGAAATTTAGGGATTGTTATTTTTAAGGGAAACCGTAAAAAATGGATTCATCAAATGATTTGCCTTGCTAGAATATTACCTTTGGAGCGAAATTCTTCGCAACATGAGAGGGACAGAGGCTTCTAGTAAAATGTTTACATTTCTACGTCAGATGTTAGTTTATGGATCGCACGTGATGACAGCTACGTCTTGAGTTACTGATCGATAGACCGCGATGAGCTCGTGCCATACGCCCGCATCATGTCTCAGGTGGCCCTTTATTGCTGCCAATTTCCTGCATGTATGAAATAGGAGGAATACTAGTCCTGATTGGAGTGAATTTCCGTTAGATTTTCATTCTAGTTGCGATAATGATGAATCTTGGGAAACTTATTTGAACAGTTGACTTTGGAATCATGAAAATTGTCTAATCAACGAATTGTCATACTTTATAACGAACTCCCCCAAAATATCTGGAACGAGCAAAACGCCTCTCTGTAATTGAAGTCACGGATGAGAACGATTATACATTCATTTTCGTACTGTCAAATGAGTTTTTTTTTTTTTTTTTTTTACCAGCAATAAATTTATTTAAGATGATACATGTTCCTCTTACACCACAAAATGTTGTCCCTAAAATTGATTCCATGATCGGAATGTTCAAAGTAATTAGAAAGAAACTTTTTAACAACCCTTTACCCCCGACCCCGGGGGACCTACAAAACAGACCTACCCATCAGCCTGGTCGCACAGATAGCCAGCAGAAAGGGAACAGAAGAGCCATATCGCCCCTACTTTATTCCAGACAAACTCGCCAATTTGAGAACCATGTTCTCCTGCAGTCGTATGACCCGTAGTCCCAACCAATGGCAAGTACGTCCTTAGGGATGTAACAGTGATAAGAACGTGATAATAACAGTGATAATAACATTTCCCTGGTTGAACACATTCACCCTATCCCGCAGTTTAGTGATTTAGTGACAGCTTTATAGCGCGAAAACTGATTATTGGTTCTTAAACGGCTAGCAGAGGCATCCGCCACGTCACTCCAATATTCATCCATCTTGGAAATACTAGAGTAGGTAGGACGCGTATATTATACACGTTAGTGTCATACCCGTACTCGTCCCTCGAAAGGCGAGACCCCGAGGGATATACCTTTATTGAAAAAATTTCACATGCAGGTCACGGCAAGGCGACAATAATCGCGACCGCTTTTAGTTCACTGCTGCATAATAGAAAACCAGGTACGTACAGTATTTCAATTCTCTGGATAAAACGAGGCCTACAATTCCGGCATGAGATCAAACAGACGGGCCAAATGGTTTAGGGCTGCGTTTTGGTTGGCGATTCCCTGTAAGATCAACCTATGTAATCATGCTGGAGGTCATGGTAAGAAAACCTTCTCCCATTGGCCCCAAAATTTTTTTGATGTCTGGATCAAACATGGGGGAAATAAGAGAAAAGAGTGTGTGGGTGTCATTTCAACCGATTCAGCGTCCAAAATTTAGTGGAAAATGTTACCCTACACGCCTAGGTACCCGAAAATCTCAAAAACCCTCTTTCGAAATCGGTAGGTAGGTACATATTTTGTGACCCATACTCACCTACAGTCAGTCTGGGACCCATCCAAATGGATTGAGACGTGTACCTAGGCCTGTGAGGTGTCATTTACCGCTAAATTTTGGACGCTCAATCGATTTGAATAAGTCCTTGTGTGAGTTGTGATCCTTCCATACTCTACCTCCGTGGAATAACCTAACTCTTATGAATGAATTTGCAACGTTTTAATTTTAATCTCGAAGCTGAACGAGGTAAATACCATCCGTGAAGTTCGCAATGACCTGCGCTGGCTAGTAAAGCAGGCCAAATCCGCTAAAAGTGTTTTCGCATTATTCTAATCCTTTACATGTATTATTTGGCCATATCTAGTCCTGCAATTTTTTATGTTAGTCTTTTTGCGTGCTTCCTATACATCGCGAATTGATGCTATTCATGTAAAAATGATTTGGTTTCCATTATAAACACTGTTGGTGCTCGATGATTAAACAATTTGCATGATTCTTTGTTTTCTTCAAAATTTATTTAGAGGACTACCATCGTCGTTCCTACTAAAAATAATAATACAAGTTTATGTTACAAGCATCAAACTTCGCCGTTGGTGTCCTTTGTGGCCCTGAACCTAACAGAATGAAGACGCCATTTACAATTGTAAGCCCCCAGGCTTACTGCCTCCAGAAAACCAGAAGGGAGGGAGCATGCGCCAGGATGCGCGCGCAGCTCCTGCCTGGACATTGCATTTGGAGAAAGCTCCAGCGCGCACTTGGTGCCAAGGCGCCCAACCTGTTGGAGTCATAATCTATTTTTGTAACCCTGTCGTGCAAGTGCATATCACTCAGTCCATCCTAGCTTTGTCCTGTGCTCGCTCTGAAGTGAACTCTGCTACCGTGCTGAAGTCGACCGACCAAAGCTGTAATATTGTGTTCCCCATGAGATAAAGGACTCAAGCTAATTAAGCCTTGCTGTGTACCTTTGGGACAGCGAGCCCCCTCCAGTTTTCCCTTCGACGTCGGGATTATGTATATCATAATTTCATGTATCATGTATTAATTGTATTTTATGCTCCACATGTTGTCTAATTTACTTTTTGACGAATTACTTTGTCTTGTATCAATTCTAGCCTAGGTTGAGGCATATTCTCCTTTGCAACGTGACCTTGATTTCAATTATAATTCATTTTGTATCAATGTATTTTATGCTCATCCTTGGTATACCTAATTAACGCTCAGTCGTAAGTCTTGGACTTACATTGTGTAACCTCTCGCTAGGTCCATTCAAAACCTCCGAAGAAACACGAATTAAATTATAACAGATTCTAATTCGAGAGAGGCTTACACAATTTTTTGACACACCTGAACCTTCAATGTCGGAACCAGCACTATTAGGGCGCTCACACTTTATTTCTACCCACAATTTCCCCCGTGTGTGAGCATTACCTCATGGAGAATAATTCACCAGTGAAACGTACTTTTATTCTACTGGTTTACCTATACATATTCTCTACTTGGTTAATTGTAAAGTATGACTTTTAGAAGGACTACAAATATATCAAATATAAAGGGTCCACGTTCCACTCTGTACAGAATGCGTGAGTATGACAGGGCGGAGGGGCTGATTTCTTGTATGCCATGATTGTGGTGAAACGCCTTCAAGGGATATGTCCAATACATTGGTTGCTACGCTTCCGAGTAGCCACATGCCTGTGTTATTAGCCGTCCTTCTTTTCAGAGCTTCCTGTATTTCGTGCTGACACTGGATACTTTATACGAAGCCGTAATATCATAATGCTCGAGGTCAGGGAACCCCCCTGAGAAACCTCCTGGGAATAAGGGGATACTCACTTGAAGCTGGGAAGGGGGTGAGAACTTATGAAACCCTCGTTAGCTGCCGGGGGATGAGGCGATAGGGTTATGAAGAGTTCGTTAGGCCGGTTCCACTGGCGATTCCTTATCGCCCACCCACGAGGCGCCAAGTGACACCACTTTTCCTTTAATAAGGTAACAAACATCTTGGCAGTAAACTGGCTGAGGGGTGTGATGTGAACCCATAATCTCTACTTACCCTTAATAATCCCCTCGTCTTGACACTTCTGTCACAGTTTTTTTTTTCTTCTCGTTCACTTTATATTCTTAAAAGGGAATCAGAGGGTGTTAAACTCTTTTAACAAGTACAACTGCCTCCACGACGCCTAGTCATCGATGTTTTAGGGTGGTGAGAGGCTGATGTGGAGACCACTGATTCGCTGAGAATCCTGAGCGTTTGAAAAGGGCCTCTAATGGGTAAGTGAAGTAAATTACAGGTTTACAAAATTACAGGTACATGAGTTAGCACCTAACTGCATTAATGGTTCCTGCTGACGTCGGACAGGAACATGTTCAGGAACCCCCTTCCAAGGAGATTCATAGGATAATGCGTCTGAACAGATCACGGCGTCTTTGGTTTCGGATTCTGCCTTCTACACACTGCAGAGAAAATTTTCAACTCCAGGTGGCAATGGGTAGACTTATGGAATTCCTCTTCTTTTTTTTTTTTTTTAATGAAATTTCCCGGGACGCAAAAATGTTAGTCATACGACTCAGCGTTGGTGATTGAAATCCTCCAAAACAGAACGGTAATTATCCCTATCGGCAATAAGGCCAATCTTCATCAATTTGAATTATTTTTGTTCGACATCGCAAGTCTTCGCTCAAGTGTTTTCGCTCTTGAGCAGAGATTGATTAATTAAACCTTTCGCATTTTTCCGTCTCGTTGACGACGATTTCAGATCAAGGTCATTCCTTTTGGTTGATTCCTTAATATCAACCTGTTTTCATGATATTCAACCTCTCCGATTTGCTCAAATTTTTCTGACGTTTTAGATGTCTGATCAAAAATCAAGTCTCGCCGTACGCCGTCTCGTCTGCGCCTTTTTGGTAGTAGAAAATTTTCTAAATCGAATTTGGTCGGGTTTTCCCAGCCATGGTCCTCGAAATTTCAGCCCGTCACCAAGGAGGGTGTGGGGAGAAAAGATTTCATTTCAGTGGATGTCATTTCACAAATTTTGGCACTGAATCCAATAAATTGGTCCAGAACAATTGCACCATGAAGACGAATGGTCAAATTGATTTATTTTTGAATATGTGTTTTGATTTTCTAGATTATTTAAATTTGGACCGAATCGACGATGTGACCGCTGTTTCCTTCGAGAATACTAAGTGAGTTGCAGATTTTTTTAAGAGTCAACGTCCATCGGACCCTACTGACTGCTGGTGTTGCAGATATAGTTTCTGACCGAACGGACCGCTCCATGTGTTCTGGTTTCCACAGGATTCAATCAGATTGAGAAGAATCATAATAAAAGGATGCGAAACATTGAAGACAAATTTATTCATTAGAGATTCAGATCTTTTAAGATTATAAATAAAACTTTGGAAGAATGGCGTGTTCCTGTTACTGGAGAGAAAAACTAGTAGTGTAGAAGTAAAGTCCCTGAGAATCCACTTCGGCCACTGACACCCTGTAATGCAGCGTATTCTTGAGGCTCATGGCAGTTTGGAGGATTACTGCCGCGATGGGAACAAAGGGAAGTACCAGCATCTGAAGGAGGTAACATCGTCGCCACCGCCTTCTAGCAGGATCTGGCCTCAACCCACACCACTTCTTTCGGACGTCACCGTCGAGAGACACCTGGCCAGAGACTTCATCTCCCTGGGACATCTGGAAACATGAAGATAGGAAATTACATGTAAGATGTGTTACAATGTCGCAACAAGCCATCAAAGCGTAACCTTTTGCAGCCATTTCAACCTTATCTAAATTCGTAAAAAGCAACCTGGCTAACCCTTTCCTCCTCCAAGATCCTGAATCCGCCAACCATGAGGATTAGAAGCCACCTGATTCCGAAAAACAGTACTGAAGACTTTTCCCTCTAGGTCAATCAAAACTCGGGAGTAAACTTCTTGGAAACAATTGTGACTTCCATTTCACAACTTGGCGGGTCTTGTTTGCCTGGACTCATCATTTCTTTTCTCCATTTGACTTTCACCGTCCTCGAAGACGGCGAGTTTTCCTAATTTACCTGACGGGTTGGCTCCTTTCCAAAGACAACCTTCCTCCGAAACAAATGGCCCTTAGGAAGCAAAAAACTAATTTATTCCTTACAATTCATACTTCTCAACGTTGACCCGAAAACAATGTCCTTGCTCGTAAAGAACCTTGCCCTGTATAAGTAAACACTCAACAATCATTCAAAGTTTATGAGAACTGAACTTGATGATAGGCCAGAGCCAAAATGGAGCAATCCATTTAGTAAGCATAAGGTGTGCACTTGTGTAAGCCTCTCTCGAATTAAAATCTGTTTTATAATCTGTTAATAATTTTAATTCGGGTTTCTTCGGAGGTTTTGAATGGACCTAGCGAGAGGTTACACAATGTAAGTCCAAGACTTACGACTGAGCAATTAGGGATACCAAGGATGAGCATAAAATACATTGATACAAAATCAATTATAATTGAAAATAAGGACACGTTGCAAAGGAGAATATGCCTCAACCTAGGCTAGAACCGATACAAGACAAAGTAATTTGACAACATGTGGAGCATAAAATACAATTAATACATGATACATGAAATGATGATATACATGAAATACAATTAATGAACAAGC
Source organism: Cyrtorhinus lividipennis (assembly GCA_019603395.1). Lineage (NCBI taxonomy): Eukaryota > Metazoa > Arthropoda > Insecta > Hemiptera > Miridae > Cyrtorhinus > Cyrtorhinus lividipennis. The sequence goes on along the minus strand of CM033998.1, from coordinate 31,326,416 downwards.
GCAGCAATACTGGCTGACAAAAACAGCGTCGACATCAAAGGGAAAACTGGAGGGGGCATGCTGTCCTGAAGGTACACAGCGAGGCTTAATTAACTTGAGTCCTTTATCATCTCATGGGGAACACAATATTACAGCTTCGGTTGACTTCAGCACAGTAGCAGAGTGCACATTGGAGCAAGCACAGGACAAAGCCAGGATGGACTGAGTGAGTTGCACTTGCACGACAGGTTACAAAAATATATATATGACTCCGACATGTTGGGCGCCTTGGCACCGAGGGGCGCCTTGACAACGACTGCCTGGTTTGGCGCCTTGGCAACGAGTGAGTGCTGGAGCTCTCTCCAAAATGCGACATCTGGGCAGGAGCTGCGCGCGCATCCTGGCGCATGCTCCCTCCCTTCTGGCCTTCTGGAGGCAGCAAGCCTGGGGGCTTACACTTGTATACCTTCTCCTAAATTTCTAGTGAACCTAGTTTAGGCAATTATGGATTAGTCAACGCTCTTCCCCTGAAATCTCACACTGAGATCAACGCTGCAGGAGCACTAAAATTTTGAGATTCATGTGGGATTTGAGAACAATAAATTATGAGTCAACAACAAAGTTATAATATTTCCACAGATACATCTTTTCGACTTCCCCATCTTATTAATCTACTCTTACACGCCTAGTGAAAACACATAGGTACTGTAATATTCTTTATTGTTATTAGATAGAATATGTCTATTGCCTAGATAAGTTCCCCACAAATAATGTGATCAGTAACTTATTAGTATTCACAGCAAACCAAACCAAGAAGGAACTAATCTAGTAGGAATAACTTAAGGTTGGACTAACATACAGACTCATACAATATTGTAATATTATACACAGCCAAACGTTTCAACTACTTTGTCAATGTTGACATTGAAGTTGGCATATATGTGAGACTTGACGGATGAGTACATCGTAGGGAAGCGTTCAGGGTGCTCAAAATGATATTGATCATGAGGCCAACGACGACTGCAAAGTAACTGACGACCCTGATCAATTCATCAATTCAATCCCTACTTGACACATCGCGATAAATCGTTTGCGCTACATTTTGGAAATAAGTTAGGCGGTGCATTTTCTGACCACCTCGTTGAGATAAGAAAATTTTTGGCGACAAAACAATTCGAATGAAGATGAACGACTATTTCCAAGAAAAATGATGAGTAGATGGATTCACTTTATTTTCACGAATTTTTCTTCTGAAGAAAGCACTAAACATTGCCCATTGACTGCACATAACTCCACTTGAGTTAATAATAAACTAAGTCCTCAATTAATGAATACAGAATTTTTTCCCCTCGCAATTGCAATTAACGAGGTTTTACTACATTGTGACTCTTCTGTCTAAAGAAAATAAAGGTCATTTCATTTCATTTATTATTCATCCTACCATAGATAACATGTACTTCATAGCTACAGGGGCGCCCTCCAAAAGAATTTACCCAGCCTTTTCACAACAAAAGCTTTCAACATGGACTAGAAACCCCTCGCTCCCTATTCCAATATGACATTGTTTAGGTAGGAAAATGGGTTTTAGATTGCGTCCCGAATGGAGGGAGACAAATTACATCAAAATAGGTCTACAAAATAATCTCTCTCCTTCCTTCCGGGAGGATATTCTATCCTCCGTATTTATAAAGGTTACTCTGCAAAGCAGTTTTCAAGGACGATATTCTGTTCAATCTATCTTCATTGACTCTGGTTGTTCCGGAACAAATAAATCTCCCACACTAGGCACTACCAAGGCTTCTTTCATCAAAACCAAAGGGGTGGATGGGAAAGAAACCCTCTTTTGCTACTGATTTTTATCAGGATAGAGTGGATTTAACCCATTGTTGACGTCTCGCATGAACGAAATGTGAATCTTTGAACGATTATTCTACTTGAATTAAGTGAACTCAATATCGATATGTAACCAGCCAGTTTTCAGGTTTTTTTCTTGAAAATTTACTCCGCCAAGTTTTTGGAACTTGATTGACGATTAGGTACCATAAATCTCGAAAACACTGATGCTGACTGCTTATGAAGAGAAGCTGATAACAGGGCTGATAAGAGAAGCTGGTGCAATAAGGGTGTTATCTATGATGATGTCTTCTCAAGGTGTTGGGATCCTGTTTTGAATACAACCACCTACTGTGCCTTCATGTGAGGGGTATTTTCGACACTGCTGCTCATCTGTTCAAACGTGGAGTTAACTGAATGAATGTTTCACCTTGAAGGGCTTAATTGTGTTTCGTTGAAAGGTACCGCGTTGTCGTTAGAAGGAGACGAAAGGGTTCAGTTTGATGTAAATTGATTCTGAAGAGAGAAGGAAACTATTTCAGCTCGTGGTTAATCCGATGTCATTTGAGACGTGTGCCTGACATCGTCACCTCGAATTATTTTTCTCACACACCGACGATCTCGGCAGAGATTTTGATAAGAACTTGCTAACGATATTATAACATGGCTGAGGGGGGTCTATTTCATAATCTTATTTGCGGCAAATACGAGATGAGCTGACGCTCGTACGTAACCGGCTGATGACTATGAGCTCTCATGCCAACTGACAGGTTGGCCGGGAGTGACGAGGGCTAACTTCTTAAACAACAATCAAGACCAAAGTAGGAAGACATAGGAGAAGAAAAGTAGACAAACGAACTTCTTTTATCAATGACTACGTAAATGACTCCACTTTTTACAGTAAGCATTTTTTCTGTATTAGCGACCAACACAAGTCAACATCAAAACCTGAAACAAGTTGTCCCCTCCCTAAAATCGTCCAAATGACAGTAAACAGATAAGTTCTTTTGAATTTTCATATATTTTTGCAAGTATCTCGAATATCATATTTGCGCCCCCCGCGCAACTGCCCAACCATGCACAAGCGCTACTAACATTATTTTGAAAGGAAACCCTAATTGGGGATGATGGTGAGCTCTAAGGTTAGGCACGTGAATTTCCATTACTTTTTAACGATAGTTCAATTAGATATCCTATCCGCTTCTTGATTCGACTCATTTTGCTCGATTGACTTTCGAGGTCTAATACCAAAATGTAAACCAAAAAAAAAAATCTGCAAATTCTTACACACGGGTTGGTTATTCCTCGAATGGGGGAAACAGTGGGTGTGGCGGGTCTCAGACCCATTCCAATCGATTCAGGGTCCAAAATTTAGTGGAATATGATACCCCACACGCCTAGGCACCAGAAATCCTGACACATACAAAATGGGTGGATACATACCCATTTTGACCCATAACTTCTTCCGGTGGTTGCCAATCGTTCTGGGACCCGTTTCATTGGATTCAGCGTCCAAAATTTAGTGGAAAATGACACCCTACTCGCCTAGATCGCCCAAAATCTCGAAAATCCATTTTGGACATTGACCTTTTGGTTGGTTATTCCTCGAATAATCAACCTATGTTTTCATGATAATGGTCAACCTCTCCGATTTGGCTCAAAATTTTTTTCTGGACGTTTCATGATGTCCTGATCAAAAAAGGTAGATGTCCGTCCGCCGTACGCCGTACATATTCCGCGCCGTTTTTGGTAGTAGAAAATGTTCTAAAAATCTGAAATTTGGGTCAGGGGTCTGTTCCCAGCCGAGATGAGTCCTCGAAACTTTTCAGCCCGATCGGACCAAATTTGGAGGGGGTAGGGGTCAAAATGTGTTTTTTGAAAAATGGATTTTCGAGATTTTGGGTGATTTAGGCGAGTGGGGTGTCATTTTCCACTAAATTTTGGACGCTGAATCCAATAAAATGGGTCCCAGAACAATTGGCACCCACTGGAAGAAGTAATGGGTCAAATTGGGTATTTATTACCCATTTTGAATATGTGTTTTCGGGATTTCCGCTACCTAGGCGAGTAGGGTGTCATTTTCCACTAAATTTTGGACGCTGAATCCAATAAAATGGGTCCCAGAACAATTGGCACCCACTGGAAGAAGTTATGGGTCAAATGGGGTATTTATTACCCAATTTGATTATGTGTTTTCTGGATTTCTGCTACCTAGGCGTGTGGAGTATCACTTTTCCACTAAATTTTGGACGCTGAATTCAATGATGTGTGTCCCAGAACGTTTGGCACCCACCGGAAGAAGTTATGGGTCAAAATGGGTATGTATCCACCCATTTAGTATGTGTCAGGATTTCTGGTGCCTAGGCGTGTGGGGTATCATATTCCACTAAATTTTCGACCCTGAATCGATTGGAATGGGTCTGAGACCCGCCACACCCACTGTTTCCCCCATTCGAGGAATAACCAACCCGTGTGTAAGAATTTGCAGATTTTTTGTACTACTAATCAGGTAAATGCTTTGCGTATGTTGAAGACACCCTGTACCTATTAGAGTTCATCAACGCGTGATACGTTCCCTCGATAAATACCACTCAAAACAGCATACCGTAATAACCAACTCACTTTTTATATTTGATTGACTCGGAACATCCACGCGAAAGAGCTTGCAATATTTTTCAGCCACTTTTACGACACGTCCACGGTTACAAACATTGTTTACTCGTACTCGTTCCAAAAACGTCCACTCGTAAATAACGAGGGCACTTCTTGAATAGAAATGAGTTCCGGTCGTCACGAGCTGTCCACGGCTTTCTCCTCTTTAGAGAGAAAAATCCGTTTAGGGGACTAATAAAATTTGATGGATGATGTACTCGTATGTTTGGTATTTGAACAGACACAACCTCCTCCTTCCGAACAAGATGGCTTTTTATCATTTCAAAAGAATTGGAGCCCATTTGGCTCAGAATGTGGAATAGGTTAAGAGGCGAAAAAGCGGAGTGCTAAATCCTATGCTATTTTCATTGCATATTATGCAACTATTACATATAACTATAATTTATTGCCATTTTGAAGAGATGGCTGAGACCTGATGAGACAAATTGAAACACTGCTCCACTAACTTTTATTAAGAAGAAGAGTAGACTCACGTATACTTATACCAACATGAGGTATAATTATTCCTCCTTTGCGCTTCAAAATGCGAGTTTAATCCGGAAAATTCCCGCCTCCTATACGGTCATGTGCTTTTGGATAGTCAAAGAGACTTTAAAAATCTCGGTAACACTATTGGGGTTATGACCGTACAAGAACCGCCATAATGGCCATGAAGAACGGAATATTTACGGGTCTAATAATCTGTAGTTTAATCTAATTCGTAGTATAATTACGGGTTCAATTACACGGTATGTTGAACAAGGTATAAAAGGCACTTGTCTGAGGGGTAGTTTTTCGTGTAATCGCGAAGGCTGAATGGACCTGTACTAATCTAAATAGTTCTCTTCCATAATTAAAACGCTGCAAATTCTCTCACAGCGGTTGTTTATTCCTCGGACCAGGAGCATGAAGAAAACAGTGGGGTGGGTGTTCCCGTACTGATTTCAATCCATTCAGCATCCAGCATTTGGTGGAAAAAGATACCCCATAGGTCTAAGTACACGAATATCTCGAAAACCCACTTTCAAAATAGCGCTAATCGGTCTGGGATCGGTCGTTATTGGATTCAGCGTCCAAAATTTAGTCGAAAATAATACTCTACACGCCTAGACCACCAAAAATCTCGAAAATCCATTTTTCGAAACACACATTTTGACCCCTACCCCTCACGAATTTGGTCCGATTGGGCTTATAGGGTTTGAAGACCAACTAGAGCTGAAAGCCAAATTATTATCTGAGGAATTATTCAAGGACTAACCTACCAATAAAAATCAAGGTGAGTAAACGCTCGGTACAGTTTTGTTTATTATTCCTTGAATTATTATATCCTTGATTATATGTATCAATAATCAACCTGTTTCAGGCTATAATCAACCCCTCTGATTGACCCCAAAATCATAATAAATCCACTTTGCGTTACAGAATGTGTAAACCATAAAACCGAAATGTTCGAGAAAAATTTCCAAAAATTTAAAATATCGGTCAGGGACCACTTTTTGGTTTTAGATGGTCCTTGTAACTTTTTAGAGGGTTGTAAATGCAAATTTTACAATTTTTGGGATTTTTTCGGGAACTTGACGGTGGGGTATTAATTTACACTAACTTTTGGACGCTCTGAGAATTAATGAACTATTTTGTTTGAAAATGTACCGATTTTTTTTTTTCAATCTGTTTGACCTTTTTTTTTTAGTGATTTTGTCGATTTCTACGTTCTGCGCTTGTGATATGACTTAAGCAATCGTATGAACGAATGAACTTGTCATATTGCTCTAAATAATAAATTTATTTTTGGACAACATCGCTGCTGAGGTCAAGTTCAAACGTATTTGTGAATCTGCCGCCAAGAAATTGACCGTCACTTGACATTGACGAGGTTTTGATTTCCGTTGGCAGCGGTGGATGTAAATATATCAAAAATGGACGGTGGTCTCACCTTGGCAGGGTGGGCGGGAGCGGAGCGTCTGCCGGCTGCTTTCACACTGACGATGAACCCAGCACGGGGGGCGGAGCACGCTGGGAGCACCTGCCGCGCATCCTCGGCCTCCAACAGGTCCCGCCGTCCAACCTTGTCTATCTATCATAGATACCCACCGCCCGTTCCCGGTATCTATGATGAGTCTCCACCGGCCGAGGCCGACGTTGCTTAGGTGAAGTGAGACAATTATCCATATAAAGACTCGTCCAAAAACGTCCAAATTGGAGTAAAAAAACAAATTTTTTGAATCTTCATTTTTTTGCCAAAATTCGGATTTTACCCAGAATTTTATGAAAACTTGATCCCTCAACCAGTTTTAGAAATTGCGCGCAATCGGTTCAGCAAGCACGCAATGTTACGCAACCCCAAAATTGTCGAATGATGGATGATGGTGAACTGAGTGGCACAGGAATTTTTATTGTTTTTTATGCTGATGCACGTGATGCTATCAGTTTCATAATTCAACTCAAACTTGCAGATTAATGACCAAAATTTGTTTCATCATCAAAATGATCTTTTTTTGGATCAATATACCGCAAAAAATTAGTCGAATAAAAACTAAAAAAAAATTGGGGTTCCCATTTAAAACTGGACATTTAGTGTCACTCGCACATAATTGTGCAGTTGCGCAGAGTGCGCAAATATGATATATAATTGAGATACTTTAAAAAAAATATGAAGATTAAAAAAATTCTGTTATCTCCCATCTGGACGATTTTGTGAAGGGAGGGTGGAAGGTTTGACATCCTTCAACTTCTAAAATATGATTTTCATTTCCTGCCACCCCTAACTCCTCCCAACTCTAATTACAATTTATCGTTTGGTCAACTCGATGGAGTTCAAAGTCCTCCCATGCCATCAGAAAGGATAAATATGGACGTAATAGTATGTAATTATACTCGTACTTACGTCGTTGAGCGTGAAAATAGATCCACCTACAGTGAAAGTGGGTTATTTCAGGATAACCGTACAAAGCGCGAGTCCTCCGCCCCATGAGCTAATTCATGATATTAAAAGTAAAACACCTTTGGTGTGTGTCTACGTCCTAATCACAGGCACACAATCAGCAGGGGTTCTGAGAAACATTTATAAAAGATTGCTTTTATTAAAGCAATTTGTCCTTTTCCCTTCCGTGATTTCAGATAATGAATGCTGAATGTCTTTTTTTCCTATTCAATTAAAGCGCTAACTCGTGTTCTGTTCATCTCTTCTTCAATTACGGTGTTATGTGAAACGTCATAATAGTTACCAATCTGAACGACTAGTCCTCAGCAAGTATAAATGAATTAAGCGATTTTACCGTCGGAAATCCGGACTCGAATAAGCTTTTTATTGTATCTTAAGGAATTAGAAGATGAAAATCTGTAAAACTGGAATCTAATCCTCCGTTATCTTTTGTAAATAACCAACCATTTTAGGTAAGAATTCTACTCAGGAGAGGTTTCAGTCATCTTGTTATCATAATGGAGGTTTGAAAAATTTCTTAGTATATCTCAGGTTGTCAAAATCACGGTAGGCGTTACATGATTTGGTCTGACTGGATCATTTCAACGTTAAAATATAAATTCAATAAATCATGGCTAAATTCTCATTAGATCTTCATTCATTCGAATACTAAACGATAAGTAATTTAATTGAGAAAAAGTTGAACCTGTTCCATAGTTTTGGGATCGGGAGCCAATCAGATTGTCGAAATTTGTAATAGAGGTATTTACATTCTCAAGAGGTATTATATTTATGATAACATATAGTATAACGTACACATTTCAGAAACAACACTTTATTATCATTTTTGGTGTAATGAGCAAACGCATGTTACAACCTCGCCAAAGTAGATAAATTTCCTTAGATAAATAACATAGAGAATAGTGAGCAAAAATAAACATGATGTACTTCTTCCACAAGCATTGCCATAGTATTCAGCCCTTTATTTAGTACAAAATGATAACCCGCAGACATAGTCCCCGAAATAGTGGAAAATAATACCCCACACGCCTTAGCTACTCAACTCCACATTCGAAATAGGGTGCGTAGGTTGGTGGGTGACTCATACCCACCTCAGGAGGGCACCTTTTGGTCCAACAATCGTCAAAATGGATTCCACGTTCAAAATTGTGTGGAAAATGATACCCCTCATGGCTAGTTCCCAAAAAATCCGCAACATTTCTCAAAAAACTCATTTCCACCTGTTTGGCCACAGGCCTCCCTATAAGAACGAAAGATGCCAAGGAGCAGCCAGTTCAAATTACCCGCCGATTGGGTCGACCAGGGTAGGACCTTTTTGCTCGCGCTAGATGACCCGACATCAGCGCTCGCTCGTTCTGTGAACTAAGGGGGTAACCTGCCATCGCTGTGCTCATAAAGTTCTGTATCCGTTTGCATCCATTCGATCAGTCATTAAAAGTTCAATTAACTGTTAAAAGTTCTTCAGTTCCAACCCACAGTCCCACACCACCCTATAACCTCTCCGATCGGGCTGAAAAGTTTTGAGGACTAACCAGAGCCAAAAAGAGGTTCTCGCCAAAAATTGAAATTTGTAGAAAATTGACTAATACTCAAAATGGCGTGAATGGTGGACGGACACTTAGCCTTTTGCTTAGTTATTCCGTGAATAATCAACCTAGGTAATCATGCCCAAGGTTATAAAACGTCAACCTTCTCCGATTGAGCCCAAAATTTGTATACGTTGTCTTGTACGTATACGATAATGTCATCATCAAAAAAAGGCAAAGGTTTTTGGTAGTAAGTAGACAATTTTCTAAAAATTTGAAGAATTATGTTAAAGGACCCCTTTCCGGCTTTAGTTGGTCCTCGAAACACTTCATCCCGATCCGACCAAATTTGAGGAGGGTGTGAGTGAAAATGTGTTTTTTGAAAAAAAGGTTTTTGAAATTTTTGGGTACCTAGGCTTGTGGGGTATCATTTTTCACTCAATTCGGGACGTGGAATTCATTCAGATGAGTCCCAGACCAATGGCGCCCATTGGAGGTGGTTATGGGTTGAAAGGGGTACCTACCTACTTATTTTAAAAGTGGGTTTTCGAAATGTTTGGGTACGTAGGCGTGTGGGGTAGTGTTTCCCACTAAATGGTGGACGCTGAATCAGTTGGAATGCGACCAGGACACTTCAAACTCAGTTTTGTTTCAATAAATCACCCTTTGTGGATGAATTTACAGCGTTTCTCATTTGCTTTAAACAATGCTGACTAACTTCTTACTTAGCTATATTCGTGTCGAGCGGTAAATTGATCCTAAATGATGAATTCGGAAAGGACATCAGCGTGTTTTTATCCTTATTCAGGCTTACTCGATGTATACCATCACACGTACTGGTCCACAACCATAGGAATAGCCCTTCTAAGCCTATTATTACTTAGTAAGTACCGTTTTATCACATGAGAATGCAGTAGTGTTTTTCTTTTCAAAAAAGCGATACTAATGTACAAAAATCGTAAAATAACTAGAAAACTGTTAAATTTTTGTGTAAAAAAAAAATTTTTTTTTCAAGTGGTTCATGAAGAATTACCCAGATACTCAAAGTAGTGGGTAAGAAGTCTCAGTGACAAACGTTTTTTTGTAATCACATCTTATTCGTAGGATTCAGGAGTGATAAAGGATATTGTAATGCATATTGCCTGAAAGGTTGGCATAAGATAAGAAGTTTAGAACCCTCTTAATACAATTGGACTGATTTACTCTTACGTCGATTTGGCTGTATATGCTGCAACCCCATTTAATTCTCGAAGTATTAGGGTGATCCTTGCTGTGCATTAAAATCAAGCAACATCTTATCTCTAATGAGCCGATCCATGTTTTGTCCTAATGATCCTCCCTGCGTGCTAAGCATTTTCAGGATCCTGAACGGGAGGACGATTTTAGGTAGCATACAGTTTCACCTAATTATACTAATTGAAAATGGGTTAGGTCACCCTGTCGGAACACAAATAACTCACTTCGGGAACGTTTATCGGAGTAAATGTATCACAGCACAATTAATTGGAGTTTTCGAGAACAAATACCTTCTGATTTGTAATAAACTCAGAACATTCTCAGCGTCGTCAACCAGCGTTGATGTTTTCCAATCTTGTCAATTTTCAAATCTTATCAATTTTAATGTCAGGAGATGTCTCAAAAAAATTAAATAAATAAAATAAAAATAACCTATGTGCATACAAAATAGTCAGAAAAGTCATCGAAATATAAATGAGACACTTTGAATCGAAAAAGTGCTGAACGAAGCTGAGGTCGTTCTGCTATCGTACATTCCCTGGTCAACCCCAAAAACGTTGAAATTTACTACCCTTGGACAAATTAACTATTTACATGAGCGCAGTGGAATGTCAAGCAAATTGACGTAAGTATGTCATATCACATGTTAGACGCTATCAGTTTTAGTCTCACACGACTACCTTAGTCCTTTTCTGATTATTTTACGATGAGTGGAACGAATCCTTTGAAGCAGTTCAATGGTCGTCTGCTTCGTAACGATATTTTTCATCTTCTTTGTACCAGTCACGGGCCTCAGTCACTTCCTTTGTCCAGTAATCTGCACAAAATAAAGACACATTGTTAGCCTTATTTTGAGCGATCGTCGTGTGGAAAAGTGGTTCCCCCATAATGTGGCAAATTATGTGGCAAACGTGAGTTTCTATAGATTTAAGAATATTTACGATAATAACGATAAATATGATTGCAAGTCCGAAAAATCCAATATTTTTCTGGAAAAATATTGATTACAGTCAATTGAACGGCGCGATGAGTACTACAAACTCGGAAATTTCTCAGCGTTTTCATACAAAGACATTTTCAAATCACTTCAAATCTCAAATTTTGTCCGTTTTGAGGATAGGTAAATCAGGATACGTCTCAAAATTGGTTAAATTTTGATTACTGTAAAAGATTTGACCTTTTTAATCATGACTCCAAACTCCCCATTGCAAATATTTCCATTTAAATCTGTGTTATAAAAAAGATTATAGTGAATTTTTCCACTCGAATCCTCTGAATTGGTAGGCACTGAATGGTGGCCAGGAGCAGACTCATTCGACCAGCAACACTTGGCTGCTATGCTAGTGAACTACTAGGATCCCCTGGCGGGAATCAACAACTACAAGTACTGTATCTTTTATCTATGTGGTCTATCTACGAGTAAGTAGTCATTATGAGATCAGTAACGGCTTGATCCATAATTTGACTAGACTTACCAATCAAGTAGTTCAAGGTGTCTCCTTCTCCTCCGTATTCTGACGGCAGTAGCTCCAATGGAACTTCTTTTCCGAGCGAATTGAGGTCGTATCCGTGTACGTGAACCTGGAAAAGTATACAAAGTAGGTAAGTATTTTTAATGCGATTGTTCAATCAAATAAAACAAACTATCTACTAGCTTCCGTTTGAATAAAATCTGAATTCAGAGTTGAGATGCAGTAATTATGAAATTAGCAATGTACAGAGAAGTTATGAGTGGCTTCTGGAGACGTTCATTTATTACAATTTCACCATGTAGTAGGTATGCTATTGGTTGGTTATTCCTTGAATAATCAACCTATGTTTTCATGCAAATGGTCAACCTCTCCGATTCGGCTCAAAATTTTTTTCTGGACGTTTCATGATGTCCTGATCAAAAAAGGTCAATGTCCGTCCGCCGTACGCCGTCCGCCGTCCACGCCGTTTTTGGTAGTAGAAAATTTTCTAAAAATCTGAAATTAGGGTCAGGGGTCTGTTCCCGGCCTAGGACGGTCCTCCAAGCTTTTCAGCCCGATCGGACCAAATTTGGGCGGGGTAGGGGTCAAAATGTGTTTTTTGAAAAATGGATTTTCGAGATTTTGGGCGATTTAGGTGAGTGGGGTATCATTTTCCACTAAATTTTGGACGCTGAATCCAATGAAATGGGTCCCAAAACGATCGGCACCCTCTGGAAGAAGTTATGGGTCAAATTGGGTATATATTACCCATTTTGAATATGTGTTTTTGAGATTTCTGGAACCTAGGCGTGTGGGGTATGATTTTCCGCTAAATCTTGGACGCTAATTTCAATGAAGTGGGTCCCGGAACGATTGGCACCCTCTAGAAGAAGTTATGGGTCAAATTGGGTATATATTACACATTTTGAATATGCGTTTTTGAGATTTTCGGTACCTGGGCGTGTGGGGTATCATTTTCTACCAAATTCTGGATCCTGAATCGATTAGAATAGGTCTGGGACCCGCCGCACCCACTGTTCCCCCATTTCCCCCATGTTGAAGAAATGAGTCTCCATGCGCCTGGTCCGAGGAATAACCAACCCCTGTGTAAGAATTTGCAGCGTTTCTTGATAAATATCCTATCAAGTGATAACCCATCAAATTCTCAATTACGTACGAGAAATCGATCAATACTACTTGAACTTATTAATACAGCGAATACTAAATCTTTGGGTTAATTTCGACGGATTTTGGACACAAGATATGGGAAAAACTCAGACACATAACACCCTTTAAGCAATTTTTCCTCTTCCAAAAGTTAGTTCATGCAAGGAGTTGATCAGGATTACAGGTATTGAAAAAGGAGAGGTATTGCCCATAATGGGAGTATAGCCGTAAGCAGCTAGTTTATGTTAAAATGGTTGGTGTGAATGTGAAATAACGATTCGGTCGAGCAAGACATTTGGTAGGATCTGATTAGTTGGGAACAACTGCCCTAAACTGAGAATGACTGGTCATCTTAGCTACTTGTGACATGACTTACTCGTTTCCTCAATTTCGGATTCATGAACCTCCTGAAGATATTGAGCACAACATTTACGTAAGATGGCGAATTGATGAAGTCCATGGACCTGATCCTTACTGGATAGCAGGACTAAAGTGATTGAAGGAAAGTAAGTAGATGAGAAAATGATCAAACCACGAGGGGCTATGAAAAGTTGCCAGAAACGTCGAGTTCAACGATTAACCACGGAAGTTCAGTATAGTACATTTAAGTGCATTAGGCATCTGTGAAATGAATTTAAATGACCGAAGTCCGTCACTTGCCAACCAACTTCTTCAAAAAGGAAATTGACCTGCGATGCAGCAACAGAGGGGAGCAGAGAGAAAAGTGACATGCAAGGGAGATGGGAAATCTTCGGTGCTCATCACGACCTCCACCGAACTCACTCTATCTTTCACTTTTTGGCGCATGAACTGCTTGAAAGATCCCAGCAGGACATTGATGGCGCGAGGTGAGTTGACAAAGTGCATTCCGCCTATCCGAACCGGGTAACAATCCTACACGTGAACAGAACGTATTGTTCAACTACTGGTTTGTAACGTGTAGTCGGGTTTAGGTTCATACATTAAGACCGGTACTCGGCAACCAGCGTGTCGAAATGAGACAATTGCGTTGGGCACCTGATTGAATGAACTTTTGGCGCTGGCACTCGTTTTTGGCGTTGAGTACCCAAGTCTTCCAAAAATGATTGTTGTCAACTTGTGTAGGGCACCCAGTGAAGGTCGCTGTAGATAAGTGTGTTGAAACCTAGTGTAACCGCCTCATTACTGTCAACGTGGACATTTAGCCTCCAATCCAAAACAGCGGAACGGCTCCAATCCGATGGTAGGGGGAGATAAGAAACAAACTATTGCAGATTGCCGATGCCATGTTCAGGTACAAGAAGTTTCAAAAACTTGGATTGAACGTACAAAGACGGTGGACTAGACTGGCAATTGGCTTCGCTGCCATTTGATTTGGAATTCTTGGAGCCTGAAAGTGTGTGTGGCGTCTTCAATGAGTGGCTTGAGCAGAACCCAAAAACATCTCCCAATTAATCAGATTTCGCCAAATACCTACTTGAAACTTATATCGCTGAAAGTTCAGCACCCATCAAGCCTTTGACCATCCAAATCCTCAGCTCTTTGGCCTGCGAGTCTATTCACAGCAGCTTGTGGAGACAGTCCTATGTCTATTGAAGTGTGAAGGAGAATTTTTGTCCAAATTCTTCACCGGGTCACCACCACAATCACTTTTAGAAGACTTGTGTGCCCAACGTGATTGGGAGCCAACCGCTCAAGTTCTTTTTTTGAAAAACTTTGGTGCCCAACGCGATTGCCTCATTTCGCCAAGGTTGGGTGCCGAATTGTGGGACTCGTTAAACGACACGGTCACTTCTAACGGTAAATAGTTGAACTCTCAGAACTATTGCACGTGACGAATTCAAGTTTCAGCCTCACCTGCCACGAATGAACGCATTTCCTGATGATTGGAATTGTCATTTGACGAGCGTGTCCCAACGAAACATCTTTTAGGTCCAATATGGCGACCACTCCGTAAATGGAAGTGTCCTGAAATCTTTGAGAAAATATAGATGAGTAATAGGGGTGATAGTCATGGATTCTGGCCGAATGAACGAAATAAATTAAAGCCCCGATTACGACCCTGTCTCATATCATGGGTGGCCTGTGAAGTGAAGAAGAGGCGAATTTGGCATTTTGAATATGTATTTTTGAGATTTCTGCTACCTAGGCGTGTAGGGTATGATTTTCCACTATAGTTTTGACGCTGAATCCAATGAGACGGGTCCCGGAACGATTGGTGTCCTCTGGATGAGGTTATGGGTCGAAATGGGTGCCTATCTACCCATTTCGAATGTGTGTTTTCGAGATTTTTAATCTAGGTGTGTGGGGTATCATTATCCAGTAAATTCTGGACGTTGAATCTAATGAAAAGAGTCCCAGAACGATTGGCACCCACTGGAAGAGGTTATGGGTCAAAATGGGTATCTATCACCCATTTTGAATATGTGCTTTCGAGATTTCTGGTACCTAGGCGTGTGGGGTATCATTTTCTACTAACATTTGGACGCTGAATCCAATGAGACGGGTCTCGGAACAATTGCTGCCCTCTTGATGAGGCTATGGGTCAAAATGGGTGCCTATTTACCCATTTCGAATGTCTGTTTTCGAGATTCTGGAACCCAGGCGTGTGGGGTATCATTTTTCTACTAAATTTTGGACCCTGAATCGATTGGACTGGGTCAGGGACCCGCAACACCCATTGTTTCCCCATTTTCCCCACGTTGAAGATATGAATCTCCATTCGCCTGGTTTTATTATATTCTTGTGTTTTCTCTCCATTCCTCATCGAAAGATGTTTTTTCCAACCATGACATGGAGTAAGGGTGAGTCACATAACTTGAAACAGTTACAAAATAACGTTATTTCAAAATATGGAGCGCAACCGTTACTTTAACAGTTATGACGCTATTTTCAAATTTCACGTTTGTTCAAATAACACGTCTTCCAGAATGTTATTTTAGGTCTTAGAAACATCAAACATCACAGAAAACGTTGATGATAGCCTCAAAATTAATGCTCAACGCCACTTTTCTCAAAGCGCTATTTTATAACCGTTATTTCTTAACGGTTACGGACTGAAAATGACGTTATGTTACGTAAAAGTTATCCGAAATGCGTACCTACTATAATACTACAAATACTATATTAATATATCCGATTACCGACGTACCGGTATTGTGGTTTTGGAATTGAATACAAACCGATTTAGGAAGAGATCGAGAATCATGAGACCAGTTTTCAATACGTTATTCTGCAAATGACGGGAAGGATCGTGTGCAGTGGCTCGTATGAGGATGATGGCTCTGCCGTCAGGGTCTCGTTGAAGTAGCGGGAGGAAAACTCTAGGAACAAAACAAGGATAGCGTTTTAAATTATGTAATATCTCCGAGTTTCGCTCTTGAGGAATATTGTGAGGAGAGGAAGTGGTGGATAGCCGCGGGCAATTACAGAATCTCGTGATGAGTACTCAATATAAACTTCAGAAGTCTGTGAATTCAATAAGATATCCGAGCAAGGTATTGGAGTAGATTGGCAAGGATGGCTCCATTTGAAGGAATCCTTTTTTTCACGATTTGAAGGTTAATTCCCATTTGTTGATTCATTGAAAACTCACCCCAGTTTCATCAGCTCTTGAATTTCCGGCAAAAGAGGGTCTCGGTTTTTGTACCACTCAGGCGAAGAGCTTCTCAGAGTGTACATGCACTCTATTTTTCGGACGGCTCTTTCGTGATTGTATTTACACGCACGTAAATAACGGACAAGATTGTATGTATCTGAAAAAATAAATAGATAAATTGAGTAACGGACACGAATGAATGAGTTAATATGGATTTTACTCCAGAAAAGTAACACTATCAAATAAAATATTCTGTATTGATTAACGTTATGGAACAAACTCCAAAACCATAGGTGAGTCCTATGCAGTTCGTTCATGCTTGTCCTGCATAGGTACTATTACACAACCCCACAAAATAAAAAAAAGTCAAAGTCCATGAAAGCAACCTGTGGGGTTTTATGTTTTTCAGGTCGCTGATTTCGAATCTTTTGCCAGTTGTTTCAGATCAGATCGCTTTCAAGGTCATTTGAAGGTCAAATGGAGAAAATATAGCTAAAAAAAATATTGCTTAAAAATCTGAAAAAATTCAGACAGGTTTTTTAGAATGCTGAATCCGAATCCGGTGTCGGTTGACCTTCATGAGGTCAAGGTTAAGGTCATTTGAAGGTCAAACCAAAAAAAATAACCTCAAAAAAAATTGTAAAAATTTATGTATGTGTTTTGAGGGTCGCTGAATCCAAATCCTGGGTTGGTTCGATCATGTCTGGTTATCTGAAGGTCATTTGAAGGTCGAATTTTTACAATTTTTTAGGTTATTTTGTTGGTTTGACCTTCAAATGACCTTGACCTTGACCTCATGAAGGTCAACTGGCACCGGATTTGGATTCAGCATTCTAAAAAAACCTATGTCTAAATTTTTTCAGATTTTTTAAGCGATATTTTCCCCATTAGACCTTCAAATGACCTTGAAAGCAATCTGATCTGAAAAAACTGGCAATCGATTTGAAATCAGCGACCCGAAAAACATAAAACCCCACAGGTCGCTTTCATGGACTTTGGCTTTTTTTTTTGTGGGGTTGTGTTATTATTGATATTAGTCACAGCTAGTTGAACCACACAATCAAAATAAATCTAAACAATTACGAATAGATACAAAAATTACAAAATCGCACATTAATTTTTCTATAGCCTATTGATGCTAGAAAGAATGGTTTCACATATTGCCATCTCATTATTTGAGATCAACCACGAAAAAAAAAAAAAAAAAAAAAATTGTAAAAATGGTGAAATTGTACATTTCTCGCAAATCATCCGACATGGATCGAATCAAGTAAGGCATACTAAAAAGGGAAGAAGGCCGTTCATTAATCATATTTTGATCAATGTTAAAAAATTCAACTATTGCCCGTCGATCAGACATTGAAGTAACATTTTGAAAACTACAGACGATCTTGATTTCTTTTTAAAGGAAGCTTTATGATGTAGGCTGATATTTTGCCCATGCTTTTAATCACTTTTGCTGAATCTTATTTGAAGTTTAAGTTTGCTTTAATTTCATCCAGTTCTTTGGTTTGGTGTTTGAATTAATTTTAACGAGGTTTGCTTGGTAGACTTAATTAAAACACGGTTTTATTCCCGTAGTTCAGAGCGGACGTTGAATATTCATTCCGCATGGTCGATGCCTCAAGTACACTCATCTAGGTTTAAGTAAGACTGAACCACTGGTCATTTTTTCAAGCTTCCATCAGTGAGCCATTGAATCAACTGAATTACCTCGGTGGGCGTGGTATTTAGGATTTCTGTCCAACCAGTCTTGCAGCCATTTGATGCCATCTTCTCGTTTCTTCGTAGTTTCCTTCAGATTCGTCTCGCAATACCTCTGCATTTCCCCATTCAACAGTACGAGGTTCTCCATTCGGTCAATTTGCTACGGAATGTTACATGAGGTTGTCGGTTATTGAAGAAGTGAGTGATTCAGGCTTCTATAAAATGTGTTTTCTACAGTAACAGTACAAAGTTAGAGGACCGTTTTGTACTTCATTCGTACTTCATTATACATAGTGGGGTATCTGAACGCATTATGAGCCCTGAGTCTATTCAAGGCCTAGAGAGAGACGATTCCCATAGAGCTTTGAGCAAATGGCTATTTCCCACTGCTTTAGAAGACGATTCAGATAACGACGACGGGTAAGCAATTTTTTGAAGAAGAATATTCCAGACGGCTGACGATCTAGTGTCTCCCAGACCGCCAACGCACACCCAAAATGGTTTAGATGGAGGTCAAATAATGTCTGATTTTTTACGTCATCAACCGTAGTGGACCAACTGATTGAAGACAAAATGAGCCGTACAAGCTACCGTAGAAAGCGGTGGTTTACCCATGCCTTCTAACCGTAACTGATTCTACAGCCATAAAAGCACGCAAAAACAAGGCCAGTCGAGAGTTCAAAACCCCAATTTCTTTAAATCCCTTATCGACCAGTGATTTTTTGAGTTATTAATACTCTACTCCAAAATTGAAGAGGTTAAAATTTCAGTTTCATGACCACCAACGCGGGAAGGATACATCGGACAGTTAATTGATTGCACAATAATAAATTATCCTCCTCCCCATTTCCTCGAACGTATACGCGGTTGATTCCATATTTTATTCCCATCCAAGTCCTAAGTATCTGTGGTAAGTATAGGGGAGATTTAATTTAGATTCATTGAAGTGTCCTGTACTTTCAAGATAAACGCTATCAACTGTGCCACAATGTTTGAGGAAAAAAAGTTGAGTTTGGAAAAACACATTTTCATTTATACCCTTCCCAAATAAGAGCTGATTGAGCTAAAACATTTCGAAGACTAAGTACAGCCGGAAAATGGCCCCTGACCACAATTTCAGATTTAAACAAAACATTTCTGCTACCAAAACCGGACGGCGGGCGTGCATTTGAGTTTCGGTTGGTTATTCATTGAATAATCAACCTATGTTTTCTTGCTCATGGTCATAGGGGGTTGAGTATCTCCGATTTTGGACGCTGAATCGTTTGAAAGGGGCGTATACTGTCAAATTTTGGGGCCAATCGGAGAGGTTTATCTCTGGCATGATTTCATGGGCTGGGTACCTAACCCTTGATATTTGGGTTTGTTGGGTTTGACCTGATCATGAACAACATAAGTCACTCGCTAAGAAATTGTAGAAACACATTGGTGATATAAATCAGAAAACAAACTGTTAAATATTTGACCACTCGGGACAGCTCAAATTGCTCTCTACCTACCTACCTAGCGGGAGAAGAATCAACTACTACCAGTCATATCCTTACTTCATTGAGATATGATCTACCTGTCCTGATAGAAGACAAACCTCAAGAAAGTATAGAAGAAATATTACTCTCACATAAACAACAAGCAATACTACTTTATAATGTCATATCAAGTCATATCAAAATAATGAAGTTCACCTCGCAGTTGTCAACACTGCGAGGCCTTCTTGATTAATCTCTTCTGACGCATGGCGTCGTCTTTCTGGTCGTGGCGGTCCTAGAGTTTGTTGAGACTCAAGAATATAATTCCTTCAAGTGATTAAGTGTTGTTCAATTATCAAATCCAGTATAATTCATATTCATAGATCAATAGGTAAACAAGAAGTGGTTCATTTCATGTGTATGAAATTCAGTGAAGAAACACCGATAATTTGGCGCAAACAAACAATAATAGATCGATATCGGCTGAGACTACTTAGTAATTAAACTAGAATTTTTCGTTGCGTTCGTGGCAATAAAATACTATTTCAAACCATTTCTATCTAAATAAATGACCTCTAACATGAGTGCTCTTTACCTGTCTCTCACCGCTAAGATAATATAGAAGCGGATAATGAACAAAAGTGGGTTGAGAGCGAAATGCACGAAATCCCTCGACGTGATTATCGTAGAATCATCTCGCGGGGTATTGTTTTACCATTCGAAACTGCGCGTAGGACCGTTCTCAGCTCATGAAGAGTAATCTCGCGTAAATTACGGATTTGACCTTCAACAAGGAATCGAGAATTGATGCCAAATAGTACAGTTCTGCGCCCGCAAACATAGAAGGAAATTATATTCTTCCTCTTTGTTTCAAAGAATGACGAACTCTCCGGAGATATTTAAATGGATAATAAACTACTGGCCAATATCATTGTATTTTCTATTTATTTTCTATATTCACACATTTAGACGTGAAGCAGGCTGATGGAACTGTTACGTGAGTCATGTTTCTTGCACATGAACATGCACGCTGGATTTCCCAAAAAATTCATGATAGAAAAGGCGATTCCAATTGTGACCGAATTTGGGAGGGGTGGGGGTCAAAATGTGTTTATTCGAAAAATTGTTTTTTGAAATTTTCGGCGATTCAGCCGTGTTGGATATCATTCTCCTCATCCTGGCCCCGTGGAATAACCAACCCCTGTGAATGAATTTGTAGCGTTTTATTTTATCTCCCTCCTATTTCCTCGCAGCAGCCGTCATAAACCAACATAATTTTCGTGCTAGACATTAGCCGATTTCGTGGAAATCATCAAGCAGGTTCAGCCCTTCGTAACATCTTATCTGATTCTTCCGGATTTATTCTCATGCGCGGAGCACATTTTAACTCTTGACTTGCAGAAAACAATGCGGAGTGTTATAGGAACGGAAAAACAAGCTCTACATTTCCGCATTGTTTTTTTTGTTGTTTTTTTTTTGTATTTTTTGCATTTTTGTACATTTTTTATGGTAAAGTTGTTTGGTCATTGGTCCATAATGAGGACACTTAGAAACGAGTGCGAAAATTGTGTTTCTACAACGTGTAGATGTTGGGTTCGAGACGCTAATCCAACGATAAGTTGTTAGGATAACACGGTTTGTTCGATATTTGTCGCTCTTTACGTTTGCTATCTTTTTGTCACTTTATCAGCGAAACTGTTCCATACGATTTATAAGAATACAAGTTGAGGGCACAAGCAATGCTTAGGTATAGGTGTGGTGCGGTGTTGGCTGCCGACCAAAATAATTTGCTTTGTGGTAAAATAATAATTAGTAGCAATTACAGGAGTGACGAATGAAAACCACCCACTGAGCTTTTTCCTTTTCACGGCATCTTTTCCCGCTTCTCACTTACACAGCCGTTGACCTGTTTATATACCTGGCGTTTAAAACTAATATAAATGTTGTGATTTTATTATTCAACCAATCAAAAAGCGTTCTCTACCACTTCAATTCTTATATGGAAATTCAACGTGAGTTATCATGTTTGCGTTTTCGCAAATCTTTTCATTTGAGCTACAGGTAAAAGACTTACAAGCCAAGGTTATTACTTGAAATACACAGGGGTTGGTTATTCCCTCAGACTCAGGCGCCAAGCAGACTCATTTCTTCAACATGGGGGAAATGGGGATAACGGTGGGTGCGGTGGGTCCCAGACCCATTCCAAATCGATTCAGTGTCCATGATATAGTGGAAAATGATACCCTACACGCCAGGAACCAGAAATCTCATAAACACAATATTTAAAATGGGTAAATATATACCCAATTGACCATAACTTCTTCCATGGGTGCCAATCGTCCTGAGACCCACTTCATTGGATTCAGCTTCCAATATTTAGCGGGAAAATGATTACCCCACACGCCTAGGTTCCAGAAATCTCAAAAACACATATTCAAAATGGGTAAATATATACCCAATTTGACCCATAACTTCTTCCAGTGGGTGCCGATCGTTCTGGGGGACCCATTTCATTTGATTCAGCGTCCAAAATTTAGTGGAAAATGATACCTCACTCGCCTAGATCGCCCAAAATCTCGAAAATCCATTTTTCAAACAAACACATTTTGATCCCCACCCCGCCCAAATTTGATCCGATCGGGCTGAAAAGCTTGGAGGACCGTCCTAGGCCGGGAACAGACCCCTGACCCAAATTTCATATTTTTAGAAAATTTTCTACTACCAAAAACGGCGTGGACGGCGGACGGCGTACGGCGGACGGACATTGACCTTTCTTGATCTAGACATCATGAAACGTCGAGAAAAAAATTTTGAGCCGAATCGGAGAGGTTGACCATTTGCATGAAAACATAGGTTGATTATTCAAGGAATAACCAACCAAAATCAACCTGTTTTCATGCAAAAAGTCAATTTCTTCAATTCAGCCAGAAACTGTTTCTGGGCGTTATAAGGTGTCTAGACCAAATTAGCAAATGTCCGTTTGCCGTCCTCGCCGATTTTGGTAGTAGAAATTTTTTTAAAATTGTCTTACATTTTTGGCATTCAAGGCGTGTGG
>CM033998.1:31104469-31294111 GCA_019603395.1 Cyrtorhinus lividipennis | reverse complement strand
ACAACAAAATCACTAATTAATTTAATTAATTAAATTAACTTTCAATATAACTCAACCAAGAACGAGCTATTTGTACCTAAAAACTAGCTCGTTCTTATTAAAAGAAGAACTTTTTCTAAAATGTGCGATTTTTAAAAAATGTAATGCCTTCAAGAAAGTGACTTTGGCGGAGAGAGCTCAACGGAACAAATGAATAAAAGCGCACAACGGAATTCAACTGCCTCTGAGAGAATCCATAGGACGGAAAAAGAGAGAAAACGTCATGAAAGCGGATGAGTTTTATAAAGGAATTTCTTTTCCTTTTTTTTCTACTCTTCAAGAGCTGGGAGAGATTGAAAGTATTCTAAGAATGAATGAAGAGACTTGAATTTATGGAAAATATGAGGGTAAATGGAATTAGTCTCAAGGAGATAGAAATTGTATCTACTTAGGCCTATTTACGCCATTTTGTTTTAAATCTTAGGAAGCTTTCTTGGGGACGTCGTCTTCGGAGAAGTTTGTGTTTTGTTTGTTCTATTATAGAGCATTTTTAATTAATAAAGTAGCTTGGCTGTTGCCTGTTGAACACCATCCAGTTGGAAAAGTCTTCACTTACATGCATATGGTTAGCTCAGGGGGATTTACATCCTGACAGCAGCAAGCTTGGCTCATGACACAAGGCAGATGTCAGGAACAACTCAACTCTAGATTGCAACCAGCTAAAACTGCCACAAAATGCATGCAATGATCCCCTGTGCACTAACACACCTTGATGCAGTTAGATTGCATCGATTGACAGCAATTTGTTTGTTTGCAGGAAATTGATGACTTCGATCTTACAACTACACTTCTTGAGGCAAACACAACTGCTGAGGAGGAATTCAATCAATTCTACTTCTATGCTGTGAGTACATAATCAATCACCATTTGCATGCATCAATATGCCAGCTCCATGTCCACAAATCAGATGGTACATCAGCCATCTTTACTCAGATTGTTGATTTGTTACATTGCATCATATTCTCCTGGGCCTGCCTAATGGGGAAAGCAAAAATCATCCATCAATTAGTGGTTGAGTGGAAAAATGGTGTTTTTAATGAAAACGCATAGCCTAAAAATGATTCTGCTCAAGACTCTGACACCCAGTGACATCAGTCTACTCAATAAGGGGCAAAACGCTGCAGTAAAGTGTAGGAAACGCTCATTTTGAGGCCGCAATTTTATAACAATTGGCATGCAGATTCTTGTAGATTAGATTAACCTGGAATGAAAATGACACTCATTGCTCATTAGGCTCACAAAAGCAATAAGCTCAGCCTGGGTCTTCAATGTCAATCCTGCAACCCTGACTGCAGCAGCAGGCACTAGGCAGGTGGTGGAAATTGGTTCTCTAAATGGCCGCTAGGAGCGGTAATGTCGACAAAGAGGCACTAGGTCTTAGATAACCTTTCTGGTGGTTATCAAATATGTTCAGTGTTCAAATAGTAAGGGACCCAAGCTGCGCCACAGGTTGTTGCTCAAAACGCGATATAAATGTAAGTTTTTTGAATATTTCACTCTCCAGATATTGATAAAATATGAATAGTTTGGAAACAGTTGCCCGGTACAGATGGTGCAAATTCCAAAAAATACGCTAGAAATGTAATCCTATCCGCCTTTTATTTCCCCGAGTCAAAAAGAAAAACGACGGATTGCTCTTACCTGAGGGAAATCCAATTCTTTACCTTTTTCTCCCCCTCTCCCCCTCTGAACTGTCAGCAAACATCGTCCTTCGCCCGGCTCCACGTATCCTCATCCCTTCGCTCACCTTATCCAGCACGTAATCCGTGATATTTTCTTCCTGAACCCTCTTTTGTCACCGGGAATGAGATTGTTTTATTCGAATCCTTCGCCTTGGGTGTCCTTCGGGCGCTGATAAGGGGACGAAGACGGCCGGAAGACAAAAAATGACGTAATGATTCGGCTAAAGATGTGAGTTTGGACCTCTGATGTGATATGACTGTACCTAAAGATCAATACAAACTCAGCCAGACTGGTCAAAACTTTATCAGCTTATCAATAGGGCTGTATTTACAACTGACAATATTACTCTGAATTTTTGACGATATATCTGCCATCCAAATGCAAGGTTATTCGTACATAAGTGATAGGTTATCTGACGAGCTAACCTAAAGGAGCCTCCACAGTATCAAGCCCGGATCTCCCGTTTTAGGGGGGTTTTGAGGGGTATCCCTCTTTTTGGCTATCTGTCCCCCCTTGACCCCCATTCCTTGTAATCCCAGTATTCAGTGAAAAATCCCTTCTATCAGTTTTTAATATAATCTTCAAACCCTATATTGAATACCACTGCCAGCCTTAATTGGATTATCTTTTGTATAAGGGTTGCTGCATTGGGTTTGTCTTTGGTCACTCAAATATTAGTTTGATGAACTCAACTAAATTGTCCCCCCATGAGTCCAGGCATACCCACCTCTCCTAGGCATAGCATAACCTAACAAGGCATAGACATAACCTCTCCTAGGCTTACACGTCAATCATGGCGTCATCCATGTTAGGAAGCTCAAGTGTTGGCTCAGTGCAACCCTACAGAGAATTTCCCCCGCCTTCTCAACCCTTAGATCTGCGGTATTTTGAGCTATTTTGAATGACTAAGGCGACCAGGGCATTAATTTTTGCTCAATTTTGGGTGCTGAGTCGAATTATAGGGTTTTTGGCCAATTACCTTACCTGACAGGACGTTTCTTGTGAATCCAGATGGGTTTTATTCAATTGTGGTTTTCTGGAGAAAAAGAAAATGTTTGTTGGATTCCTTGAATGATAAACCAATGTGTTCATGCAAAAAATCAATCTCTCCGATTTGGGTAGGGGTCAAAATGTGTATTTCGAAAAATGGATTTTCGAGATTTTTGGCGATCTAGGCGTGTGGGGTATTAATTTCCACTAAATTTTGGACGCTGAATCAAATAAAATGGGTCCCAGAACGATTGGCACCCACCGGAAGAAGTTATGGGTCAAAATTGGTATCTATATACCCATTTTGAATATGTGTTTTCGAAGATCTTTATCATTCAACTTTCATGAGAAGTAACGAAGAAGGTTATAGTTGATTCAAACCAACGAGGTTAAAATAGAAGAGAGGCGTTCAGGTGGTGGGGGGGATGGTTCTAAAAGCAACGCCCCCTTGTACAAACCAGTTGGGAGGGTGCCTGATAAGATAAGAAGGTTGTGGGCGCCCTTCATCCCAGTTTAGCCACCTGAAGTAATTCATTAGACAGCAGGAATAGTTACAAAAGATTCAACTTGCCCTTTTTAGTGATTTGAGGCTATTTTGGGATTACCAAGATGATTCGCCCAAGAAATCGATATTGGTTTTAAAATCGATTTCAAGTTCAAAATACCAAACCTATTCGAAGGAAATATCCAACACTGATATAACCTCCCCTTCGTCAGTTTGTCCGTAACATTTCGGCGTAATTTGCTATTTCCAACCCCCTTCTTCTAACTCACTCCCGTTAATGTTGATACCCGCCGAGGTGCAAAGCTTCCCAGGAATCGTTTTAAATATGCATGAGTCTCGAAATTTATTATTCGACGAGAGAAATTGAGTAATCAAACCGGGGTTCTGGGGAGCCGTACAGTTAACAGCCGAGTTATGCGTTTATTGACAAGTTATTTTACGAGAACGTCATTTCTGGGCGCGAATTGAGAATTTCGAACGTCAAAGCGTCGACTGAAGTATGATCCCGTTAAAATGGCGGCTGACGGGATTTTCGTTAATTGAACTAATCACTTTCATTTTCTCTCAAGGTGACGGTGATAGCGGGAGAATTCAAAATCCGCGCACTCGTCATTTTAGTCGTTTGTTCGAAGTTTTCCATCGGCTTGATCATTTCACCGTCATCAAAAGTTCAAAGATGGCGGCTCAATTAGTGAAGCGTGCCATTGGAAAAGACAGTTTTAAAATCCATTCACGTTTCCTCGTAGTCAAAATTACGAGTATGTAACACTTCATAATTCAACATTTTTCATATATTTCATGAAAAAAATGACGTAGAAGATTATTAGTTATAATTTATCCGAGTTCAGGTTATGAAGTAATGAAAAAGCCAAAAACATGGCCAAGAGATCCATAGATTATACAAAAATTTCTATAAATAGGTAAAGGAGTCACATTTTGTGCAAGGGCTTCTAGAAGAGTGCACCCTACTGAGTGAAAGAGGAACTAGTTGTCCTCTAGGAGCACAAGCAGCCCCTTGCCCTCATAAATGAGACCCCTACACAACACCGACTAATGCTTGGGAATAATGAACCTCCAAAGTGTGGGGCCACATGGTTCAGGGATGCCAACTGTTGTTTGAACCACTATTGAGCAGATAGCCTTCTAACCACGAACATCCAGCCTTGCCAAGATCTTTGCCTCCACGCCACACAGAAAGGGTAACCTCAAAAGTGTGGGGCTGCATGTGTCAGAGATGCCAAATGTTGTTCAGACCACTATTGAGCAGGTAGCCTTCTAACCAGGAACTTTCAATCTCGCAAAGATCTTTGCCTCCACGCCTTACAGAAAGGGTAACCACCAAAGTGTGCTGCTGGAGGTGTCAGGTATGCCAAATATTGTTCAGACCACTATTGAGCACATAACCTTCTAACCAGGAACCACCAGAATTTCCAAGATCTTTATCTCTGTACCACACAGAAAGGGTTACCTCCAGAATGTGGGGCTGCTTGTGTCAGGGATGCCAACTGTGGTTCAGACCACTATTGAGCAGATAGCCTTCTAATCAGCAACTTCCAACCTTGCCAGGATCTTGACCTCCACGCTGCACAGAAAGAGTAACCTTTACATCGTGGTGCTATAGGTGTCAGAGATGCCAACTGTTGTTTGGAACATTGTTGAGCTGATAGCCAGAAACGTCCAGCTTCGCCGAGATATATGCCTCCACGCTACACAAAATAGGTAACCTCCAAAGTGTGGTGCTAGTGGTGTCAGGGATGTCAGTTGCTGTTCAGACCACTATTGAGCAGATACCCTTCTAACCAGTAACTTCCAACTTTGCCAGGATCATGACCTTCAGGCTACACAGAAAAGGTAACCTTCACAGTGTGTGGCTACATGTGTCAGGGGTGCCAACTGTTGTTCAGACCACTATTGAGCAGATAGCCTTCTAACCAGGAACTTCCAGCCTTGCCAAGATCATTGCCTCCACGCCACACAAAATAGATAACCTTTACATCGTGATGCTTCAGGTGTCAGGGATGCCAACTATTTTTCAGGACCGCAGTGATCAACCTCCTAGCAGTTAGCATCACAACTTGATAAAAGATGATCAATCTAAACGTAGTAGGTAGTAACTTCACAATTTCACAACTTTTCAATAAAATCAGATTATTACATAAAATCCACCAATAACGAGTTAAATAATTCAACTTTTAGTAACTAATAGAACTTTTGAGAACAACCTTCGTCGTTATAGGTGACGAATAATTGACTCGACCCATTGATCGACTTACTGTACCTTCAAAATATTCAATCAAATTCCTCCAAGTTTTGGGTTTCCAATTAGCCGAGATGGGACCCACGAATCCATTTAGAGATTATTAAATCAATTAGAAACTGCCCACAAACTTCGAACTGAAGGTTCGGTTCCTCTCTCCGCCTTCGTTGTTCAGAAGGAACGACCTTATTTACCTATCAGGTCTGATTTTGATCGAAATGGTACAAAATACGAATAACTAAGTGGGTTTCTGTCGGCGAAATTGGTGCTATATAACTCGATAAAAAGTGAAATATAGAAAGGATCATTAATCTGGCCGTTTGTCAAACTTGATAACGTGGAACCATTGAAAAAAATAAATGTTGAAGAGGAAAAAAAAAAGCTCTTTCGACGGAATGAATATTTCATAAAGAAGGAACCGCGAAGGTCGCCCGGCGTTTGATAAGATCCGAGTCTTTCGGTTTGGTCCTCGAGAAGAGGAGAAAAACTTCAAAACCCGCTTTACTTTCTGGCGATGGCTCCAGTCGTTTGCAAAGCGGTATAACGAGAATAAGCTCGAAAACGAACGCAACAACAACTGTTGCTGAGGTCATACCAGCTGCAAAGCACGTGGAAACACAGAAAAGTAGACTATCAAGATGCGTCTATTTCTATGTTTAATTTCTCTACATTATTTTATGACCCTTTTGACCAATGACGAATTTGAAGATGAGTGCTATAGTAGTGGTGTAAGCGTCCGTCCGCGGCAAAATGCACAGATTGCTCCTGCCCAAGAACGAGTTGCCAGAGAAGGACAGGACACGATGAGCGTACCACTGTAGGGTCCGCACATCCCCACCACCTGTTGATGTGGCAAGCATGCCATCCAATTTGCGTCCTCCCAAGACACCAAGTTGTTGCCAACAGGTGTGCACCACAGACACACATTGGGCCACTAGGAAACAACTGTACCAGGTGCTCCCCCAGACCATTCAGATTGTGCCTAACTCGAGTCCAATCCTGCCAAAGCAAGGAGCATCAAAGGACCATTGGACACTCTGCACCACAGACATACACATTGGGCCACTAGGAAACAACTCTACCAGATGCTCTCCCAGACCATCCAGATTGTGCCTAACTCGAGTCCAATCCTGCCAAAGCAAGGAGCCTCAAAGGACCGCTCTGCACGTCTATCATACCAGATCCACCTGAGAGGACACTGAACACAAACCTCTGGTAAAGTATAACTGCAGTATACCCTAACATGGCTTATATGCCAAGGTAGTAAAGCCTATCAATGCCCAAACATCCATGCAATGCCCATCCATGTACAAACGCATGTAGGATTCATTTACATTGTTTTCATTTCATTTAAAGATTCATTCGGGATTGTACCAACAAACAAACATTTTTGTTGTTTGCCCTTTTCCGCAGCGAAAACGCCAAAAGACTTTCCCATGGAAAAGCAACTTACAGTGCAAAATTGTATGTTGGCAACCCTGCACTATTTACCATAGGTGCTGGACAAGGTGTGGAGCAATGCCACAACAAAAGGGCTGCCAACCAAAAAGGTGAGAAAACGGATCACTACATTGCCCTTCTGTCCTTGATCCTTCTCTGTCATGGAGCTGTTATCAGTATGTACTGGCTGTTATCAGTAACCTTCCAGCTGGTTACTGATAGGTACACTGCTTTCTCCTACCAAAATAAGCACAGCCTGTTAGTCCTCAAAATGTATTTGCCAAATCATTGAGGAAAAACAATGTTTTTAACATTTTACGAAAATTGGCTACACTTTCATTCACAAGCAATATCCTCTTATAATGATAAAAAATCATGAAATAATATGAAGTGTTTTGGTTGGTTATTCCTTGAATAATGGTGGTGGGTATCTATTACCCATTTTGAATATGCGTTTTGGAAATTTCTGGTACCTAGGCGTGTGGGGTATCATTTTCCACTAAATTTTGGACGCTGAATCCAATTAAATGAATCCCGAAACGATTGGTGCCCTCTGGATGAGGCTATGGGTTAAAATGGGTACCTACCTACCCATTTCGAATATCTCTTTTCGAGTTATTAAGTTTTTTATTACGAATTAGTTTGAAATTTGTTGTTTTTAGGCATCTTTTACTAATTTAGTATTTTGTTGAATTATGTGCTTACTGCTTGGTTAAGTTAATAGTAGAATTTATGAACAGGTATACAGATGGTTTTTTATCGAGAATAACAATATTTATTTCCACTGGCTCGAAGTTGCTGCTTAATTCAGGGATACTATGGCAATATAACAAATATTATCTCCCTTGTACGTATGTTATTGACTATAAAAGCGGTTCGCCAAATAATTATCCTTCGCAAAGGCGTTAATTTGATATACCGTGCCTTTCAAATACCTTTGAAGCTTCTCTATTCCTCATTCTGTCAATACCCATTACGTGTGAGGCGGCGCTAATTGATTTGAGTATTCCCCTCTCTAATTACGAGCCCGTTTGG
This sequence comes from Cyrtorhinus lividipennis, assembly GCA_019603395.1. Lineage (NCBI taxonomy): Eukaryota > Metazoa > Arthropoda > Insecta > Hemiptera > Miridae > Cyrtorhinus > Cyrtorhinus lividipennis. The sequence continues at coordinate 31,286,162 of CM033998.1, read as the reverse complement.
AACGATCTTGTTGGCTGACAGGGCCGTGTACCTCCGGGTGTTCAGAGTGGTAACAAGATGGCAAAACTCTGCCAGCGACAGGTTGATTTATCGGGGAAAACTGGGTCATTACAAAGGGTGTACGATCGGAGGGGTAAAAATCACCGGTCACAGAACGTAATAAAGTGATTTTACTGAACCTTGTGTTTCCCCACGGATGACAGGCTCAGTACTGGTTAAAAATATATTTATTTATGTGAACGAGTAGTTAATTTTTAATGTTGTGTAAGCCTCTCTCGAATTAAAATCTGTTATAATTTAATACGGGTTTCTTCGGAGGTTTTGAATGGACCTAGCGAGAGGTTACACAATGTAAGTCCAAGACTTACGACTGAGCAACTAGGGATACCAAGGAAGAGCATAAAATACATTGATACAAAATGAATTATAATTGAAAACAAGGACACGTTTCAAAGGAGAATATGCCTCAACCTGGGCTAGAATTGATACAAGACAAAGTAATTCGACAAAGTAAATTAGACAACATGTGGAGCATAAAATACAATTAATACAAATGAAATGATGATATACATGAAATACAATTAATGAACAAGTGCAATGATACCAGCTGACAAAAACGGCGTCAATGTCGAAGGGAAAACAGGAGGGGGCATGCTGTCCCAAAGGTACACAGCGAGGCTTAATTAACTTGAGTCCTTTATCATCTCATGGCATGGGGAACACAATGTTACAGCTTTGGTCGACTTCAGCACGGTAGCAGAGTTCACTTCAGAGCGAGCACAGGACAAAGCCAGGATGGACTGAGTGAGTTGCACTTGCACGACAGGTTACAAAAATATATATGACTCTGACATGTTGGGCGCCTTGGCAACGAGGGGCGCCTCAGCAACGACTGCCCAGTTGGGCGCCTTGGCAACAAGTGAAGCCCTGGAGCTCTCTCCTAAATGCGACGTCCGGGCAGGAGCTGCGCGCGCATCCTGGCGCATGCTCCCTCCCTTCTGGCCTTCTGGAGGCAGCAAGCCTGGGGGATTGCAGTTGAACAATATGCAATATAACAAGAATACAAGAAAGTTTGGGCTATTGGGCTAATTGGTTCTTAACCTGGGACAGGTAACGTGACTCGTTTTATCTCACGGTTGGTGCATTCAAGAACATTGTCGATAATTTCATTCGAATTAAAGACGCGGAAACACACTATTTACTGCTTGTTTTGGCATTCGTACCTTGTTTTTTTAACTTTTTGGTAAGGATTCCAGATGATAATGTCTCATTTGCTGCCAAATATTCTTCCTGAATTGAACTGTTAACTGCTGGTTTTCATCCTTGAAGTAGAAATTGCTAAGTTCTTATCAAAAATGAGTCCATTACCATGTTCTAAAGGGGATTACAATTTAAAAACTCATAGTCTTGGCTGCGCTTATCAATCTCATTCTACTCTAGGAGTTAGTTTCAACGGTTTCTGCAGGTAATTCACTTATTACCTTGGCTCCATGTCCACTCATGAAGAAATCCAATTAGCAAAATCGCCGAAGGGAAAGGTACATTATGACTTATCACACCATCTAGTTCAGCTCCTTGGAAACATCCAGGAGACAACTGGCTTCTTCAAGGCCGTCCTGTTGTCGACTTAATTAACGCCGATAAGCCTGAGACTTCTCTGAGAGTCCCACTATCCACGAAGGCGAAGGATTTATCGTCAAATTAGGCGGCTGATGCTCCACGATTATTAGGATGACGGATTCAACGCCATTTATTTTGTCACGAATACCCCTCAAGCTCAAACCTCTGGAGTTTCTGGGTCTATTAGGAGCGACCCTCTTACAGTTGGCGCCATCTGTCAGAAATGCGGGTGAAGTGGATGAAGGAATCTTGGGCGGGCTAATTGCCGAGCGATGACAATACATTTGGGATGGAGGTCGTTATTGGGAGTGGTGAATTGAATTTGCCTGTATTTTCGATATTGGAGCGATGTTAACCCGGGAAAGGTAACATGAATCACTTTGACTCATATTTTGAGTTTGGAAGTGCCCCCTCCCTTTTGGGGTCAAAATGTGTATCCATCTACCTATTTAGAAAGAGGGTTTTCGAGATTTATGATACATAGGCGTGTGGCTTATCATTTCCTACTAAATTTTAACACGTTCGCTGCGGGTCACGCGCTCGGCGCGTGAGCTCTGTTCCAATCTGTGTGCATCGCACGCGCCTGGCGCGTGAAGGTAGCCTTCACTTCTGATCGCTCTTCCAGTATACCAGAAAGTGAAATGGAACAATATTTCTACTTCCCGCGCCAGCTTTGAACCTTCTGAAGGTACTGTAAACGTCGGAGTCAGCTGGGGCGTTGCTAAGATGCAAAAAAAAGTCCGAAATAGGGGACTGGTTTGTAGTTTTCTTGCCATTTTGCATCGTCGTTTTCAGTGTTCCCGCCTCAAGATTTCTTTCAGTGCTTCGCTTTAGTACACGAAATACTTCGGCGTGAGCCGCACTGGGTTAGGAGCTCGCTTCGAATTTCTTTCCACATGCGGCGCACTCACCTGGCGCGTTCCTATTTCAAATGACTCCCGCACAGCTGCTCAAACGAGCTAAACAATTCCGCAGCGACGTGTTAAACGCTGAATTGATATTTTTTTAAAATGAGGAAATCTTTTGAGGCCAGGTGTAATGCCTCGTGGTTAGATACAGGGGTCGGCCTCCTCCAGTTATGTGGAGGTCCAATCCACTAAAATCTACCCTGGTACTATTTATCACATGTCTTCGGGTTGAATTGATTGGAATGAGTCTCCATACTTTTGCAAGGAGTGCCATAAGCTGTTGTTTATTTATTCTCTTTCAATGTGTTCTAAAATTTCAAAAAATGTATTAAACATTTTTAAACAAATTTAAACATAAATGTGTAAGCAACAATCGGCTGAATGATAACATGTTTGGAAATGTTGAATTCCAAGGACTAGATTTCCTCCGTTATAAAACGCTGTTTGACTAAAAAAGTATGATTGTTTCAATTTTCCCACTGATTCTTCTACTCCGCATAAGAAAATGAAATTATCAATGTACTATTTTAAGAATAATTAACAATAGCGGTATTCATATTTTAATCTATACACATATTTAGTATCCTTCATAATTAACCTTACTAGTAAACTTCGTACATGTTAGCTAAATAATTATTGTTTGGGAACTTCTGTGATTTTCAGTCGCAAATAGACATTTTTCATGATTCCCATTAGAACCTCCTCATCATTTATGAGTAGGTTTGTGCAACATGTGTTACCCTCAATGAATAATTTAGACAATTCCATCCTCAATACAATGCTATGATTCGAGAATGGGCTATTTTCATCGAAGAGATGTGTAAAGATTACTGCAGGAGTATCTATGAAATTCGAGTTGTAGATCAACAGTATTCTACGGATTTTTAGGGCTGTGACTTATGGGGTAGTTGCATGAGAGGGTGGGTAACACTGCTTTTCAGTTCAAATTAGAGATGGGCAAAGTAGTTCATTGAACAGAACTATCTCTTCTTAGTTCGTTCACTAAAGTGAACTAGTTTAAGGAATTAGTTCAATTGAATCATCTAGTTCACTATTTTACTGGTGATTAACGCCAGCTAGTTCAGAATAGTTCAGACATATAAATCAATTAGGACCAAAGGAACTATAAGGAAGGTGAACTGTGTGTATGCGCCTGCGTAGTTACCAAGCCAAGCCGAACTGAACTGTAGTTCCCCTGAACGACCGACTGATGTGAATAGTTCACACTCTGGAGCAGTTCATTTGAGCTAGTTCGTTCGCGAACTACTTATCTCTAGTTCAAATTGAACAAACATCATTTCATGGCTGACTCCAAAAATAGTTTGTTGATGCAGAAACCCTTCAGAAGATATTGCTGAGTAGGAAATGTCTGTAAATGTTGACCCGCCAATCAGAATGCAGTGCGCATTTGCGTACTCGCGCAATTGGCACGTCAATTTAACATCACTGAACAGGTTAAGATGGGTGTTAACAGTTGAGAAGGTGACGTGAACGTAATAGTAAAAGCGGTTATTACGTCGAACCGCACCAAACCACAGTCCTGCGTTATTTGTGGTTCTGTAAAAGGCAAACCATAAGTATTAACGCGTCCGCTGTTACAGATTCGTCGAATCAATTCTATTTTCTGATTCACACTTCCGCCGCGGCTTTTTCAAGGCTCCCGCTTTGATAACAGGGTTTAAAGGTTCGAGAAAGTTAGCGGTTTCGCGTGCCAATCCTATTCGCGTACACTGAAAAGTGGTTTCAACTTGGATGAGACGGATTTACGAAGGAGATTACTTTACTTGATCCTTTTTCTCGTCTTAAAGATGGCTTCCGTGCTTCATCTCGTCGTCATTCGAATATGAAGGGTGCAGGGGGGAAAACGCAGCAAATTTTTTCTCAGGGGTTGGTTATTTCTCAGAATTCTCAGCTTTTTTCTGGGCGTTTCAAGGTGTACAGATCAAAATAAGCAAATGTCTGTACGCTATCCGTTATCCACGCCGATTTCGGTAGTAGACATTTTTCCAAAAATCCAAAATATTTGTCGTTTCTGGCTCTAGTTGGCCCTCGAAACTTTTCAGCCTAAACGAGCCAAATAATGGTGGGGGTGGTGGTGAAAATGTGTATTTTGAAAGATGGATTTTTGGTGATCTAGGCGTGAGGGGTACCATTTTCCATTAATTTTTGGACCCTGAATCGATCGGAATGAGTCACCATGCTCCTGGTCTGAATAATAACCAACTGTGATTTACTCTTATAGGAGTTTGGAGGGTTATTTTACGATATCTGCAGATATTTGGTCTCCAAACGTTGGATAATCTGGCTTTTACTGCCCTCACAGCCAATCAGCGCAGCCTCTGGCATCTAAGCAGCGTTACCAACGTTACAGATCATTCTGTAGGTCTACAGATTTCATACAATTTACGGGTCTTCAGGGTCAAATCTACAGGTTTTGGTTGGTTATTCCATGAATAATCAACCTGTGTTTTCATACAAAAAGTCAACCTCTCTGATTTTTGAGATTTTTGGCGATTTAGGAGTGTGGGATACCATTTTCCACTAAATTCTGGACGCTGTTGTAGCCCACAGGAAGAGGTTATGGGTGTTTTGAAAGATGGGTTTTCGAGATTATTGGAGATTTAGGCACGTGGGGTATCGTTTTTCACTAAATTTTGGACGCTGAATCGATTGGAATGAGTCTCCATGCTGCTGGTCCGAGGAATAACCGACCCCTGTGAATGAATTTTCAGCTTTTTTTCCAGTCCTATTGTAGTTGTTGTTATGAATGGCGTTATCACTCAACTTTGAACTTTTACAATTTGAACTGGTGAGCCTTCTGCATGACATATCTGTACCTGTGATAAGGCGCCAATAGCTGGTCTTCCCGCCATTTTGCTCATTCGGGTGGAAGAGGAACTATTCTTTGGCCTACTTTGGATGAGGTAACTTTGGCTGACGCCAGTCTTAAGTATAAAGTGAACTAAAACTGAAAAGTGTTCATAGCAACAAGTGCCAGTTGTTTAATTTCACTCAGAAAAAAAAGTTTGAGTGGAAATTAGGCAACAATGAAAGACAAAGTTTCCTTTCTTGAACTCAACTTAAATGCTCGGTAAGGATGGAAGGGTGGATTTTACTTCTCTCGAGGGGAAGGGGAAGAAAGAAAAAGAAAACATGTAATCACAGGAGGCTCCCCAGAGAAACCGTTCTCTTGATTGCATCTTCAACCGCCTCTTCACGAGCTCCTCCCTTTTCTCGCTCTGGGTTATTGATAGACTCGGTTATCCAGCCTTTTCATTCCGTCGCCAAACGGTCACGTTAGTTACACCTGGAATGGGTGATGGGGGGGGGGGGAAGAAAAGAAAACGGTCGAAGTAAATGAAAAGATTGATGGAGCTACATGAAGACAAATTTCAACTTAAAAAATTTTGAAAAAAATAGGTAAAAAAACGTTTTAAGTTAAACGGTTTTATGTTAAACGTACATTGCAATGTTTAAGATAAATGTACAAAAATTAAAAAATAATAAAATAGATACAGTCGTGGGAATTAAACCATATGCATAGACTAGACTGAAATAAAACCGAGGGGCACGTCAATTGTCTACAAATTATCGACTTAATGTGCGATAGAAGAATCGTTTAATTCGTCGTTAGGCAGTTGGCTCGCAGACGGTGAGGAAATTACTTACTATTTTCTTGCTTGTGGAAATTCCAATAGTCATACTCTCAATGTAAATAAACGCCATTTTGTAGAGGCCGCCATCTTGGATTTTAATTTATATACTACATTGTATTGTACTGGTTGAGCACTTTCATTTGATACCCATATTGATGGGATTGATAAAACCTACGGTATCCGCCATTTTGTAGCGGCCGCCATCTTGGATTTCAATTTTTTACAGTATATTGTATTCTGCTTGTTGAGCCCTTTCATTTGATACCCATATTGATGGGATTAATAAAATCTAAATTATCCGCCATTTTGTAGCGGCGGCCATCTTGAATTTATAATGATATTGAATAAACGTTATTGTATTAAACAAAATTTCAGATTAATCGGTTGATAAGAAGAGGGTGAAATATGAATTACTAAATTTGACCCAAGAATAAATAATGAAACAATTGAGGTGAGCTAAATAAAACCGTAAAAAAGTCAAAATTTTCACCCGCAAGTCAATTTTTTGCGTCAAAAAACTCGTGAAAAATCCGTTATGCCACTACTTAAAGGATTTCGGTTAAAAATCCATTTCAAATTCAAAAGCTCGTCCTTTCCCCTGGAGGACACCTGATCATTACGGAGGTGGTCGACGTCCCTTTTATGGATAGAGGCGCCTCCATATCGAATAAATAACGTCCACATTAATTCGTCGAGCCCTCATGTTTCCGCGAGAATGGGCGTATAATTTATCGCCAGTGAATATACAGCCGTAGAAAGTAACGGCGTATAGTTTTGCGGTCCTAGTTTTTGTGAGTCGCATCCGTTTCAATTTAACGAGTGAACGAAATGAGAAAAAATTTCTTGAAGGAAAACGAGAAGAAAAGTTGTAACATTAGGTAGTGTAATTTTGACGTTTTAGCGTAACACTGACGCAATTCTGCGAGTCCCAGCTGCTTAACAATACCTGATTTGATACAAAGTATCAGATTGATACAGAATAACCCATCTCTAGTCAGTATACACCCCCTCCCCCATCTCCACCACTTAAGATCGTCCAAATGGCAGTAAACAAACATAATTTTATTTTGAGTTTTCATATTTATTTTGCAAGGATCTCAAATATCTATTTGCGCACCCCTCGCGACTGCGCAATTGCCACTAACTTTCTTATTTCAAATGGGAACCCTAATTTTTTATTGCAGATTTGGATTCTACTAAAAATTTCATGAAAATTTGACCCCTCAAACAACTTTTTCGATTGCGCGCTACCGGTTCAGCGCGCACGCACAGTTGCGCAACCCCAAAATTGTCAAATAGTAAATGATGGTGAACTCCAATGTGTGGCACATGAATTGTCATTGTTTTTCAACGCTGATTCACGAAATGCTATCCATTTCTTGATTGGACTCAATTTTTGCGAAATAATGACCAAAACTCGTGTATTATGCGTCAAAAATCCCTTTTTTTAGAGCGTTTTTACACATAAAATGCCTAGCACAGGTTTGTGGTTTTTTTATAACTCCCTATTTCCTTTTCCTCTATACAAAAACAAAAATAATAATAACCTACAAACTTGTGATACATATTTTATGTACAAATACGTCCTAAAAATGATGATTTTCGACGCAAAATACACCAGTTTTGATCATTATTTCGCAAAAATTGGGTCAAATCAAGAAAGAAATAGCATCACGTGAATCAGCGTTGAAAAACAATGAAAATTCATGTGCCACACATTAAAGTTCACCATCATCCACTATTTGACAATTTTGGGGTTGCGCAACTGTGCGTGCTCGCTGAACCGGTTGCGCGCAATCGAAAAAGTAGTTTGAGGAGTCAAATTTTCATGAAATTTTTAGTAGAATCCGAATTTGCAATAAAAAATTGGGGTTCCCATTTGAAATAAGAAAGTTAGTGGAGATTGCGCAGATGTGCGTTGTGCGCAAACAAGATATTTGAGATCCTTGCAAAATAAATATGAAGATTTAAACCAAATTTTTGTTGTTTAATCCCATTTGGATTATTATGGGAAGGGGGGTTACTCTATGTACACTTTCTACAACTTATTCAATACTTTCTATGAGACTATGATGAGCAAAAGAGCAACAGGTAACCTCCAAACTCCATTTTGAGCAGGAAGGCATTACTCCTAAAAGCAACCCCCACCATCTGGTGGCATCTCTTCTGTTTCAAAATCGTTGTCGCCGTACAACACCGAAACACAGTTGTATTCAAAACCATCAGTCAACATTTTAAACACCTAATCAGGCCACCTGAAGTCTGGATTTCAAGGACAGTAAGGTGTCGCCAAGTTGTTTGCTCCAATGGCTTCTCAATAACCGAACAAAAAAACCAAATCTGCCCACTCATTTCGCAGTTCAAGGGAATTCCGTCTCCTTTTGACACCAATACGGTAACCCCGCCTTTTGATGCCACGAGAGAAAGGTTGTTTATCATCCCACTACATAGTTGTATTGGTTTTCGACCGAACAAAACCTTATTTTTCTCGCCTGTTTTCAGTCTTCCATTGTCCAAGAGCGGGACGGCTAATAACTTTCTCGTTGACCTTCCAATGACGGGTTATAGAAGCTCATTTTCCTCTTCATCCGTCTGAATAAACGAGGACCCCCCTACCCCTAAAGGAAAATGATACCTCATAAGATGAATGGAGACTTGTTTCGTATCTAAAGTAACACAAGTAGCGGTAAGTAAAACTTCGAACCAGGCGCATGGAGACCCATTTCTTCAACATGGGGGAAATGGGGAAAACAGTGGGTGTGGCGGGTCCCGGACCCATTCCAATCGATTCAGGGTCCAAAATTTAGTGGAAAATGATACCCCACACGCCTAGGTACCAGAAATCTCGAAAACACACATCCAAAATGGGTAGATATGTACCCACTATGACTCATAACCTCATCCAGAGGGCGCCAATCGTTTCGGGATTCATTTAATTGAATTCAGCGTCCATAATTTAGTCGAAAACGATACCCCACACGCCTAGGTACCAGAAATCTCAAAAACACATATTCACAGTGGATGCATAAATACCCATTTAGACCCATAACCTCTTCCGGTGGGCACCAATCGCTCTAGAACCCATTTCATTGAATTAAGCATCCAAAATTTAGTCAAAAACAATACCCCACACGCCTAGATATCCAAAAATCTGAAAAATCCATTTTTCAAAATACACATTTTGACCCCCACCCAATTGTTTGGGTTCAATTTGGTCCAATTGAAGACCATTTTGGGGACCAACTACACCCAAAAACGGGTCTCTGACCAAATGGGGTAACCATTATGAGAACCCATTTCTGCCATCTTTGACATACCTTGACTGTAGTTTGCGCCCCAACAGATTTATCCATAGTTTTGGTATTGGAATCCGGAATTTTATGAGTGAAGTCAGATCTCAATAGAAACAGAATAGGGTAAATAGCCAATAATAGCCAATATAGACAACATCACAGACTCCATCTCTATACTGAGGTCACAATCAGGCTGCCAGCACATTGTCGATGCAGCGGTAGACATTGGTACCACTGACCATGCAAGCGACCTTAAGATCATTGTGGAATGTTAAAATTCCGTCAATTGGCAACCCTGGATGTGTAAGGAGAGTGTTCCGATAAAAAGTGCCATAAAATGGATGTTTTATAAACTTGAAACTTGTGCCTTATGAGAATCATTTTCTTCAACTTTCAAATTGTCATCTACTAACAGCCTAACCTGTACACAGTGTAACAGTAATGGCCGCTGTACTCTTCAGTTGGCAACCCCTGCATGTCTGTGATATCCTCCCCCCTATTCATTTTCAGTCATTGTAAATTAATTGTAATATTCATGAGAATGTACAATCTAGATGAAAATAATGAACCAAATTCTTATTTACGCGCTAAACATCGTTAAGTAGTGATGTTTCAAAACAATGCGTTATTATTTGAGAATGCTTTTACCTTGTAGCAGTACTAACGCGACTAGTGTCGTTTTTTGGAACCAATATTCTGTACTTCCCGATAACAACAACTGATAAGAAACAACAGGCCATTAGCATTAACGTGTTAAGTTCATTTGCTGTGTTTCATTTGAAATTATAATAGGTATTGTGGTTTTGTAGTTGGTTTGTTGCTAATTAATTTTGAATTCTCCCTTAAATGTTTACTTTTTAAATTTGAAATAAAAAACTTTGGAGATTCTGAATCTAGAATGACCGTCCCCCTTATAGATCCTAAATGCTCAAGAAAATGATCAATTTCGTACATTTTTTGTGTTTCAATTTTGTCTAAATTAGGTTTGCCTCGAGTAGAGGTTAGGAATGGGTGACAATGTGTAATTGAAGGATGAAAAATATACCTTTTCTCCCCTATTTTTCCTAGTTAAATGATGGCCTTTTCCCACACAAGGGAGATAACGTAGTGTTTCGTCAGATTACACGACAGCTCGTTTCATTGATTAATATCGTAGGTTGAACCGCTCGCTCTTGTCAGGTCATGTGAACCGTTCCACATGTTCGCCTCTCGGCCATCCATCATAGAAAAATGTACTTGTAGGTGGAACCGTCCCTCGCGTAGGTGATCAGATGTATGACTCGTCCGGTTTAAGGGGTTTTCTCCTCAAAATCAGACAATTTTGACAAAAATCGAGAAATTTTTTTCTTATTAATTTGAAAAATAATGGGGTTATTTTGAAAAGGGAATTTTGAAATTTTATTAAAAAATTATTCATATAGGGAGGGCCGGAGGCCTACTGAGCGCCAGCCGCGTAGTTTATGGAACAATTTGAGCTCACCTGAAGAGGTTATAGAGTTAAAATGGGTATCTACCTACCTATTTCAAAAGTGGGTTTTCAAGATTTCTATTACCCAGGCGTGTGGGGTATCGTTTTCGTATAAATTTTGGACGCTGAATCCAATGAGACGGATCCCGGAACGATTGGCACCCACCGGAAGAGGTTATGGGCCAAAATGGTTATCTATCTACCTATTTCAAAAGTGGGTTTTCGAGATTTCTATTACCTTAGGCAGTGTGGGGTATCAGTTTTCGATAAATTTTTGGACCTGAATCCAATGAGACGGTCCCAAGAACGATGGCACCCACCGGAAGGTCATGTCCAAATGGTTATCTATCACCTATTTCAAAAAGTGAGTTTTCGATATTATTCTATTACTCCAGGCGTGTGGGGTATCATTTGCCTAAATTTTTGGGACGCTGATTCCAATAAGACGGGTCCCGTGAACGATTGGCACAACCTCATCCGGAAGAGGTTAGGGGACGCTGAATCGATTGAAATGAGCCTCCATGCGCCTGGTCCGAGGAAGAACCAACCCCTGTTAATGAATTTGCAGCGTTCTTAACAATATTTTGTTAGGTAGTATATGTTGTAGGGACATACTATTTGATGACATACAAATTGTAAACCATGAACTGAATATTTGATAATTCAAATAATCAAATGCATATTAAAAAATCAACTGTTTAATTAAATTTATACGCGCATAATTTCTCGCGTGTTTTTCTCTTTCCTCTCGAAATTTGACGCCCATCGAGGAGTCCATCAATAATTCGACACGTTGAGACAAAAAGGCCGAGCATTTTTCACGTTGATGTCAGTCGTTGAGCCAATTATTTATCGCCAGAGGCCGCCAATTACTTTGCATTTCCTCTTTTAACGCTCGCCAATGGTGTTTTGACTTGGTCGCCTTTCATCTTCAATTCGAGCCTGTACTCAATTAAACCACCAAACCCTGATTTCGCTTTTACTGAAATTCCGCTCGAAAGAATGAGAGAGAGAAAGAGTGAAAAGTGTAGAGAGGGAGTGAGAGAGTGAGACTTCACCACATGAACCGGTTAAAACGCAAATTAGCCCTCGAAGACCCCCTAACCTGTCGCCTAACTATCTCAAATCGTTTTCTTCTCGGTCACAATCGCAGGGGCTAACGAACTGAAGATTGAAGACCTTCCAACTAAAGGAAAAAAAATTACCTCAAGATGGTGCGAATCACCTTTTCAATGGTTTTTACGTTTCGTTTTAAGGGATTTTCACCTCGAAATAGCAGCGCTCACTGCTCTAACTCCTTCTAACTTCAACTCGCTGTAAAATCCACGCTATTCAATCAATCAATTTGAATTTTTTACAACGTGTTTGTACGGCAGTGGAAAATTCAAGACATTTTTCTTTGGTATTTCATGGGAAGGAAGACCTAACTCATTATCCGAACATTGGTTCATCCGAATGTGAATTTTATACCCCGTTGTGGTGTTCTGAATTTGTGTACCATGACTTAGGTAAGAACTGGGCACCAAATCCAAATCCAAATCCTCAGAATCTTCATATTTTTTGGTATGGATCTCAAACAATACATTTGCTCACCCCGCTCAGTTGCCACTAACTTTCTCATTTCAAATGGGAACCCCAATTTTTTAATGCAAATTCGGATTCTACCAAAAATTACATGTAAATTTGACACCTCAAACAACATTTTTGATTGCGCGCAACATGTTCAGTGAGTACGCACAGTTGCGCAACCCCAAAATTGTCAAATAGTGACACATGAATTTTCATTGTTTTTAAAGATGATTCAAGTGATCATATTCATTTCTTGATTTGACTCAATTTTTGCGATATAGTGACCAAAATTGGTCGCAAACCGCTATTTTAGCTATTTTACAGTAAGGGTGATAATATTTGTTATATTAACATATATCCCTGAAATAAGCAGCAAATTCAAGCCAGTGGAAATAAATATTGTCATTCCTGAGAAAAAACACTGCAAATTCTTACACAGGGCAAACTTCAAAGGTAAAGGTAAACGTTACTATAATATATTATTATTACATATAAAAATTGTTATAATTTATAAAACATAGCTATAACAAATATGTTTTCAACTCAAAATGTGTTGGCAAAAATGACACCTTTCAAGTATGGAGGGCGTTTGAAACCTGCAGATTAGTTTGAATTTCTAAAATTTTAACTAATTTTGAGCCCACATCTTGCAAACGCTGCAAATTCTTACCCAGGGGTTGGTTATTCCGAAAACCGGGGAGCATGGAGACTCATTCTAATCGATTCAGTGTCCAAAAATTAGTGGAAAATGATACCCCACACGCCTACGTACCAGAAATCTCGAAAACACATATTCACAATGAGTAAATAGGCACCCATTTTGACCCATAACCTCTATTGATGGGCGCCAATCCTTCTGGGACCAATTTCATTGAATTCAGCGTCCAAAATTTAGTGGAAAATGATACCCAACACGCCTAAGTCGCCTAAAAACTTGAAAATCCATTTTTCAAAATACACATTTCAACCCCTACCCCACCCAAATTTGGTCCCATCGGGCTGAAAAGTTTTGAACACCAGAGGTAAGAACGAACCCCTGACCAAAATTTCAGATTTTTAGAAATTTTTCTACTACCGAAATCAGCATGGACGGCTGATTGAGGCCGTTATTTAAGAAATAATCAACCAAAATGTGAAATTTTAGAACATTTTCTGTATTTACTTATGAATTTGTGAAGTTTATTGTGACTTACCGTGGTCGTTTCCATTATGTAGCTTTGTTGCTCTGTGATTATTTTAAATGTAAATTATTTAAAATGGACCAAAACGTTTATGAAGCATTTTAATTTTTTTTTATTTTTATTTAACTATTAATTGCTACGCTACTTGTTTTGGTTGTTTTCATCATTCACTCGCTCTCGCAACCATTATCAGAATTGCGTTTTGTTCGTAATTTCGATTTATAAGATTTTTGATTAATTTTTGTAGACATGATGAACCTCGAGCCAGAAATAAGTTCGTTCTAAAGTCCAAATTTTACCAATTTTTTTTTTTTTTTAAATTTTAATTTAGTGAGGTTTCAAACACGCGAATACGCGGGAGATGAAAAGGTCGATTGGCCGCTATTTCACCACCTCATCCGGTCGCGGACCGATGCCGACTGAAGACAAAACCGGGTGAACGGGACGTTTAGGTTCGTAGGAAGCTTCCAGAGCGCTTGTGCCGGATTATCCATTCGATACATTTCGTTCGAAATCCTCAAAGGGGAAGTAGTACGAGGGAGATTGACTAAATTTGTTTATATTGGCTTCCTAGCCTGCAACCATCCAAAACTGCCTTGAAAACTTGATCGTCATCAAGTTGTGGACACCCCTTCTGTCCATATCTCCTAAATTCATCGTTCTTGGTATCACTTTGGATCTCAAGATCACTCTTTCTTCGTCCTAAATCATACTACAGGGTGTATATAATATTATTGTGAGTAAATTTACGATAAAAATACCCAAAACAGGAGGAAAATCTGAAGAGGAGACTCTTTCAGAACAACCAAAAAACGTTGCAAATTCTTTCATGACGGTTTATTATTCTTCAGAGCAAGATTATGGGGAAAACAATGATTGTGGATTGTCCAGGACTCATTCCAATTGATTCAGAGTTCGAAATTTAGTGGAAAATGATACCCCACACGCCTAGGTACCAGAATTCCATTCAAAATGGGTAGATAGGTACCAATTTTAACCCATAACCTCTTCCGGTGAGCGCCGATCGCTCCAGGACCCATTTTATTGAATTCAGCATCCAAAATTTAGTCGAAAACGATACCCCACATGCCTAGGTACCGAAAATCTCAAAAACACATTTGAGATGGGTTTAAAGATAACCACTTGGGCCCATAACCTCTTCCGGTGGCCGCCAATCGGCCCCGACCCATCTCATTGGGTTCAGCGTCCAAAATGTAAGGCAAGGGGGAAGTAGTACGATGGAGATTGACTAAATTTGTTTATATTGGCTTCCCAGCCTCGATGCAACCCTTCAAAACTGCCATTGACGAAGAAATAGTCTTAATGTAGTGGACACCCCTTCAGTCCAAATCTCCTAAATTGATCGTTCATGGTATCATTTTGAAGATAAATGTAACCCGCCGTTTCACCTAACGGGCTAGGGATCCAGAAATAGACCTAGGCGAATAAATTAGTGGGAGACTAAAGACTTTCACTTACCGTCCGGAATGTCGGAGATGGTCGGTCGTAGACGCCAAGTGCACCTGAATTTACCAAGCTCTGAGGAATGGGGTTTCGTGAGTGAAAGACAAGAGTTCAATATTGGCTTATAATAACGCAGTTGTCAGAAATATGAAATATGGAATGTCTCGGCCGAGAAGGATACTGATTATTACTTAATCTAGTTAATGAGTAGGTAGAAGTGAAGGGCTGAGGGCCAATGAATTTACGAGGTAGCTGAAGGCTCAGGAGTGTTTGATTTGAATAACGGTAAAAGTTGAAGTGATTTGTTAGCGTCCTCCCCTAATTCCTTTCTCTTTTCCTAACGCACGACAGACGACCTGCTAAATACTACGGTCACAATCTACAACTCCATGATCAGCTTTCTGGTGACTACACGTCAGGGCTTGGGCCAGATTTAAAGATTTGACTTTCGCGTTGCGAGGGTACGAGACAGGGTTATTTCGCCACTTACGTGCATCAACTCCTTCGGATGGAGACAACAGGGTGATGTCCTCTTCACGAGATAGAGGTATTTCGCCACTTACATGTATCAACTCCTTCGGATGGAGACAACAGGGTGATGTTCTCTTCGCTGCTCGGCTACGGTCAGGGGAACGCCGTCCAGGTCGGAGGAGGCGAGGCTCTTTCCGACGGAGGTCCGACGACTGGCGGTGCGTGGAGAACCCAGACTATTGGCCGTCGGTCGGGCGCGAACGGATCAACACTCGGGTCCGACGGGGGATTTTCAGTTCGTAATAGGGGTCCACTGTTACGGGATAGGAATTGGCTGATCTCCCAATTCCCGAGTTCTCACCCTGAAGGAACCACGATACACTCGTTCCTTCAGGTCACTTTCACAACACCGGGTCACAAGGGGTTGACTTGCTACGCGTCGGTTGTTCCGCTTCGATGTTCCGGTTCACTTCGCGTCGATGTCCCGGTTCACTTCGCTTCGATGTCCCGGTTCACTTCACTTCGTTCCGCCCCGAAACAGGTTGTTCCGCCCCGGAACAGGTTGTTCCGCCCCGAAACAGGTTGTTCCGCCCCGCCCCTGCCTCGCCTCGTCGGCGAGCAGGGGGGGCCAACCTCGTTTCGGAGATCCCAACTTTCCTTCACTTGAGTTCGGACACGACTGCTTCATGTTCCTTCTCCCAGTCCGCTCGTCAAGTCGCCTTCCCCTTCTACTCTCCCTGGGTGTCTTGCGCCGCCCATCGCCTAACCAATCCAATGAGGACACGCCCAGCTGGGTCAGGCGCTTGGAGAGGAGAGGGGTCGATCCGTACCCCGCCGCCGAAGTTTCTTGGCGGGGCGCTTGGAATCTGCCGCCCCGTTACACTCCTCCGATCTTTGGAGGCCGAGGTCTACCTCGGCAATTTTCCTTCCGGTGGGGGTGACTGGTGCGATGGGCATTGCGTCAGGTCGTTTTCCGGCTGTCGAGAGCATGATGGCGCTGATGTTCCAAGGTGGTGCAATGGGCGAGATGTGTCTTCCACTGGTCTTAACTTCTACTTCCCTACTATGCTGTGAAACATACAAACCGGCCCTTTTTTTAGTCTACTCTCACACTCCAACTCACACATTTCACACCCTAGATTTTGCTGCCATTAAGAAGGAAAAGGAAAACAAAAGGGGGGGGGGGGAGACCCAGGGAGTCCTGTCACGACTCATGAGGCACGGTCATTAGTAAAACAAGGTAAGTACTTGTGTTGTGCATTTTATTTCCAGATCGGGGTTCATCATGGCTTCGTCCTCGTCTGATGGGCTGCTGTTTTGGTGCATGGTTGCGAATTCACTTGTTAAATAAAGAATAAATAAATAAATAAATAAATAAATAAATAAATAATTAAAAAAAACAATTATAGAACCGATAGATCACTTTCTTGCGCACCAAGGACCGATAATTTCCCCACGAATCGAGAAAGGACTTCCCAGTTGGTAAGAGCTATGACGGGTCTGGAATCGGGATGTCAATTGGAGCTGAAGGCTCGTCGGAACAGTCCCGGAACAGAGGGCCTCGGGACAAGTGTCGGAACAGTCCCGGAACAGAGGGCCTCGAGACAAGTGTCGGAACAGTCCCGGAACAGAGGGCCTCGGGACAAGTCTCGGAACAGTCCCGGAACAGACCCGGAACAGACCCGGAACAGGGGGCCTCGGGACAAGTGTCGGAACAGTCCCGGAACAGAGGCCTCGGAACAAGCCTCGGAACAGTCCCGGAACAGACCCGGGACAGTCTCGGAACAGAGGCCTCGGAACAAGCCTCGGAACAGTCCCGGAACAGAGGCCTCGGAACAAGCCTCGGAACAGTCCCGGAACAGAGGCCTCGGAACAAGCCTCGGAACAGTCCCGGAACAGACCCGGGACAGTCTCGGAACAGAGGGCTACAGCGAGAGTGATGCTACTAGATAAATGAGCCAGTATTTAAATTTCGATTTATGGAAAGAAAGAAAAATGATACGGATTTGAAGTTAATTGACTCCTCACTCGCTTCCTCACACTCGGGCCGATTTGTTTGTTTCTTACAATTTTAAATTTCAGAATCTACAACTAGCACAATTTAAATTTCAAGATTATAAAACGCGACCCAATTCCTTCAGAGCTTTTTCTCACCAATATTCGCCTGGTCAAGATCACTTGTTGTGGATACGACAGAAATCGAGATTTCTGAAATATCCCACCGCTTGCCACCAAAAGATGTAACCCGCCGTTTCACCTAACGGGCTAGGGATCCAGAAATAGACCTAGGCGAATAAATTAGTGGGAGACTAAAGACTTTCACTTACCGTCCGGAATGTCGGAGATGGTCGGTCGTAGACGCCAAGTGCACCTGAATTTACCAAGCTCTGAGGAATGGGGTTTCGTGAGTGAAAGACAAGAGTTCAATATTGGCTTATAATAACGCAGTTGTCAGAAATATGAAATATGGAATGTCTCGGCCGAGAAGGATACTGATTATTACTTAATCTAGTTAATGAGTAGGTAGAAGTGAAGGGCTGAGGGCCAATGAATTTACGAGGTAGCTGAAGGCTCAGGAGTGTTTGATTTGAATAACGGTAAAAGTTGAAGTGATTTGTTAGCGTCCTCCCCTAATTCCTTTCTCTTTTCCTAACGCACGACAGACGACCTGCTAAATACTACGGTCACAATCTACAACTCCATGATCAGCTTTCTGGTGACTACACGTCAGGGCTTGGGCCAGATTTAAAGATTTGACTTTCGCGTTGCGAGGGTACGAGACAGGGTTATTTCGCCACTTACGTGCATCAACTCCTTCGGATGGAGACAACAGGGTGATGTCCTCTTCACGAGATAGAGGTATTTCGCCACTTACATGTATCAACTCCTTCGGATGGAGACAACAGGGTGATGTTCTCTTCGCTGCTCGGCTACGGTCAGGGGAACGCCGTCCAGGTCGGAGGAGGCGAGGCTCTTTCCGACGGAGGTCCGACGACTGGCGGTGCGTGGAGAACCCAGACTATTGGCCGTCGGTCGGGCGCGAACGGATCAACACTCGGGTCCGACGGGGGATTTTCAGTTCGTAATAGGGGTCCACTGTTACGGGATAGGAATTGGCTGATCTCCCAATTCCCGAGTTCTCACCCTGAAGGAACCACGATACACTCGTTCCTTCAGGTCACTTTCACAACACCGGGTCACAAGGGGTTGACTTGCTACGCGTCGGTTGTTCCGCTTCGATGTTCCGGTTCACTTCGCGTCGATGTCCCGGTTCACTTCGCTTCGATGTCCCGGTTCACTTCACTTCGTTCCGCCCCGAAACAGGTTGTTCCGCCCCGGAACAGGTTGTTCCGCCCCGAAACAGGTTGTTCCGCCCCGCCCCTGCCTCGCCTCGTCGGCGAGCAGGGGGGGCCAACCTCGTTTCGGAGATCCCAACTTTCCTTCACTTGAGTTCGGACACGACTGCTTCATGTTCCTTCTCCCAGTCCGCTCGTCAAGTCGCCTTCCCCTTCTACTCTCCCTGGGTGTCTTGCGCCGCCCATCGCCTAACCAATCCAATGAGGACACGCCCAGCTGGGTCAGGCGCTTGGAGAGGAGAGGGGTCGATCCGTACCCCGCCGCCGAAGTTTCTTGGCGGGGCGCTTGGAATCTGCCGCCCCGTTACATAAACATCACTAAATTATATTACAGGGTGTATACAGTATTACTGTGTGTAAAGTTACGATAAAAATGCCCAAGAGAGGAGGAAGATCTGAAGAGGAGACTCATTCAGAACAACCGAAAAACGTTGCAAATTCTTTCATGAGGGTTTATTGTTCCTTAGAGCAGGATTATGGAGAAAACCGTGAGTTCGGAGTGTCCAGGACTCACTCCAATTGATTCAGAGGTCGAAATTTAGTGGAAAATGATACCCCACACGCCTAGGTACCAGAAATCTCGAAAAAAACCATTCAAAATGGGTAGATAGGTACCCATTTTGACCCATAACCTCTTCCGGTGGGCGCCAATCGCTCCAGAACCCATTTTATTGAATTCAGCATCCAAAATTTAGTCGAAAACAATACCCCACATGCCTAGGTACCGGAAATCTTGAAAACACATTTGAAATGGGTAGATATATATGTACTCATTTGGGCCCATAACCTCTTCCGGTGGACGCCAACTGTCCCGGGACCCGCCTTATCTGATTCAGCGTCCAATCGATATAATGGTCTCATTTCGACATCGATCGGTCGCGTAGAATGTATCGATTGTGATGCACAGATCATGTACAGTACTTGTACAGATCATGATATTAGGTGAAGAGTTCAAATGAAGAGAGTAGCACTGTTATTGTAGTTATGTAGTTATCTTCTGCCTTCTGAATCTTTTCTTCTGGAGAGCTCAAATCTCGAGAAGAGCAAAAATACGGGTTTCGCGGTCTATAATTTTTTTCTCTCTTCAGTTGTTATCAGTATTTTTCCCACGTTCTCGACCTTAAACCCCTTTAAGGGCTCTGAGACGAAGAAATAGAGTGGGCTAAGGGTGTTTTTCGCCTCGTGATACTAATCCCAAGCGACATCTTCCTCTCGAGCAAGCATCATGAGTTTCGTCAACAGTTGAAATCACTGTTGACTTAAGCTCATCTTCTTGGCAAATCGTCATTCGTAGCAGAGCAAGAACATTACGAACAGGTGTAACAAGTTGAATGTTTCTTGTTCGCACTTTCCGAGGATGATGACGAGTTATAAGGGAAAATCTAATTAGCGTTGAGTTGAATTTATCGTCGTAATTTAACGCTTCTCTACTAGTGGTACCAGATCACACATAAATATACTGTTGGGTCGGATCCGACCATCCGCCTTTTTTCAATCACTGTTGCCCAAAAACGCTTGAAATCCCTAGAAAATATCTATTAATGCCTCTCTAAAGGAAGAAGAAAACAAAATACAAACAAACGTTTCAATGAAATGTATTACTTTATATACAACAAAATAAAAGCTTTTACCTCATTTCTGCTCAGCAGTCTTATAGTTTCAGACCCAAAAAGTGTCATGTCTGTGTCTGTTAAAAAAAACATCATTTAAACTGTAAAAATTCCTTTTCTCTTGGACCAGGATTTTGTTTGATTACATTTGTAGGTAGCTTTCTGGCAAACTTGAACGAATAGGCATGTTTGTCCAAATACTTCCTCCATCTTGTCCAAAGTTGTCCTTTGTCTGAGTTACCAAGATCGTCTTCTGAACTCCTCTCATTTACATCCTCCACATCAACATCAAATTCATCTTCAACTCTTAAATCAGTCAGGATCCCATCGTCAGTTTCAGAAGCGACTCCATTGTCAGACGTAAGATCATTTGATTGCCTTCGAGATCATTTTCTTCAAGGGATTGTCCCTGAATTGTTGTAAAATCTCTTCAGGGGTCGAAAAAATCTTGTTAAATGCCACTTTTTGAGAAAAAAAAAATACATTGTATGATCACGTAAGGTACCTATTGCATACATATTGGAAACCCCAATAAAGAAGAAAGAAATTGTCCCATTATTTTAGATGCCAGATAGCAAATAGCATCCAGGGTGCTTCTTCCTGACGTAGGCTACAAAAGAACGGTATAGAAACGTGGAAGTTTCAGGATTTTTAGAAAAATGAATATTTCGCAATACTGAGTTTATATATTAGCATTTGTAAATGCCTAAAAGTGTGCATATATTGTAAATTAAAATCTTCACATATCGATTCTTAAAATTGCCATATGCAGCTTTTTACCTTCTTTCTGCACTCTGACAGACATATCCAAACCTTCTGAATGACAACTAATCGGCCATTTTACCCACAATACCTACTGGATCGCTAATTAGCCTGGGTTTGGCAATTTATTGTCCGCTTTTGGACCTTCTAAACTGTATTTTATTCTAATTAAGAACCTTATATTGAAAAGAATATTTCCCTTGTTCGGTTAAGAACCAATTTAACTAATGTTGTTCATGGTTGGTTCACATCAGAAATCAATGACTTCTTTGTCCTTATCGATACTACAAATTGATCGATAGAGGTGATAGATCTGTATTCTAAATTCGTCATTATTTTAGATGCCAGATAGCAAATAGCATCCAGAGTACTTCATTCTAATGTAGGCTTCAAAAGAACGGTATAGAAACGTGGAAGTTTGAGGATTTAGTACAGGTATAGGAAAGAGGAATATTTCGCAACACTGAGTTTATATATTGGCATATGTAAATGCCTAAAAATGTGCATATACATAGATCCAAATCTTCACATATCGATTCTTAAAATTGCCATATGCAGCTTTTTACCTTCTTTCTGCACTCTGACAGACATATCCAAACCTTCTGAATGACAACTAATCGGCCATTTTACCCACACTGCCTACTGGATCGCTAATTAGCCTGGGTTTGGCAATTTATTGTCCGATTTTTGGCCTTCTAAACTGTATTTAATTCTACATAAAATTTTCAAATATTTGGCATCGAAAAGAATATTAACGTTATTCGTTTAAGAAACCAATTTAACCATTTTTGTTCATGGTTGGTTCAAATCAGAGATCAATGACTTCTTCGTCCTAATCGTTACTACAAATTGATCAATACAGGTGATAGATCATATTCTGAATTCGTCATCCTTTTTTGATGCCAGATAGCAAATAGAATGCAGGGTGCTTCTTCCTGATGTAGACTTCAAAAGAACGGTATAGAAACGTGGAAGTTCATATATTGGCTTTTGTAAATGCCTAAAAGTGTGCATGTGTAATGATTCCAATTTTCACATATCGATCCGGGCTCTACCTACATCTAACCTACAACCCCCACCAACCTACGAAATACCAAATGCCTACCAATTCAGTATATATTATGGTACTGGGTAGAAGACAAGGAACAACTCGAACCAGCCTCAAACACAATTTTATTATTAACAGCAATCGATCAACTTGATTTCAAGCTCGAATTACTAATAATGATGGTCCAGGAGTTGAATTTATAACGCAACCAAAACTCATTGATAAGCAAAAACGCTCAGTACACCTCTCAATTTTAGCTCTGCACATGCAAAATATACAAAAATTAATGTCATGTAAATGTCATGTCAATTGTAAATATCGTAATACATGAAAGAAAATAAAGATAATATAATTCACGGAGAAAGAAATGTGAGTTAGAACGAATAAACCATTTATTATGGCAACAAAACAATACTCAAATCACTCATTATACATAGATGACTGTCAATCAAGCCAATATTTTGACTTATGCCATCACCAAGTGTATTTTGAGGTTCATTAGAACGCCAAAACAACATGACTTCTTAACCTCAAACTCATTTTGAGGAAACAGTCTTGATACAAATTGAAGTATTTACACCAAATGAACACACATTTCTGACGATGACGTACTTAATCAAACAATGGCGAAGAAAATTAGAGTTCTTTCATTAAAAAATGAATTATAATACTATTTTGGAAGTATTTCAAACAATTAGGAATACATTGGAGGTGGACATGTGGACATGGTGTGTAAACTCAAGAGGAGTCTTCTTCTTGTTCAACTTTCTTTTTCTTCTTGGGACAGCTGGAGGAGGTGTCGGTGAGGCCTCTTTTCTTGCTGCGTTCTTCTTCTTTTTCCCATTTTCTGAAAAAAAATGAGGTTGAAAGATGAGAAATTGTACACTGGATTTAGAAATCAGACGAAGAAAGCAAATCTGAGATAAGTTTCAACATTTTTCAATGCCAAAGCTGTCAAGGAAGACTACAATGCTAAAGTGAAGGTTATCATTTTGACACAACCTACTGAGGAGGTTATACAGATAACACATGTAGCAACAGAACAAAGGTCACTCTAATTTTCCATAATTTGGGCACTCTAAACGCTACATGCAGATGGAATGAACATAGAGCTGAGATAATGGGAACTGTCAGTTATTTGATAAACTGTGATTCCCTATAAGTTTTCAAAATGGCTGCTCAGAGAAAAGGGCTTAGTAAAAAGGAACATTTTGGCCAGAATTGGAGAAGTTGACCTTTTGCATGAAAGCATAGGTTGATTATCAAGGAATAACTACCAAAATGCAGGTTATCATCTTAACAAAACCAACTGAGGAGGTTATACTTTTCCTTCAAGAATGAATGCAGCAACTTGTACCCGTTTTCCACATGTGCAAGAGAAAACGTTTCCAAGATAACACAATGTGTTATCTTGTCATGTTGCAACAGAACAAGTGTCACTCTAATTTTCCAAAATTTGGAAACTCTAAAAGAGAGATGCAGATGGAATGAACATAGAGCTTAGAGAACAGGAACTGTAAGTTATTTGATGAACTGTGACTTGGAATAATTGGTTTTCAAAATGGCTGCTCAGAGCCCAGGGCTTAGTATAGGGATGGCGGTTTTCAGAAAAAAAAACGGTTTTCGGTTAAACCGGTTTTTTCCACCTCCTGTTTAACCTGGTGGTTTAAATAACTTAAAATAACCGGTTTTTCTAAAAACCGGTTTTTTTAAAAACAGGTTTTTTACTTCCATGAAAATGGAAGTATGGTGATACCCTCGAAAACGACTTTTTGAAATAAGCCTCCAAATGAGCCCAAAATTTGCTAGAATACATTTCAGACAATTTTACTGAGAAAGTGAGAAACTGATAACAGATAAAGAGAACTGTAGAAGCAGAACCAGCAGAATTTTGGAAATTTGGAATCGAGTTACGGAACAGTGTTGCCAATGGTTATTAAAAATCCCTCACTGGAGGGCAACGACTGCCGTTTAGATTAAGAAATTTCATTAAAATGTTCTCTTTTTTTTCAGTTTTGTGTTGTAATGGGTCAGGAAAATTATTCCGGTTTTTAGGTTTTTTTTAATAAAAAACCGGTTTTTTACCGACCAAAAAAAAAAAACCTAAAATAACCGATTAACCGAGAACAAAAAACCGGTTTCCGGTTAAAACCGGTAGGTTTTTCCCATCCCTAGCTTAGTAGTGTTGGCTCTACTGTACCCTCCCTGCTGGTTATCCAATATTTTGTCCAAGAATAGTCTGCACAGAGGAGTGACTTAACCTTTGTAGCCATCTGTGCTCATAAACAATATAAAGGGCATTCAGAAAAGTTCTAGCCACAACAACGCCCTCTAGCCAAACCAAGCCTAAGCATCAAGAATGGGCTTTTGGGGGGTTTTTGGTAGTAGAAAATTTTCTAAAAATCTGAAATTTTGGTCAGGGACCCGTTTCCGGCTATAGTTGGTCCTCGAAACATTTCAACCCGATCGGATCAAATTTGGGTGGGGTAGGGGTCAAAATGTGTATTTTGAAAAATGGATTTTTGAGATTTCTGGTACCTAGGCGTGTGGGGTATCATTTTCCACTAAATTTTGGACGTTGAATCTAATGAAATGGGTCCCGGAACGATTGGTGCCCGCCTGGATGAGGTTATGGGTCAAAATGGGTACCTATTCACCCATTTCGAATGTGTTTTCGAGATTTCTGGAACCTAGGCGTGTGGGGTATCGTTTTCCACTAAATTTTGGACGTTGAATCTAATGAAATGGGTCCCGGAACGATTGGTGCCCTCTGGATGAGGTTATGGGTCAAAATGGGTACCTTTTTACCCATTTCGAATGTGTTTTCGAGATTTTTACGTACATAACCCAGAGAATGATGATGCTTATCGTTACGTCCTTTTCATTCCAACCTGTACTTGGTCAAATATTAAAAATCACCTGTACAAATAGCGAAGGAGGACGTTCGTCTTTTCGTTGACGATGATAATTTCCGACGGAGAATCTTTCGTCTGAACATAAGTCGAAGGGCGTTTTGACGACCGCGTCGAACCGGAATAACGAGTGAAATTGTCCGCGTTGTAGGACGGAAGTCCCGTCACGAAATCTGACACGATCGACATTTTATCTGAAATATTAGAAACGAAATGGATTAGAGGCGACAGAGGCAAGATAACTCATGGCAGTTGTTGATTGGTTGACAAGGCAAGGCCCTAAGAGATGATAAGCTTGTGTCGATTATTGTCGATATCGACCATATTCCTTCGTCGACTGTTGACCATAGCTTAAAGAGAATGATGACTGCTGTTGCATCACCGAAGCAGTCGCTTCTTGACAACAACCAGTTGAACCTGGAATCATCCTAAATGGTCGAAGAAGTTCAGACAGGCCTGTTAACCCTAGAATAGGCGTGTGGTATAATTTTCCACTAAATTTTGGAAACTGAATCCAATGAAATGGGTCCCAGAACGATTGGTTCAGCAGTTGAGACTCATTGCACGTCATTTAAAATTGGCTGACAGCAGGTGTCGCAGCAGCAGCTGACTGATTTGGTTTTGCGGTCTCGGCTACAATCGCAAAATCCACATTTGGCATACTTCTCAAGTTGTTCTGGAGGATTGTTCAATGGTTGTGGGTTGTTTTCGTACGGCAATGTACCCTTATAATAGCTTTCAGACTCCTGGGGATACCCTTTACTTCATTACGCCTTATAAGTTCAGTGGCCAGGTCCAACAAGTAATCTTCTTCTGATTCGGTCCTCCCACTTCACCATCCCATGCAGAATACAAGCATTGGCTCCTCCTTGGTCCAACATCCCAAAAAAAACCTCAATGTCCATCTGCGGGTCGGACATGTCCTTCATGCACGTCATCTTCTCTGGGCGCATTGCTGCCCAATCTTTGCTAGCCCAGTTTGGCCTGTGGGTGCCCTGAGTTGGCCTGCGCTCCTGCAATCTCATTTATGTGCCATTCTCGCCAACCAACATGCGTTCTTGTCCTCTCTGCTGACTTCCCAGAATGGCTAACTTGCTGCCGGCCGAGCATGACCTGCTCTCAATCTCCCTTTGGTCCTGTCTCACTGAAATCTTCTCACTCTCCTGACTTATCCTTGGTGCCTTTACAGTGTTGAACCTTCATCCCATTATTATTTCCAACTCATGGCCTGCGTGCGAATGCATCTTCTGTAATTGGGCATGTCCCTGGGTGCCCTGCGCTCCTGCAATCTCATTGATGTGCCATTCTCGCCAACCAACTACATGCGTTCTCGTCCTCTCTGCTGACTTCCCAGAATGGCTAACTTGCTGCCGGCCGAGCATGACCTGCTCTCAATCTCCCTTTGGTCCTGTCTCACTGAAATCTTCTCACTCCCCTGACTTATCCTTGGCGCCTTAACAGTGTTGAACCTTCATCCCATTATTATTTCCAACTCATGGCCTGCGTGCGAATGCATCTTCTGTAATTGGGCATGTCCCTGGGTGCCCTGAGTTGGCCTGCGCTCCTACAATCTCATTGATGTGCCATTCTCGCCAACCAACTACATGCGTTCTCGTCCTCTCTGCTGACTTCCCAGAATGGCTAACCTGCTGCTGGCCAAGCATGACCTGCTCTCAATCTCTCTTCAGTCCTGTCTCACTGAAATCTTCTCACCCCCCTGACTTATCCTTGGTGCCTTTACAGTGTTGAACCTTCATCCCAGTTTGGCCTGCGCTCCTGCAATCTCATTGATGTGCCATTCTCGCCAACCAACTATATGCGTTCTCGTCCTCTCTGCTGACTTCCCAGAATGGCAAACCTGCTGCCGGCCAAGCATGACCTGCTCTCAATCTCCCTTCAGTCCTGTCTCACTGAAATCTTCTCACTCCCCTGACTTATCCTTGGTGCCTTTACAGTGTTGAACCTTCATCCAACTCATGACCTGCGTGCGAATGCATCTTCTGTAATTGGGCATGTCCCGTTCATATGAAATAAATAAATAAAAACGACTAAAGCCTCCTTTGTAGCCTGTTTCCAAGAATGACTTCGGAATTTCAGCAATATCTGCATCCGACAGAAACTCCTTTCTACAGCTCATAACTGTACGAAAAAGACAAGAAACACTGTTGACCAGGAGAAAATTGACTTGTTACAAGACAGTGGGGTGTCCAACACCCCAAGCTCAATCTGGACGCTACATGGCTACCTGTCATGAAATGAACGTTTTGGCGAATGTGGCAGGTTGATGGAGAGTGAAAAAGGTTTTACATGGAGGGGTGAAGGAATATCTCAGAAGCCAACAACACTCGTTGAAACTTTGGGGTGTCAGACACCGCACAGTGTCGTTCTAGGGTTAAGCAACACCGAAGAAACTCCATAAGCAAGATGCAAGAGCCACAAACGGCCAAGAATGCGATTTTCAGGTTATTTGAGCACTGACAAGGTCCTTTGCCTGATTGCGACATGGATTCCATTCATCCAAGTCTACACTAAGTTAATTCTTCAATCTAATCTCATTCAGCTAAAACCAATCTAAATTGAGTATTACATTTAAATTTAAACAAAACAATCCCAAATAACATAATTGTCACGTTTCAAAAGGCAAAAGAAATCACCTTGAACGCCTCACCTGTGCATGCGATCGTCGCGTAAGATGTTCTTCGTGTTCAAATTTTTCGTTTTACTGGAAATTTAATTGCACAAAAAGGACGAAAATACACGAACGTGTGCCCTCGATCAAGATATACGTGGAAAGGGTGGTTCTGTGTGACTTTGTTCACATACGACTTCCACTTTTTGGTCGCACGTTAACGTTACTTGGATTGTTGTTGTTTCTACTTTACTAGGAGAGTGTAGAGGACCGCTGGTGGTGCCTGAGTAATGCCATCTTGCGTGTTTTTCTGTAACTAGAAGTAGCTTACGATTTCCTACATGAAATCTTAGTAGGAAAAGCTATTATCGGGACAATTTTATTCTTCGTGATGAATAAACCGCTGTATATTCCTTCAAAATGATTCATTATTCTTCAGTGTAGGAGTATGAGGAACGTGGTGAGTGTTCAGGACGCATTTCAATCGATTTAGCGTCCCAAATTTAGTGGAAAATGACACTCCACACGTTTAGGTACCCGAAAATATCAAAAACCCGGTTTCAAAATAGGTAGGTAGGTGGCCATTTTGACCCAAAAACCACCTCAAGCGGGCGCCAATTGGTCTGAAACGATCTCAGCGTTCAAAAATTAGTGGAAAATGATACCCCTACGCGCCTAGGTACCAGAAATCTTGAAAACACACATTCGAAATGAGTAGATAGGCACCCATTTGACCCATAACCTCTTTCAGTAGACGTCAATCGTCCCAAAACCTGTCTCATTGCATTTAGCGTCCAAAATATAGTGGAAAATGATACCCACATGCCCAAGTACCAGAAATCTCAAAACCACACATTCAAAATGGGTGGATAGGTACCCATTTTGACCCATTACCTCATCCAGAGATCGCCAATCGTTCCGGGACTAGTCTCATTGAATTCAGCGCCCAAAATTTAGTGGAAAATGATACCCCACAAGCCTAGGTACCAGAAATTTCAAAACCACACAATCAAAATGGGTGAATAGGTACCCATTTTGACCCATAACCTCTTCCGGTGGGTGACAATCAATCCGAGACTAGTCTCATTGGATTCAGCGTCCGAAATTTAGTCGAAAATGATACCCCACACGCCTTGGTACCAGAAATCTCGAAAACATACATTCAAAATGGGTAGGTGGGTAGCCATTTTGACCCATACCCTCTTCAAATTGGGTCTGATTCGAGCTGCAGCGTTTCAAGGACCATCCAAAAACGGAAAAAAGTATCTGATAAAATTTTCAGATTTTTAGAAAATTCCGTACTAGAAAAAACTGAGGGTACCGTGGATGGACATTTAGCCTTGTTTGATATAGACATCAATAGAGGTCTGAATCGATACTACACTGATCGATAGAGGTTAGTATCCATGGAGAAACTTTGTGTTTGGAGATTTAGCGTCAAAAATTTGATGAAAAATGATACCTCACACGCCTAAATGCCAGAAAAACCCCCAAATTGAGTTTCAAGTCACATTTCTACCCCTACCCTCCCTAAATTTGAGCCCTGAAACATTTCAAGGCCTAACTAAACCAAAATATGATACCTGATCAAAATTTCAGATTTTTAGAAAATTGTTTACTACTTAAAACGACATTAATAGCGTTTTATTTACCAATTCCATCCACCAAAAGAGGGGAAAACACACTTGAAGCAAATGAAAATACGGGCTCACAAACTTGAAAATTGTATTTCACATAAATTAATTTTTTTTTAATGTTACGCATAAAGTATGCTATTATGTACAGACTTGTTGAAACCAGACTAGATTTCAAAATAGAATTCCAAATGGCGCGTTGGCCTTGCAATATCTCTAACTTAAACAATTTATTGACAGTAAGTTACTTAATTGTACTTAAAATATGATTCAGACAGGAAAAAAGTATATCATGGTTATTGAAATTAGGTGTATCAGCAATTTGAACAATATTTCATGAATAGCTGCGGTTGTAGTTGTTGTAGTTTAACAGTTCACTGTAGAAATCTGTAGAAATCTGCAGCCTTACGCTTGTCATACATCTTTTCAGTAGCGAATGATGGCTTTTAAAAATCAATTTAGCCATCACCAAGCCAAAAATTTGAAAATTCAGTCACACTTGAAGGGTGACTTAGTATCTCTTAGAAAAACGTCAATTTTTAACAATACTTATCACATACAAACCTCATCATATTGATATGCAAACACGAGTTTTACTCACAAAATATTGACAAATCAAACAAAAGCACGAATTTACACCAATACACAATTTATAAATAATTAAAATCTTGTGAATTATGAGTACAAATTGTATTTTCGTGGTAAAACAATTGTTATAAAAAGACTTACATTCAATTTATTCATGAAATTGTTGTGAAGAATCGTCATTAACACTTGAAAGAAGAGTATGGTTAATCTTTATTGTATTTTGTTTTAGTAATTTTTGATTCAGGAATGTTTTTTTTTAGTTTCTTATAGCTCCCTGGTTGTGAATAACCGAGGAAACTGTCGCCATTTTGAAAAAAATCGTCTTTAGTGTCCTGGCAACAAGCCATGGTGGACAGTTACTCTTCTGGTTTTTGAAGGAAATGATTCATTTTCGCCATATTTCTGCCTTGAATGAATTAAAAACTGTTAATGGTCAATCTTAAACATTAAATCAAAAGCCAGTTTTCAATAAAAAATTATTATTTTTTCAAAAATTGTTGATATTTCAGTTGTTTTGTAAAGAGAAATCGTATTTACATGGAAATACTTACACATAATCTATCCAACACTACACAAGAATAGTTTCATGTGAGTTGATAAAAAGTTACCTATATCGTTATTAATTTTTTTCAAATAAGCTGGGAAAATTGAAGATTGAGAAAACGTCTTAACAAAATTTAGACAAGTTTTCTATAAATAAAATTGAATTTTAATAATTTTCTCAGATTGTTCATTTATTAAGTAGTTTAAATAAGATGATAAATAATGTACTTTTTCAACGCATAATATGCGCATGAAGGTAACGTAATAAGTAAATGAGCACCGAAGAATTTTCTTTCAGCAGAATTTAAACAAAAATTCAATTTTGTAGGCCATTTTAAGTCTTTTTCTGGACCCACTTTTTGGTATTACGACCATTTGGACAAATGTTGAATTTAATTTTAAACATAGGGGTTGAGTTTATGGTCAATTTTGTTGTACAGTTTTCCCTTGAAGGAGATTTCGAGCTGTAAATAAATTTAAGTTTTCGTTTGGACGTCAAAATCATTAAAATGTTGCAGTAGATTTCAATACATTTTTCGTAGAAATGTCATTTTCAACTTCAATCAGCGGTGGGATGTCAATTTGATGCTGATGATTTGAAGACCAGTGGTGGGATTTCATGACAAATGACTGAACCAAAAAGTAGACAGTAAGTACGAACAAGTCTCAACTGGTTTAGACATGTCTAGTTCGACCGGCTCGAGCGTCTGTAATGGCACCCCACAGCTCAATGAGCATGTCATCGCTGAAAGCAAATTCAGCCAAATCGCTTGAGTCAATCGCTTCAGCAAATTCCATTGAATTGACTTTGCCCTCAGCCGTTTCCCAAATTTGAGTCGCTGCAACAAAAAATGCAATTAAAAAGGTTAATAAATATCAAGGAAAGGATCAGCTATGAGCCAATTATTCCGCTAGGTTCGCTAGTGGCAGTTAACAAGTGAGTCTCTACCTATTTGTTATCCTCTTTCTTAGCCAGATTTGCCAGCAAATGCATTTTGGATGACAACAATGAAAACAAAATTCACCAAATGACATTACTTAACAAGATGTGACTGTACAACAGAAGAGAAAATAGCTTAGGACCTCCATAATGGCTGACTGAATAGGTTAGGATGACCCTGTGGTCCCTCAGATTGATTTTTGGGTTATTCTGTTCAATATGCCATCAATGGATTGTACTAACACCATATTCCGACTCGTTTCATCATCTTGAATAATGAACAAAACCATGAAACAGCCAAATAACAAGCACAAAGATCAGGAAAAGAGGCTAAACTCTGAGCTGGATTCTAAAATTTTTGGGAAAGTGTGATTTTCCAAACTGGTGCATATTACAAGGGCATCAAAGTTCTGGATTTGGCAGGGTAAAACCCATTTATTGACAACAAAATTTCTGCCTTGGCTGACCAAAATTAGACAGAATGTGCCTGTCTTCAACAACACAACTATTTTGATAAGGGAGAATATGAGCGAATAATCAAAACAACAAGGTAGAAGAGATTACTAGTTGATCAGCTAGCCATGAGATAGCGCTACTGGCAGTGTGCAACCAGCTCTTGAGATCAGGTTATGTTACATGGCCGCTCAATACTTCCTGCTTGATGATCCCCATGGTTTGTAGCTATGCATCATCTTCATAACAGCGTGGCTACCCATTAACAGAAAGTATAAACTCGGAGGAGTGTCTTGCCCCTGTGCATTCAAGGGGACTGCTATTGGGCGTGGTGGTCGATAGGTGAACCGCTTCTTATCATTCTTGTAAATGATAGTGGATCTTAACCTGTGAATTGTTCTACTGCTTATCAACCCCGATTGTTTCTATTTTGCTTCCAAATCTCATTTCGTTCTGTACTAGTTATTCTAAATTTGCTTGGCAATGGCAGAATATGACAGTTGTGGCATAAGTTTTAGGAAGGTGACCTACCTGCAGGATTGCCAAGTATTTCACAGCAAGACGCCATTCAAGTGCAACTATTGCTCCTTCATAACCCGTTACAAATGCCTTTTGAAGGCGCACATCGTAGACCTGGTTTATCATTGTAAGATTTTCAGTTGAAATAATGAATGTAACTACCTATTATATAAAACTTTTAAAAGAATTCCCAAGCTCTTTCCAAGAATATAAGGAATTTTGAAAGAAATTACAGGGTTCTTTTGTGCAATCATGTGCCTATGTGACGTTACCTGCTTATCTAGGTTAATTCGGTTACTACACATGTGCAACCAATGGAACTAGGAAGGATCAAGATTAATGTTAGTTTTCATTACACCTAGGTATGCAATAATTCCTGCACGACGAAAAGTTTTCTTTTTGGGTTTGGGCGGTAAATGACCAAGTGGTAATGCAATCTGTGGTTGATGCCAAGAAACATTGATAAGAACTGGTGCACCAATCCATTGTTCGCGCAGGGTACTAGCTGTCCCTTTGAAAGCACAGGGTCAAGTCACTCCTTAAACTCAGTCATGCCTGTCACAACCAAAATTCAATGTGTTCTTGCCTGCAAGAACATTCTTTGTATGTCCGTTCCAGACAATTTATATAGAAAACTGGCATTAAGATCATGAACTTGTAAGAAATACATACAAAAGAAATTTGAAAGAAAATTAAATAATAGATCAATATTGAAATTTTCATTGCATATTGAAGCCAAGCTAAGCGATTCATATTTGAAATTTCAACTAAATAACTCACCTAATTCGTTATCATTGATACCCATGTAGTTTTCTAGAAGCCTGTTGATGTTTTCCATGCCAAGCTCCATTTCTTTGTCAGGCTGAAAACATTAAGTGGAAGGTCACATTTATGTTCACTCATATGATGTATAATGCTTAATGGAGGATTGGAGACAACAATCACAAAGAGGTTAAGGATGCACTGTAAGACATCATCTATATCTATCTATGTAGTGTATTATTGCCTCCATATTGAAACAAGAGGTTCAAAACAGGGCTTGTAAAGGAATTGGCTGTCAGGGGTTAAGCAGATCCACAAAGCATGGCATTGTTTGACAAATGATTCATTGACTCTGATGCCACCTGTGATTGTTTGGTGTCTTCTTTACTGCAGAAGATAGACACAAATGAAACAAAACTTGGATGTCTGTGAAGAACTGCATACAACTTGTCCGCATTTGCTACTCAAATGATATGCAGAAGCAAAAGTGAGTGGAACGAGCAGTTATATTGTGCCATGTACAAGCATGATCTAACCAGAAATGATAACAATTGAAGGTTTTGCAGAGTTTTAATCACTAAGGTGACAAATTAGCGCTTACTTCTTCCATAATTTGGGCTTGGCCATTTGCTTTAAACCGAAGCGTCTCTTTCCCGCTGCCATAGTTTTTCTTCTTGCCTTTCTGGCTTCCTCGGGCTTCAATATTTCCTGTAAATTAGAAATACAAGTCATAAAAAGATTGAAGAGAAGTAAGTACAGTGTAGGCCTGCTTTGACTAGACAGATGCTGTGTTTGTTAATGAAGCGCGCTCTGTCAAAACGGGCCTGAATAGAACTGTTAAAAACTTACCAAAACCAGCACGAATGGGTTCAACCAGCCTGAGAGTGAAAGTTGAGCCCAATGGGATTTCTTTCAACATTTTAGCAACTTCAAAGTGTCTTCTTCCAATGAGGCTTTCATTGTCGATTTTCTCTATGTGGTCACCAACCTGCAGAAATCAATTGACGGTCTTTTAGAAACTCGATTGTGCAATTGTTGTGGGCAGAACTACAGAAAAACATTTCAGTTTGAACATTGGCAACAGTTAAACAGACTACGTCCGTGAAAAATCTGTAGAAACTGCAGAAAACCACTAGCATTCTGTGGTATTGTAAGTATGGTGGTTGATAATTGAGGCAGAAGGGAGGCAAACTTTTTATTGGCCTAAAATCTGTAGATACTGTAGAAAACCGCAAGCATTCTGTGCCATGGTGGTTGATAACAGTGGCAGAAGTCAGCCAAACTGTTTGTTAACCTAAAATCTGTATAAAATCACGAACATTCTGTGGACTTGTAAGCATGGTGGTTGGTAACAGAGGCAGAAGTCAGGCAAACTGTTCGTTGGCCTAAAATCCAATATTTCAAGCAAAAATTTGTCTAAAATTCACATTGCACTCTCTCGAGGCAATCTTGTTGCCCAAATACTAACTCTCAACAATGCTAGCATAGTCTTTTGGGTATTTGCCCACACTTAGCATAAATGCACTCACCTGAATGTAATCAATCTTATCAATGATGCTTCCTTCTTTGATACGTTTGATGAAGGAGTACCCAGCGCCATTGTCTGTAATTGTCAGTCCGAGGGAATCATCTGTCTTGGTTATTTCAATTTCTTTAGGTCGACCTGACAGGAAGAGTAATATAAGTGTGATTACAAATAATACAAGTAAAATCAATCATAAAATTTATTTGAGAAAGCACTCATGATCACCAACATCAAATGATGAATAACACAAACTGGCAGCAACTGCAATATTAATTTGACAAGTCCCGCTAGAGCTCAGGGCAGTCATATTCCTTCTGTAATAGCAGCCCTGCTTTCACTGTTATAGCAGTGTCTCTCATAGCCTACTTTTAGCTCTTTCTGTTCTACTATGGTTCAACACCAGTCCTGTTTTTGGCCTTTGATATGAGCAAGAGCTAAAGATCTATTTAGCATACAATTTGGACATAAATGATGCTGTGCTTGATACAATTTGGCCACCTGTAACAATATTATGGCTCCTCCATAAAATGGTGGCAGTGGATGACAACAAATCAGATTGATTAGATAAAATGATGTGATAGCATAGTGTTAAGGGACTGTCATAAGAATTGAATTGTCAAATGATTCACAAGTATACTTCTCAAGACACTATGTTGAATAGCATTGACCAAAAGAATCATTTTTCACTAAGCATAACATTTGGCATGCATGATGATATTCTTCTAGTTGCTTGGTTCTTATGAACAACCTGAAGATCCAGGTTTTTTTACCCAGTGTTGCCACATGACAAATTCAAATTTGAAAAAAAAAACTTAAAATTGTATCCACCATAACTCAAATTGATTAAATAAATTGTCAAACCTTTTCTATGGGCGAATATGAAGTCTTCCAGTCCAATTTGCCCTCCAAGTAGTTTCGTCATGTCCACTTTGTGTGTGTTCAAAGTACAGAAAAGGATCTGAAACAGTGAAATTGTCTGTTATTATGATAAATTATGCTTTTGTATTGCGATGCATTGGAGGAATCCGTCGTTTTACTCAAATATTTCTCTTATTGATAAGAAATCTTCACCAAAAATACTTATT
The DNA here is from genome assembly GCA_019603395.1 of Cyrtorhinus lividipennis. Taxonomy (NCBI): domain Eukaryota; kingdom Metazoa; phylum Arthropoda; class Insecta; order Hemiptera; family Miridae; genus Cyrtorhinus; species Cyrtorhinus lividipennis. Next base: position 31,250,166 of record CM033998.1, on the reverse strand, counting down.
TTATAAGCGGTTGGATGTTGGTTTATAGGTGATTAACTAAACTGCTTGATAATTGAGGTTTGAGGGTGAGTGTAATGGTTTTTCTGGTGCTTATGTATTAGAGGGATCCTCAAGCGTTGCAGCTGAGGCAGACACACTGTAGACTGAGTTGACTGTTGAGATGAAATTGCCCAAATTTTGTCAGTTTCTTCAGGAAAATGAGGGATTTTCTGCATTTTTTCCCCAAAAGTGTGATGCCTGTGATGTGGCATTTGAACTGAAAATTGAATCAATCATTCGACAAATGAATTAGTTTAAATGCAGTTTCAATCATTCAAAATTTTTCATTCAATGATTTCCCTAAATTTATAAATTATGTACACAATTGCTTAGTTATGAAGAATGGATTTTGTTAAAGTAGAGGTTTAGTGCACACATTAGCGCCCCTACAGTGCTTTTCAAACACTATCATATTCCATACCTTCTGTATGTAGTCAGGTCATTTTGCACTGCCAACTAGATCCCGTTTACCCACCCTACCCCAGGGTTACCAGATCTCCCATTTTAAGGGTGGAATATCCCTCTTTTAGGCAATCTCTCCCCCCCCCCCCTCAATGCCTTGTTTTCAATGAAAAATCCCCCATTTTTTTTTTCAATATAATCCAAAAACAAATCCAATCATCCGCATAACTTGGGATAGGATTTTCCATGCCTAAAAAGGGAAAAACAACCCTTATATAGCCCATGTTGAAGAGTAATTTGAACTTTTACTCAGGAATGGAGCCTTTTTGGGCAATGGTTTGTCGTACATTGTTCAGTCAGTTCATTAAGATATACCCATTTTGATAAAGATAAAACTTGAGTTGAAACTATGGCTGATAATAATTTATTTTATATTATGTAAAGTAGGTTAAAGAAGGTAAAAGTCATAAAACCGGCTCATTTTAGGGGCACTAAAACACCTTTATGAGTACAAATTGGATTATCAAATTTAAAGTTCCTATTCTGTTGATATTTAAAATGAAGAAAAGATTCTTATCATCATTCGCTGGTTTATTTTCAACCATCAACGAATCAGCCATGTTGCAATTTCAATATAAATCCCGTTTTCTCAACTGAAAATTCCCACTTTTCTTCCCTTTCTGGACCAAGATTCCCTCTTTCAATTCACAAGCGTTTAGCAACATCAACCTAACCTCTAAGTCTACATCAACCTAACCTATAAGCCTACATCAACCTAACCTATAAGCCCATATCAACCTAACCTCTAAGCCTACATCAAATAAAAGTGTCCACGCCATCAGTGCATCTTCTATTGCAGAATCCTTGCAGTTTTACTATACTTCTTGGTCCATAGAATGTTTCCCTGAATATGTGTACCTATGAAGTAGGTAGATTTTGGCTTTTCCACTCTATCAATCGTTAATAATGAGAAAAATTGAAGATTGATAAGGTAGGTATTTAGACCCATCACTACCAGAGCCAACAGCAGACGTTGCTTGAACTGTAGAAAGTTTAAACAGACAGTGATTAACAAGGCAAATCAAATTAACCTAAAACAATCTTCAGTGAAGGATGAAGCAATGTTGCTGTATCTGTAAGGAGGATTTGACTCAGTGTTGCCACTTGGGCGCATTAAATTGAAAAACAACAAAATTGAACTGATTCATGTCAACAAGGTTAAAAATTCAACTTTGTAACATTGCACCAATCATCAATCATCATTGTAGTATCATCAGTTCTCCCAAATCTGTGACGCCATGCCATTCAGACTTGCATTTGTTGTTGTTGTTGTAATTTTCCCCATTTCTGCGTCTTCTGGGAATAAAATTGGGATAAATAAGGCTAAATGATTTCCTAATTGTAACAATGTATTTTTTTTCTTTTCAAAATGATCAAACACAAGAGGTAATAATATTATAGTGGAAAACAGACAAATTCTGTACCTAGCGTTCATCACTAAAATAGCATCAATATTCGCTGCACATACACAATCCAAACGTTACAAATATTTTAAAACGAAATAAAATTTAGAAAAAGAAAATTTTTAAACGCGTTTAAACAGTTTTCTACTCTCAAAAATTCAACAAACTACAACTAATTACCACATTATTTGTGTAATTTCACAAAAAAAGTCTTCAATAATATTTTTTCAAAAAAACGTAATAATAAAATTGATTTTTTTTGCGCTTAAGACAACAATACAGAACATTTAATAATTTGGAATAATATTAAAAATCAAATTCTAATCAAAACTGAAGAGTTTTCTCATTTGTACCTGTTTCTACAAATTGCGTTCAGACTAGGCACACGTGGATAGTGCGACGAAAATACGGCATTATCGCTTTTAAGTACTGATAACTGATTGAATGCTGATGAATTAAAGAGCGTTTTGTGACATTAAATCGACACAATACGAGCAGTCATAAATAACGTGGTTTGTATGTAAGATATATGTACATTTTTCCCATTGAAATCAAGCTTTTGAGGAATTGGAGCGCATTTTTTGTTATTATTTACAACAGAAATTAAATTTTACACTATGTAAATTTGTGACACAAAAAGCAATGAATACAACTTTTTGTATGTTACTCGTGACCTATTACAAAAACAATTGTTATCAATTTAATAACAACAGTGCCTAAAACTCGTCTTTGGCGTGAAAGAAGAGTGAGTGTTTGAGGTTAGGATTGTTCAAGTATATTTTTCATATGCCAGGCGTACCCCAAGGAAGTGTATTAGGTCCACTTTTATACCTTCTATACACCAACAATCTATCTGAGGACAAATAAATTACAACAAAGTTTCCCAATTACTCCCAATCACTATGGATGGTCATACTGTGCTAAACATAGTTTTTATTTATCAAATTCTTAAGCAAAATCCAACTTTTTCCCAAAAAATTGAAATCAATGTCAATCAATCAATCAGTGGGAGACTGTATATGCACTATGTCCATGAAAATGTTAAAGAAACTTGGGAAAATAAATAAATACATGAATAAAGAAGTAAAAACTGCGATAAACATGAATAAAAATCACTATGGATGGTCGTACTGTGCTAAACATAGTTTTTATTTATCAAATTCTTAAGCAAAATCCAACTTTTTCCCCAAAAATTGAAATCAATGTCAATCAATTAATCAACGGGAGACGGTATATGCACAATGACCATGAAAATCTTGAAGAAATTTGGAAAATGGTGAATAAACCGATAAAGGAGTAGAAACTGCGATCGAAATTAGTAAAAATCACTTTAAATATCACTGTAGAAGGTCAACTTGTGCTAAAAATAATTTTTATTTATCAAATTCTTAAGGAAATTCCAACTTTTTTCCCAAAAATTGAAATCAATGTCAATCAGTAGGAGACTGTATATGCACTTAGTTCATGAAAATGTTGAAGAAATTTTTGATAATGAGTGAATAAACCAAAAAATGAGTAGAAACTGCGATCGAAATAAGTAAAAATCACTCAAAATATCACTATGGATGGTCATACTGTGCTAAACATAGCTTTTATTTTATCAAATTCTTATACAAATTCTAACTTTTTTCCCCAAAAATTAAAATCAATGTCAATCCATCAATCAGTGGGAGACTGCAAATACACCATAATCATGAAAATGTTGAAGAAATTTGTGAAAAACGAATAAAGAAGTGAAACTGCGATCAACATGAACATAAATCACTCAAAATATCACTATGGATGGGCTAGACATAATTTTTATTTATAAAATTCTTTAGCAAATTCCAACTTTTTTTCCAAAAATTGAAATCAATGTCAATCAATCAATCAGTAGGAGACTGTATATGCACTTAGTTCATGAAAATGTTGAAGAAATTTGGAAAATGGGTGAATAAACCGAAAAATGAGTAGAAACTGCGATCGAAATAAGTAAAAATCACTCAAAATATCACTATAGATGGTCATACTGTGCTAAACATAGCTTTTATTTTATCAAATTCTTATACTAATTCCAACTTTTTCCCCAAAAATTGAAATTAATGCCGATCAATCAATCAGTGGTTCACTGTATATGCACTATGACCATGAAAATGCTAAGGAAATTTGGAAAAATGAATAAAGAAGTAAAACTGCGATCAAAATGAACATAAATCACTCAAAATATCACTATGGATGGGCTAGACATAATTTTTATTTATAAAACTCTTTAGCAAAATCCAACTTTTTCCCCAAATAATGAAATCAATGTCAATCAATCAATCAGTGGGAGACTGCAAATACACCATGTCCACGAAAATGCTGAAGAAACTTGTGAAAAATGAATAAATACATGAATAAAGAAGTAAAAACTGCGATCGACATGAATAAAAATCACTCAAAATATCACTATGGATGGTCATACTGTTCTAAGCATAATTTTTATTCATCAAATAAAATTGAAAATTTCAACATTTTTTCGTAAAATTAGGATTGATATCAATCAATCAATCAGCTGGAGACTGTACATACACCATAACCATGAAATTTTGAAAAATTTTTAGAAAATGAAAAAATTTAGAAGTAAAACTGCAATTGACCTGAATAAAAACGTTTTAAAATAAAAATATGCTCTGCTGATGGTTAATTTTTGAACTGAATGAGAGGAGAATTCTATTGTTATCTGACATCAATCTGTGTTTTAGTTATATTTATGTGAATATGGGGGAGAATAATGGACGTAATTTGAAATTAAAAATTACAATGAAATTTCCTATTGTGAAATTGGCTTGTTGTTGTCGCGATATAAAGAAAAAACTACGTTAAATTCGACCAAAATAGAGGTCATACGTCTAAAAAGTCTTTCAAAAGTGTTGTTCGTCGTTTTTCCGCGATGTCAATTTGATTTTCAAGATCACCGCGATCAGTCGTTTCAGCTCTTTCAATTTTCCATGATAAATTTTCAATTTCCGCTTCCAATTGCGCCTGTTGATATTCGAAAAGCTCTTTTCTCGGCCCAGCTTCCATATAATAGGCGTAGGGGTAGGTGTATTGCAACGTGTAACGACATTTAGCGAGAAGTGCAGCTGCATCGACCAGATATTGCCAGTCAATCCAAGTGCCAGATGAATTCATCACTTTGGCGTTAATACGAGATTTGATTTTTTCTAGAGTTTCCGCTTCAAGTTTGAGACTTTTCGAATGATTTTCCCATCTTTCGTAGTAGTGGAGGTATTTTTTGAGCGCTTCGCGCGCTTGCGCGTGAACGCTTTCGTTGACAATATTCGGATTCTCTTTATATCTCGAACATTCGTAATATTCAGACCCGTGTGATTTCCAATCGCCCAAACACATCCAACAAAAATCGTGTTTACAATTGTAACATTGCATATGATTACAACCGCCAGTTTTTCTCGATACAAATATGACAACGTGGACAGTCTTTCGTATGAGCGGAAATATAATTCGCCGTTTCTGAATCGTCAGCGCATTTTGTCAACCATTTTTTAATCGTAGCGCAGTCAGTTGGGGCGTGATATTCCATACCGCATTTAAAACAAAACGTCGTTTTACATTGTTCGCATATCGTTCGTTTCGCTTTGGGCTCTTTCGAACGAAAAACCAATTTACAATTAGGCCCTGGACAAAATCTCAGTTCAGGATGTGATTTGACGTAGTCGCGAAAAGCGAATTCTTGGTATTTTTCACGTAATGGCATTTTTGTTAGTAATGACAAAACGAAATCTTCTGACGCCAATAAACCGCAATCCTGCGCCATACAAGAAATACCAGTTGACACGCCTTGTTTTATTTGCACTTCAAAATGCGTTGACCAACAATCGTTGCAAAATGAATGCGAACACGCTAATGAACTGCATTTTTCCTGCGGAGCTGGTGAAAAACACACGGGGCATCGCATTTTCGACCCGCTAGCGTTTTCAAATTTCGTTCCTGGGTTGAGTAAATTGTGTATCCAATCGTTCTTTTTATAAGCTACAGCTGACGGTAGTAACTGCCATTCGTGCGTGTGAAGTACCACTTTGGCTAAACTCGGTGTAATGCACAATTTATTACTCAACGCTTCGACAGACTCGTTTAAAAGTCTTTCAACTTCTTCGACGCGAAGCGTGTCGTAAGAGAAATATTCTGGATCGTCTTTGACATCATTCTCTTCAATATCGACGTCTTCGATGTTGTAATACGCATCATAACCGCAATCGTCGTCAGAATAGTACATTCCCGAATCTTCTTCACCCGACATGGTGACTTTCTTCTACAAAACGCTATAACTTACCGAAAAATTCCACTTTACTTCCCAACTTACTGAAATCCATCGCAAACTTGTCCAAATTCACACCACCAACACCACAATTTCAATCGCCTCTAACGACGAAACAAAATCGAATAAATGTCAAGAAACACGCATTCATTAATCGTCCGATTTCATCAATAACAATAACACGGATTTGACTTTGACGAGAATAACCTCTGTGGCAACAAGGCAAGGACGACCGCCATCTAGGGACAGCGCAGATGCTAACCTCTAAAGACAAACCTCTAAAAAGTAGGTAACAACCAAACTCTTCTTTGAGAATAATAAATTACAAATACTACAACACAAAATAATTCAAATTAAACCTAAAATTACTAAAAATTCAACCCAAGTAATGAATTATGGCGATTTTGCGCTCAACACGACAAAAAAACAGTACAAATACAATCGATTACTGATATCAACGTATCGATAGTACGTTCCATTTACTACTTTCAACATGATAATCCAAAAACTAATTCAAATAAATACGGTCACTAGGTTTTAAATTAGTTTAAAAGTCAATGAAAATTGTTTTTAAACAAAAATTGAATTATACATTTTATACATCGATGTTTTTATTCGATATATCGACACTATTCACCGTGCTGTTTCTACAACACGTTGTACCTACAGTGGTCATTTTATGAGTCAGTGTTGCCAAAAAGACGATAGTTAATTAAAAGACTACGGATCTACGGATTTTATCGTGGCCACCCCCCTCCCCCGAGGCTTTTGTAACCGCAATCTTTTATCTTTCGACACTCCGTTGGGTCATTCGTGACTCGCTAACACGGAGGTGGTAGTTGTCGACTGGGTCCATAAAAGACCGAGGTTGACCTCAGCCACGCAATATTGGTTCGGAAGTTTGGATTTCATTCGTTTTGAAAGAGGTTATGGGTCAAAATGGGTATCTATTACCCATTTTGAATATGCGTTTTTGGCATTTTTGGCAATCTAGGCGTGTGGGGTATCATTTTCCACTAAATTCTGGACCCTGGATCGATTAGAATGGGTCCGGGACCCGCCTCATCCACTGTTTCCCCCATTTTCCCCATGTTTGAATATTCGTTTTTGACATTTTTGGCAATCTAGGCGTGTAGGGTGCCATTTTCCACTAAATTTTGGACGCTGATTCCAATGAGACGGGTCCCGGAACGATTGGCGCCCTCTGGATGAGGCTATGAGTCAAAATGGGTACCTATCTACCCATTTCAAATGTGTGTTTTCGAGATTTCTGTAACCTAAGCGTGTGGGGTTTCATTTTGCACTAAATTGTGGACCCTCAATCGATTGGAATATGTTCGGGACCCGCCACACCCATTGTTTCCATTTTCCCCATGTTTTTCCATTTCTTTTACGGATAAAATTGTCAAACCAAACGCGGTTACACATTCTTGGCAACATATTTAAGGCATTCCTCGTTCATTGGAGCATCCAAATCGTGGACAATGCCTTCTAAACGCATTGTTATCGAATATTGGGGAAGAAACAATATTTACAATGCTATTGATGATTCATATTTTCACGCTGTATACGATTTAGAGCGAAATTCAAAAAAATATTCTGTATTTATAGCAGATTTATCATATACTAATGTAGACAGGAATGATTGATTTATGATATATTTAAGTAAATTTGCGCGTTAATGATTTTATTATATTTCCTACATATTGCGCATGGAATAAGTAATACTTATTCCATGCATATTGCGCTTTTCATTGGGAGCCTTGTGGTAGGGTCCCCGAGGGCCTCCGTCCGGCGGAGGCAAATTCCCTCCCCCTCGAAGCCCCACCGATCGTCCCTTGGAAGGGTTCAGTTGACCCCGCAAAGGTGGAAACGCGGGCGACGGCGGAGAGGGGGTGATTTACCTGTAATGAGCCCCCCTCCCTCCGCCCGTTCTGTAATGATGACCCCCGCCCGCCGTAACGACTCGGGGCGTGAGTGGGAAGGGAATACCGGAAGCACCTTTACCTTACTTCCGGGCGACATTACCGCCGTCGAACTTCGCTTACAGACTGCGTCATCACATACGCACAGACCAAGGCTCGAGTATTAATCGAGGATTTCTAGCCAAATTACACCAAAATTATAATAATTCCTACAACTATTTACCTAAACAATAAATGATATTTATACAGTATAAGATTCAAATTCATTTACCAAGGCCAATGAGCCGGCAGCACCTAAACCTGAACATGATTGCACGAGCACTATGAGAATAAGAATCATTGTGTGTGTTGGGATATAGGAACCGAAATTAAACATATATTTTCGTATCAAGTGGAATTCTTCATTAAATTTGCCCTCACATAGAAATTTCATTGGGAAATGAAAAATATTAGGGTAATGTCAATGACACCAATACACAAAATAATTAAAAACGCAGCAAATTCTTTCACAGGGGTTGGTTATTTCTTAAACCAGAAGCATGGAGACATATTCAAATCGATTCAAGGTCCAAAATTAAGTGGAAAATGATACCCCAGAAGCTTAGATCGCCGAAAATCCCTTTTCCAAAATGGCGGACAGATATTTGCTTATTTTGATCTAGGCACCTTGAAGCGTCTAGAAAAATACTTATGGCCAAATCAGAGAGATTGACTTTTTGCGTGATAACAGGTTGATTATTCACGGAATAATCTGCAGAAGAATTTGCAGCGTTAAGTTTATTCAAGGAGTATTCAACCAAAACTCTGCAAATTCAGGAAACACCGTGCATGTGGAAATTTATGGTAAGACCGAGAAATGGCAGTGAAATGTATCAATGAATATAATAAAATTCAAAAGAAATAAAGTTTGAAGAAATTTAGATAATAAAGTTTAAAAAACGGCGCGTAAAACTGGGAAATTTCACCCTAAAGAACTTGGAATTCCGTCGAAGGCGCCTTTTACAGGTCAGGATGAAAAGGCCTTTCGAATCCTTGGTCCTGACACTATTCAATCGATGGGCCGTAAGAAACTAGGTAGGTCCCTATCCCTTTAGTTACACTAACTTTCACCTTATTGTGGTTCCTTCACCTGATGGGAAAACGAAAGGGAAGTGGAAAGAGACCGAAAACTGATCTCCGGTAACGGTTATTTTGAAAGCACATTGAAAGGTAACATTTGGCAGGCTCACATGAAACATTATTTCAAATAAAAACCATTTTGGAAGAGATTTCGGTGGTATATTATTCGTAAACTAACAAAGACAAGGAAAATACATAGAATTTCCGATATGGTAACATAAAGCAGAAATATCGTCTTGACACAAATTGGTTTATGTGCAATACCTTCTCTATGCAATCACATCACCTGTTTCACCTACACTGCCAACTGAATCGCGTAGCGCCATCTATTATTCGATTATTAGACGAGATAATTTCAAATTAAGTCATTAGAAATGGCTCAAGACTGACGACCTGACCGCACACTCGTTCATAGTTACTGTTCTAAGGAAATAACCGTTCCAAGTAGACCCGTTCCTGTTCTTTTCCTATTTCATTATGTTAACAGTTATTGAACTGGGACAAAACAGTTCTACAGCCGATTATATTATGGTGGAAATAAATTCAAATTGAACGTCACAGCGAATCATGTAAAATTTAATATTTGGTTCTGAAATGGGGTTATTTTGGGATATCGCCATCAAGACTTTTGTCATAAATATAATTGTAAAACACAGTAACTTTACAATAGATGAACTGGAATACTTTATAACTTTGTATTATCTGAACGAAGCCACCAAACACAGCTTAATTAGATTGAACAGATATTAGTGATAAATATAAGTATAAAATGTTGGAAGAGCACACTGAAGAAATCCCCGACCATAAGGAAGAAATGTGGTTGCTTTCCCAACACTTGGTGTTACTCCTCAATGCACAAATGATTTCAGTCTTAAAAGACACCACAAAAGCCACACAGAAAATCAAAAGCAGATATTATACATAAATAACGCAGGTTCATTAGTGTCCAATTTGTGGCAAAATTGAAGGAACAACGTTATTTCATAAACTACCTACGCGATTCAGTAGGCAGTGTAGGTGAAACAGGTGATCTAATTGCATAGAGAAGTTATTGCGCATAAACCAAATTGTGATGTGTTATTTCTATTTCATGGAGAGATATTATACGTGAAGAGACATGTTTAACCCTCAATAGACTTAAAAGAACTAACCTTTCTCAACTTTTATTGAAAAAATGTTGATGTTGGGTAGAATTTTAAAACCAAATTGCTTGAATTTGTTCAAAAATAACGCGATACAGTCTTGAGACTTTTAAAATACCGTTTACTTCGTGTATTACTGACCTAAATAGATTTTTGGAGGTCGTTCACGACTTTCATTCATCAAAAAGGGAAACACGTCATTTCAATGAATGCGGCTGTAAGAACCGGTTTCGTGTCGTTGCGTGAGCGTAGTATATGATTTTCTGGTCTAGAAGGTTCTTGAAAATAAAAGTATCGAGTTACATGCCAAGGTTACGGATAGCGTTTCCATTAATGAGCGATTTTGTATTTTCTTCTCACGAGTTCACCGATTGTGAAGTCAGGGATCATTTCAATTGTCTTTATTCTATGTTAAGGACTCTTTGATAAAAATGATTAACGTTTAAGATTTAGAGTTATATTTGTAGTTGATTGAAAGTAAGTAAAACTATTGAAATTTGGGTACTTGTTAATTCTGCCGTCGGTTGACTGCAGCGCGCCTTGTGTCATGTGAGGTAACTGTTTTTTGATCAGATACAAAGCCCGCCAATTGATAAACAAACCCCGATTTGCATCTTGATCTGATCTTCATTAACACACAATACACTGGAAGGGATAATTTTATTTTGCTGTAAATACAGAACAGCTGATTTTCCATCATTAACCGTCCTAAAGATTTTCTTAAAGTTCCAACCCATTTTAAAATAAAAATAACTATAAATTGACATAGAAATGAAACAACAACAAGAAGGTTCTATAACAGGGAATATTACTTCCCTGGCATGCCGCAACGAGCGCTACAGTCCACCGACGGCAGAATTAACAAGTAGGTACCGAAATTTGCTAGTTAACAGCATAATGCAGTAAAACTGTAGTAATTTTTCTAAATTTTCCATACACTATTGCCATTGCGATCTTGATCAAATGATTGCCTATAAATTTGCCACTATAATTTAGAAAGGAAGACGTTGAAATATGCTAAGTAAAACTTTTCTGTTTCTATGGAATCATAGAGTCACAAGCGGCCATTTTGTGTCTCAAAATGCGTAGCGCTAGTGGGCAAGAAACATCAGAAGCTGTGTATTTGGTGGTTGTGATTGGTTGCTAAGGTCAAGTTAGCCAACATTTGCTCAATAAAAATCCGCACAGTTCACCAATTGTGAAGTCAGGGATCATTTAAATTGTCTTTATTCTATGTTGAGTTCCTGCAGGACTCTTTGATAAAAATGATTAACGTTTAAGATTTGGAGTTATATTTGTAGTCAATGATGTTGATTGAGAGTAAGTAAAAGTATTGAAGTTTGCTAGTAAACAGCATAATGCAGTAAAACTGCAGTCATTTTTCCAAAACCATAACTTTGCCTTTGCAATCTTGCTTTCTGTTAAATCATAGAACAGACACAAGCGGCCATTTTGTGTCTCAAGATGCGTAGCGCTAGTGGGCAAGAAACCACCAGAAGCTGCGTATTCTGTGTTTGAGATTGGTTGCTAAGGTCAAGTTAGCCAACATTTGCTCAATAAAAATCCGCACATTTCACATAAATTTGAATCATTCTTACCCTAAACAAAACCCACAATCTAATTTCTATAAAGGATGAAAATTGAGTCATGGCCAGTTCACCTACGTTGTTTCCCTCAACAAGAAACAGTTTTTCCCTTAAAAAATTCTAATTTTGACATCTCTCACGTAAATACTCCATTCAATAGCGAACTATTCGTTAAAACCGAGTTGAGAAGCCTTGAACGGCTCAAGGCTTGTAGCGTCATCAATTAGCGTTCAGCATTAACCAACACGAGTCTCGCGCATTTAGGTGAAACTCGTTTGAAGATAAAAAAAAGTAGTCAATGGGAGACAAGGAAGTGGAAGCTTCTCAACGAACGTGATGCAGCATTGAGAACACCGCAGTCGTGAAAACCCCTCGTGTAAGTTGTCAATCAACGACAAAAATCGTACGATTTGGCACAATTAGGCATTACAACTTTATTTAACACAAATTTAAATGGTCTTAAATGCCTCTAAGTGCTTGGTTTTGGTCATAAATTGGAACCAAATTGTCGTTTCACAAATTCTATCTCATGAATTTCCCGATTCATAGCTTTTTAGGCCAAAAATCGTGTCAAAATATGAATAAGTCGAATTTTGCATAATATGTCATGTTTTTGGCGCACTGTATCTCAAAAACTATTTGACGTACGGGTTCAGATTTGGACTTGAAATGTAGAAAATTTAATTTACTTTATAAGTATCCAAGTCAAGTTTGTTGTCAGACAAACCGTTCAGCATTTATACGGAAAAAACTGAAAGCAGTCCACAAATTTCGACGTTTTCCGAACGCTCAGAGAGTCGTCTTTAGAAGCTGCAAAAATATTTTTTTAAGCTAAACAAAAATGGAGAAAATGGAGTGGAAATGCAATTGGTAGCTATTTAGGCCACAGTTAGGCTAAAAATCGTATCGAAATACGAAAAAGCGAATTTTTTGATAATATGTCATGTTTTTGGCACTCTGTATCTGGAAAACTATTTGACGTAAGGGTTCGGAATTGGACTTGAAATGTAGTAAATTTAATTTACTTTAAAAAGTATCCGAGTCAAGTTTGTTGTCAGACAAACCGTTCAGCATTTATACGGAAAACACTGAAAGCAGCCCACAAATTTCGACGTTTTTCGAACGTTCAGAGAGTCGTCCTTAGAAGCTGCCCAAATTGTATTTACAGATATAGACAATGAATAAAATGGAGATAAAATGCAATGAAAAGCTATTTAGGCTACAATTAGACTAAAAATCGTATCAAAATATGAAAAAAAAACGAATTTTTTGATAATATGTCATGCTTTCAGCGCTCTGTATCTCGGAAACTATTTGACGTAGGGGTTCGTAGTTGGACTTGAATTGCAGCAAATTTAATTCACTTTCAAAAGTATTCGAGTCATGTTTGTTGTCAGACAAACCGTTCAGCATTTATACGCTTCTAACTGAAACAAGTACTCAAATTTCGACGTTTTTCGAACAGTTGGACGCCTTCGCCTTTCAAAGCGACAATTATTTTAATACTGAAGTGAACGGAGCTAAATCAAGAAGAAAGTGAGGGTAAAAAAAGAAAAAAAAACAGCGTCGATCAGATTGACCCCCCCCCCCCCCCCCTTCACGGCCATCCTCCCTCATCTGGCCAACTCGACTTGTGAGTTCAACGGCCGGTTTCCACATGACGAAGGTCATCGAGGCGAATAACCCGCTTTCTGCCTCGTTTGATTACTTTTTCCTGTAAAATGGAACAATAACAAGTTTTTTTGTTGTTGTTTATTATTCCGTCAGGACAACGACGATGAGTTATGAACGTTCGACTCCCCAATAAAAACGTTTATAAATTTTTGGAAATAATTGTACGTTGAGCCACCAATTTTTCGTAATAGTGCAGTTTTGTAAACTTTTTTTGGTGTAGGTTGGATTTGGGTGCAACGTTGTTCTGTCGGGTCACGGACTGGTAACTACCTTGATTCGTCAAGGCACAGAATCCGTCCGTGTCACGAGGCCACGTGCTCTCGCTGGGAAATCTAGCCCGTGTTTTATCAACACTTGGAAAAAACGCTGCAAATTCTTTCACAGGGGTTGGTTATTCCTCGGACCAGGCGGATTCATTTCTCCAACAAATGTACATGAGATGGGCCAAAAATTCATTCTCGGAGGTGACTTTAATGCGAAGCACCCCCAATGGGGCTCAGCAACAACGAACCCGCGGGGAAGAGGGCTGCATAGTGCAGTTATGCAACTAGGAATAAGGGTAATGCATCCTGCCGAACCAACCCATTACCCCGACAACCCAAACCACTCGCCAGACATCCTTGACATCTTTTTGGGGAAAGGAATCACCAACTCAAACTGTGAAATCAAAGTACTTCACTCGCTATCCTCTGACCACTATCCTGTTTTAATGTCAATTATGAGCGCTGTACCATTCAAAAAGACGATTAATTCTCTCATTTCACATCCCTTCGACTGGAAACTATATTCGGAAACCCTTGAGAAGGAAACGAACTTGTCACTGCCCCTGAAAACATCTAGAGACATTGACATTGCAGTCAGTCATATCACCCACATAATCCAATATGCGGCGGGAGTGGCCTGTGATCAGTCTACAGGAAATCGTCATAACATGCTCCATAAAAAAGGCTATACCCCTCCTCACATTCAAAATCTGCTAGAAGTGAAGAAAAAATCAAGATTACTGTGGGAACAGACTAAATACCGTCCACACAAACAAGCATATAACAGAGCAACATACGAGCTCAAACAAGCATTGAAGTTACTCCATTCGGAAGAAAAACGAATTTCGTTGATCTCACTAGATGCACAAGACGGTTCACTGTGGCGTAAAGCAAAATTATTAGTCAAACAACCTGAATCTACTCCCCCACTTAAGGTGAATAACGTTTGGCACTCCACCCCAGAAGAAAAAGCGCGCGTTTTCGCTGAACAACTTGTGGAACAATTTACCCCAAATCCTAGCGAATATCCCGTATTTCACGAACAAATACAAGAAGAAATAGCTCAACCTCTTATCCTAACTCCATTCAATGAATTTGTCAATCCTGCTCAAGTGAAAAATGCCATCCAAAGATCACCGACCAAAAAGGCCCCTGGAAGTGACAGAATAACACAACCACTATTGAAAAATATGCCAAGGAAAACTCTAGTACTCCTCACACAACTATATAATGCCATCCTTCGCACTACATATTTTCCAACGAAGTGGAAACACGCACAAATCATCATGATCATAAAACCACAAAAAAATCCTCGAGACCCCACAAGCTACCGACCAATCAGCCTGATATCAATCTTTTCAAAAATATTCGAACGCCTCATGCTAACAAAACTGATGCCACATTTGGAGACGGCAATTCCGGCATTCCAATTTGGATTCCGCAAATCGCACTCTTGCGAACTACAACTACAAAGGCTCATTGAAGAAATACTGGACACTTACGAAAACCAGGAAATCTGCCAGGGAATTTTCCTCGATACGGAAAAAGCTTTTGATCGGGTCTGGCACCCAGGCCTATTGTATAAATTGAAACCTCTCTTGCCTGATACCTACTATCGCATTATACAATCCTTCATCTCAAATCGCACCTTCCATGTGAAATGCGATGATGCGATCTCAACCGCCAAAAGTATAACCTCATCAGTGCCTCAAGGAAGTGTCTGGGGGCCGATACTATACCTGATATACGTGAATGACGTTCCAACTTTTCCCAACGCAACTTCATTAGCCATGTTCGCCGATGACCAATCCATAATCGCACGGGCTAGCTGCGGCCAAGTTGCATCAAGAAAACTCCAACAACATGTAACTGCGGTTGAGGATTGGAACAAAAAGTGGAGAACCAAAATGAACCCTCAAAAGTCGACCACTCTCACATTTACCAACAAACGAAACTACCAAGTCAGTACAATCCTAATCAATAACATTGTCGTACCCCAAAAGGAAAATATAAAATATCTTGGTGTCAGACTCGATGAAAAGTTAATTTTTGGTGACCACATTGGTGATTTGGTGAAAAGATTGAGAACCCGTATCAATTTACTCAAACCACTCATCGGACCACAATCTCCACTCACTTTGAGCAATAAGAGACTAATTTATCTCGTAATGATAAGGCCTATTTGGCAATATGGCTGCTCAATTTGGGGATCCGCCAGTCCCACCCAAGTCAAAAGGGTCCAAATTCAGCAAAATCGTGCACTACGACTAATCGCGAATGCGGAATGGTATGTGAGAAACTCCGTGATACACCGGGACTTAGACATTCCCGAAGTTAAAGAAGTTATAGCGAAAACTTTCCAACGACAATTCGCCACAATCACATCCCACACAAACCCTACGTTTGACGGATTTGCTGAACGCCTACTACATCACCGAAATGGAAGAAGACTCAAAAGAAGGAGACCTGTAGACCTTCTTACACCGTAGCACCAGAGAGACATGATCTCACCATTACATTCCTACCTAAGACCTCTAAAACAATCTGTGATCATACGTTAAGTTATAATATTAAGAATATCGAAATATAAAACCAAGCTATACTAAGCTTATTGCCAAGGACTACCGATGGGTAGATACCTTGATACACGTGACATTGTACAACATGTAAGTACGGATAAAAATGTAATTGAGTCGTTACAACTGTAAAGTAAATTTGTTACTAAAGTTTATCATTAATTAATAAAAAAAAAAAAAAAAAAAAAAAAAAAAAAAAAAAAAAAAAAAAAAAAAAAAAAAAAAAAAATGGGGAAAATGAGGAAAACAGTGGGTGACGTGTCCCGGACCCATTCCAATCGATTCAGGGTCCAAAATTTGGTGGAAAATCATACCCCACACGCCTAGGTACCCGAAATATTGAAAACACTCATTCGAAATGGGTAGATAGGCCCCCTTTTTGACCTATAACCTCTCCCAGAGGGCGCCAATTGTTCCTGGACCCATTCCAATCGATTCAGGGTCCAAAATTTAGTGGAAAATGATACCCCACACGCCTAGATCACCAAAAATCTCAAAAATCCATCTTTCGAAAAACACATTTTGACCCCAACCTCTACCTCCCCAAATTTTGTCCAATCGGCCAGAAAATTTTCGAAGACCAACTAAAACCCTGACCAAAATTTAAGATATTTAGAAATTTTTCTGAAGAAAATAAAGAAGAAAATCAGTGCGGATGGCAAAGGGTGGGGACATATTCTTATTTTGATCTTGACACCTTGAAACACCCAAAAGAAATTTTTGGGCCAAATCGGAGAGATTGACTTTTTGCTTCAAGGAATAACCTACCAAAATTTAAAACAGTGAAACTGATGAGGTTTCAGTGTTGTGGTAAAACGAAATACAGGTAGAAAAATCCGTAGATAAATAATAATAGTGTTGCGAGATTACACCTGCACCCGTCAAATGGGCTGCCAGCATTGCAGGGTCAACGACCTGTGGAGGGCTAAGGGTCGCTCTCAAACATTTGCATGTCATATTGAATTGGCTGGAACCTTCCCATTTGCTTGAGACAACACATCGAGTTCCCAGAACCAGGGAAGGTTTGAGAAGGTACTTGACCAAGATGCAACCAGTATAAAAGGGACCCAGGAATGCCACGCAGTTCAGTTCAGTTCGGAGTCCAAATATAGATGCTTTGGGTTATAAATTGTGCCGTGCCGTGTGATTGTGTCATTGTGTAAGTGCGCAAATGCGAGCAGTGTATTCAAGTGAAGAATTGTAATCAATTATTTACGAAGAATATAAATCGTTACAATATATATAATAAATAAAAATTTCTACAGTTTCTACAGATCTTCATTTTTTCTCCTACAAAAATGAGGTTTCTCTTGAAAAAACAAACCAATGGCGTGCCATATCTCTAAAAACGTTTTGATTGAGATGTTTTATATTCAGATTTTGTTCAATTTGTTATTTTCCTGTGATGAATCCATGGATCATACAACCACAAGAGGGTGTCCACCAATACCTCCAATCTGTACGAAATTATTTGACAAGTAATTTGTAACAAAAAGATTTTTTTCTTCTTTCTTCTAAGAAGCATTCACGTTTCCCTAAACTCGTAACACTTGCGTAAAAAAGGCGAGGCACTTTATTTCCAAATTTGTTGTAAAATTAGTGCAATTGGTACACATGATTCTGATTTTGGTTCTTGGTCACTTCAAAACTTTAACAGCATTAAAATAGAGTAAAATATAATTTAAAGATAAATAAAAAAGAGGGTCTTTGGTCTGCAAATGTTGGCTAGCCTGCTAATATCATCTTAGGGCATAAGCTACAGACAAAATGGCGCTTTCTACGGTTTTTTGTCTGCAGTGAATTTGTCAATTATGACCAAATTCTCCTATTTGCCTAAAATTGACATTATGTGATTCAATTTGTGTAGAAAAAAAAACAATTAGGCCTAAATGAAATGGCCACATTGTTTTTGGTAGTGAAAAAATTTCTAAAAAATTTGAAAATGTTGTAGGGCACCTCCTTTTGGCTCTTTTGTGACCTCTTTTGGCGTATAAGGGTAAATATGTGTTCTTTGAAACACGATTTTCGTGTTTTTGAGCACCTAGGCGTGTGGGGTATGATTTTCCACTAAATTTTGGACCCTGAATCGATTGGAATGGGTCCGGGACCCGCCACACCCACTGTTTTCCCCCATTTTCCCCATGTTTGAAAATGTGTTTTTGGCATTTTTGGCAATCTAGGCGTGTAGGGTATGATTTTCCACTAATTTTTGGACGCTGAATCCAATGAGGCGGGTCCCGGAGCGATTGTGCCCTCTGGATGAAGCTATGGGCCAAAATGTGTGCCTATCCACCCATTTCGAATGTATGTTTTCGAGATTTCTGGTACCTATGCGTGTGGGGTATCATTTTCCACTAAATTTTGGACTCTGAATCGATTGAAATTGGTCCAAGACCCGCCACACCCACCGTTTCCCCCATTTTCCCCATGATGAAGAAATGAGTCTCCATGCGCCTAGTCCGTGTGTAAGAATTTGCAGCGTTTTCCAACTCGATTTTTATGATTTTTGAGCACTTAGGCGTGCGAGGTGACATTTTCCACGAAATTTTGGCCTCTAAATTGATTAAAATGAGTCTGGAACATTCTACATTCACTGTTTTCCCCATACTCTTGCTTTATGAAATGAATTATTAACCACTGTGGAGGAATTTGAAGCGTTTTTTGTTTATTATTCCTCGTTTATTTTGTTCTTAAAGCGTTCCAACCACTAATATAACCACAATACGCTCCTATTTCCACTTTATCGACAACTAGTCGACTAAATATCGGTTTCGCACATTTCTCCGAAGATTCCACCTGCACGGAAAAACGACCTCGGTCGAATCTTATCGCCCGATAACGATAACGTCTTGCGCAAAAGGACGCGTTTTAAAAAACGACCGGTCCAGAACGTGGATACAACACGGTTTTCCATCTCACCAAACAAACCAATCTACTTGCAAACTTATCAAATGAAAATTTCCTGTTTATTTAGAAATGAAGAGGAAGTCAAATACAAACTTGGGGGGCCTCGGTTGCCAACCTCCACGTGGTGCCCCCTGGACGGAGTGGGTCGGGCGCGGAATCGGGGCCCGCCTCGGGTTTCGCGCCCGGCCCGCTCTGACAAATGGGCAACCTCCAATCCAGGGTGGAACAGCATGCGCCGATGGATGCGTGGCCAAGGGAGAGCTTGGTCTTAGTATGCGGACTCTGGGCACCGGGCGACCCCCAGTTTCAATATAGCCTTCCCACAGCATGCGGGGCTCTGCTGTGGGTGACCGTTTAACTCCCTAGCTTTACATGAAAATCTATGGAAAATAAAAAAGAAATTAGACAAAATTTCGCTTTCCCGGATTCGGAGGATGAGCTGTTAAGGAGCTCACCCCTCCCCATCCAGGAAGAGTCTGAGGACTTACAACTAGGGGAGGCTATGAGAGCTTCGCCACTAAGCATTACTGACGACCTTGGGGCAGTCAGTATGAATGTCGAACAGATGGAGGAGGAGACAGTGGCCACCCAGGGGCCTGCTGCTGATCTGGGGCAGCTGCCTGACCCTGATGTACCTTTTGGGTCGCAGGGGAGGGCAGTGGCTGCTGCTGGTGAAGGGGCGGGCTTGGGGAAGGCGGGTGCCTCCTCTCCGGACAACCGCCCCTCTGCTGGGGGCAGTGCTCGGGAAACAAAGTGGGTAAGCCTCGACCGACGGCGTAGAAAGGAGCTTAAAAAGCTCCTGGCGCAAGGTGTCGGACTCGAGGAGGCTCGTCGCATTGTGCAGCCAGTGCACTCTGCCCCGAGTGCTGGCCTCAGCGGAGGGGATAATCCTCTGGGGACGGGGATGGATGTTGGTCCAGATCCCCCTCCCACAACTCAGCCACCGGGGAGTGGTAAAGTTAAACTTACCACCAACCAGCGTAGGCGGTTTAACCGCCTGGTCGCAGGAGGGTTGGACCCAGCGGCAGCCAGGCTGGCAGTGACACAAGGTCCTGCTTCTGAGCCTGAAAATACCAAGCGCCCGCGGTCCTCGGGAGGGACTACTCCTGAAGACCCCAAGCGGCGTAAGGTGGAGCAGGTCCAGGGGGGGTCGTCCACTGGGCCTGGTCCAAGTAGTAGACAGGGCACTATTCCGGTTCGAGGTTATTTCCAGGCCCTGTCTGGCAGGAAGGTTGGGGTTATGCACCGGGCATTCCCAGACGTCCTACTGACCAACGAGCAGATGGACTTGATCCAGGATTGTATTATCCAGGGGAACAAGGACCTGCCGCTGGATGGGCCCAAGCCTGGCTTCCTCTCAGCCGGGCATCGCAGAGGATGGTTGTCCATCACCTGTGTGGATGAGGGCACCGTCGAGTGGTTAAAGGCACTCATGGAGTCCTGTGCCCCCTGGGAGGGTGCAAGGCTACACGTGAGGGAGGGCAGGGAACTACCCCGGCCAAGATCCGCCACAGCCTTCCTCCCAGGTTGTGCCCAGGAAACGAATGAGGGGATTCTCCGGCTGCTGGGGAGGCAGAACAGGGGCCTCTACCCGGAGAGCTGGAGCGTCCTGTGCAGGACCGTCAAAGGCGCGGCAGTCCTGCTTAACCTCCTTGTTGATGAGGAATCAGCGAGGACGTTGGAGGAAAACCCGCATGTCCATGTCCGATTGGGACAAGGTACAATTCGGGTTAAGAAAGGTCCTCCAACAGAGCCCTCACTGGCACCTCGTGCCCCCCAGGTTGCTACTCTGGGTGGGCAGGCTGAACCCAAGGCAGTAGTGCCTTCGGTTAATAGTAGTCCTGGGACTGGTGGTGCCATAGGGCCAGCCAACGTGTCCTGGGCTGCCCTTCCAGAGAGTGTACCAAGCACCTCCACTGGCCGTTCAACAAGGGACCCAGGGGTGGCTGCTGGGGGTTCGGGCAGTTTGGCGGGGCCCTTCCGCCTCCTCCCTGATCCAGTCAGGACTGCTCCAAAAGGTGCGGTGGAGACTGGTGGGAGGGGCCAAGGTCCTTCTGGCCAACAGCAGAGACCTTCAGGGTCCTCTGCATTTCCTGCTGACCAAACCATGGGGCAGGGGGCACCTATGAGGGCCTTCCGACCTCCATTGACAGTGGAACGCAGGAAGAAGGGCGAGCGCCCTTCCTTTATGCCAAAGAGGCAGTGGGGAAGGCAGCAGAAGAAGAAGGAGAAATAAGTGCCTCCCACCTAAATTTTCTTCAAATAAATTTACACACGGCCAGGAGTGCATCGGCAGTCCTGAGCCGTGTGTTCACATCTAAAGACCATCACATAGCTCTGATCCAGGAACCCTGGGCGGCACCTGGAAGAGTGATGGGCCTCTCTGCACAGAGCTGCAAGTTAATATTCCATCGGAGCGAGGAAAGGCCACGATCAGCCATCCTCGTTAAAACATCTGTCCGACTATTGACTATGCCTGAGTTCTGTTCCAGAGACCTCACCACTATACTGCTGGAAGAGGAAAATGGAGGAAAATGCGTCATCGCTTCAGCCTACTTCCCGGGTGACGAGGATGAGCCCCCTCCAGCGCTGGTACGGCAACTAGTGCTGTATTGTCAACAGCAGCGCTTCCATCTCATCATTGGGTGCGATGCCAATGGGCATCACCTTCTGTGGGGGTGCAATAACATCAACAGAAGAGGTGAGTCCATTGTAGAATTCCTTACTGAGGGGAACCTTGTGGTACTTAACGAAGGTAACGAGCCCTACCTTTGTTACTCGTGCACGTAGTGAAATTTTGGACATAACGTTGGCGAGTAGATTCTATGCGAACAAGGTCTCAGGGTGGCATGTGCTGGGGGAGACTTCAATGTCAGACCACCGGATCATTGCGTTTCGGTTAGAGCACTCACATAGCTTCACTGAGACGTATCGCAGTCCCAAGAATACAGATTGGGCTCTGTATGGGGTGCTTCTGGCTACAGAGCTACAAGACCTCGACATGGGCATACGGTCTGACGTGGATCTTGATAGGGTCAATGGACTCATGTGTGCGGCGATTCAGGAGAGCTATGAATCGAGCTGTGCTATCAAGGTTGCCACAACCAACAGATCAGTTACATGGTGGAATAAGGATCTGTCCCTTCTTCGGAAGGAATCACGGCGGCTTTTCAACAGGGCAAAAGTGAGTGGGAACTGGCAGGCTTATAGAGTCTGCATCAACTCCTACTCCAGTGCTCTAAGAAAGGCCAAAAAACAGTCCTGGAGGAACTTCTGTGGGGACATTGCAGATTTATCTACCTTGTCTAAGGTACAGAAGGTCCTCAGCAAGGGCAGACCAGATGATCTGGGAGTAATTAAAAGGGCAGATGGGGAGTATACCAGGAGTGCAGTGGAAACCCTGGAGGAGCTCGTTGCAGCTCACTTTCCAGGGTCCACATGCCTGCAGGATGCACAAGTCCCTCATGTACGAGCCGATACCTTCTGCCTTGAGGAGGGGCACCTGTACGCAGCTTCTGGTAGGATATTCACTCCCCAGCGTGTTAGGTGGGCGATTGGCTCATTTAAGCCCTATAAATCGCCAGGCCCGGATGGGGTTATCCCTGCCATGCTGCAGCATGGGGTGGAGGCTCTGGTTCCGGTGCTTGTGAAGATTTTCAGGGCAAGTTATACCTTAAATTACATTCCTGAAATGTGGAGGAGGGTCAGGGTGGTCTTCATTCCTAAGCCTGGCCAAAAGGGCCATGCAAAGGCATACCGCCCAATAAGTCTCATGTCCTTCCTTCTCAAAACAATGGAGAAGATTGTGAACCTGGTAATCAGGGACCACTATCTCACTCTGCAACCTCTCCAGGCTACACAGCATGCATACCAGAAGGGGAAGTCTACAGAGACTGCCCTGAATGAGTTGACCATGCTGATAGATAAGAGCCTGGAAGCCAAGGAAGTGGCACTGTGCTGCTTCTTGGACATTGGTGGGGCCTTTGACAACACGTCATATGGCTCTATTGTCCAAGCAGCAGGGAGTCGAAGGGTCGACCCACAAATCACTAAATGGATTTACTCAATGCTGAAGAGCAGGGTAATATATTCAGAGTTGAGAGGGGCCACCATGACGGCCATTCCAAGCAGGGGATGCCCTCAGGGTGGGGTGCTCTCTCCTCTCCTCTGGCTGTTGGTAGCTGACAACCTGCTACTAGAACTCGAACGACAGGGTTTTGAGGTAGTAGGGTATGCTGACGACATTGTTATCATTGTCAGGGGCAAGTTTGCAGACACAGTCTGTGAACGCATGCAGATGGCTCTCAATGCTGTACAGACCTGGTGTGGTAGGGAAGGGCTGCATGTGAACCCTGATAAGGCGGCCCTTGTTCCCTTCACCAGAAGACATAGGGTTGACATGCAGGGAATTTGGCTGGGGTGCAGACAGTTACGTGTCTGCAAGGAAGTCAAATACCTGGGAGTCACCCTCGATCAAAAACTGACATGGACACCACATGTCAAAAGGGCTGTTGATAGAGCCCTTCATGTCATGGCAGCAGGGCGGCACATGTTGGGGAAGACATGGGGCCTGACCCCGAAGATGACCATGTGGCTATACACCACTATAGTCAGACCTATGCTAACCTATGGGGCCCTCGTTTGGTGGACAAAGGTCAGCCAGGCGACGGCGGTGTCCCAGCTTAGCAGGCTGCAGAGGATGGCGTGCCTTGGGATTACTGGTTCCATGCACACAACCCCTACAGCTGCATTGGAAGTGTTACTGGACCTTCCACCTCTACATATCCATGTCAAGAGGGTTGCCTTCTTGCAGGGGGTAAGACTGTGGAGGAATGGGTTTCTCCCTAGGGGATCCAGATGCGCTCATCATGCCATCTTGAAAGAGGTGGCAGTGGATGAGTCAGCTCTGAAGGTCTCTGATCACATGGCAGAGGTTCGGAACTTTGAACTTCCCTTCAGGGTCTATATCCATGATAGATCACTGTGGCAGAAGGGGAAGCCCCATTTTGAACATGGGGCTTTAGTGTTCTATACCGATGGCTCTGTCAGGGATGGCAGGGCTGGCTCGGGGATCTATGGACCGAGAACTCAAATCTCGGAGTCCCTGGGGTCAGTTGCGACGATCTTCCAAGCTGAGGTTAATGCCATCAGCTCCTGTGCACACAGGTTGGTGTCCCGTCGAACTAACGGGGCAAGGATTTACATCCTATCAGATAGCCAAGCAGCACTCAAGTCACTGGCTTCGTTCACCATTTCTTCAACGCTAGTGTGGGAATGTCTGGCCAACCTCAAAGCCCTAGCAGGGAACAATAAGGTTACCCTGATGTGGTGCCCAGGGCACCAAGGGGTGGAGGGGAATGAACGGGCGGACGGCCTTGCAGGGGAGGGCGCAAGCGCCCTCCCAATAGGGCCAGAGCCGTTTCTGGGCACTACCACGAGCTTTCTGTTAGGGGAGGCTATAAGGTGGGAGAGCAGGAAAAGAGCTGCCTCTTGGCGTGGTGTGAAGGGCCAAAGGCAGGCTAAAAGATTTATCAAACTCTCCAAGAAGAGGGCTAAGGAGATCCTTGGTCTCGGAAGGAGGGAGATACGTATTGTTGTGGGGCTGCTCACAGGGCACTGCCCACTCCGATATCATCTCCATAAAATGGGCGAATCTGATTCTGTGCTCTGTCGTTTCTGTCACTTAGAGGAGGAGACGGCGGAGCATGTGGTTTGCTATTGCCCGTCACTGGCGAGGACACGCTTCCTACACTGGGGGCGGCCTTCCATTGATGCAAGTGACGTAAGGACTGCGGAGACTCGAGCTCTGCTATCCTTCGTACTTAGCTGGTGGGGGAGGATCGAGCCACCACCGCCTCCTGGGGCTGGGATCAGAGGCTAGACGAGCCATTGTGAGCCGCAGCGACTACCACAGCAGGACTTAGAGCCTGGCGACTACTGGGCTGGACGAGTCCAGGACCCTAGGCAGGGGTGCAGGGCTGGCCTGAGGCACGCCTAGTGTCTGGGGTAGAGGAAGGAGCCCATGGGGGCACCTTCCACCCACAATAGACCCGTAAGGACCTCCGTGGAAAAAAAAAAAAAAAAAAAAAAAATACAAACTTTTGGCTATCTTTTGAGGAAATTACTCAAAAATTGCAAAAGTTAACCGCAGGAAGTGTGAAGAAAGTTGACTGTTCCTCGCTTTTGACTGAAATCTGCCATTTCCGAGAATACATAAACAAAAAAATGACGTCAATTCGCCCGATTTTATTCTTCCCTCGCTTATCAATTACACAACCTCACAAAATAAAAAAAGTCAAAGTCCATGAAAGCAACCTGTGGGGTTTTATGTTTTTCGGGTCGCTGATTTCGAATCTTTTGCCAGTTTTTTCAGATCAGATCGCTTTCAAGGTCATTTGAAGGTCAAATGGAGAAAATATAGCTAAAAAAAATATCGCTTAAAAAATCTGAAAAAATTCAGACATTGGTTTTTTAGAATGCTGAATCCAAATCCGGTGTCGGTTGACCTTCAAGAGGTCAAGGTTAAGGTCATTTGAAGGTCAAACCAAAAAAATAACCTAAAAAAAAATTGTAAAAATTTATGTATGTGTTTCGAGGGTCACTGAATCCGAATCCAGGGTTGGTTTGATCATGTCTGGTTATCTGAAGGTCATATAAGATCATTTGAAGGTCGAATATATTCTCAGTAAAATTTTGGCAAATATGATACTGCGCTCAGTACAATTTGGCAACCTGTAACAATAATATGGATCCTCTAAATTCCATAAAATACTATCTATAACAATATTGTTTCAAAAGGAAGATCCTTTTTATTGATTTATAATATGTAGGTTCTTCTGTAAGGCTAAAAATCCTCACAAAACGCCTAGAATTTACAGTAAGAATGTTGTTTTCTAGATTTTTGTTGTATTGAGTCAATTGCAACTAACTTAATCTCCACAATATTATACACCTATCCAGATAGGTAGGGTAGAAATAGAGGTTTCAGCAATGAGAGCAGGTTACTATTATGAGAGCTAGCAGTGATAACAGGCCTTATCACAACTGTGCTGAGGTCTAGCGGGACTTGGCAAACTAATGGTGCAGTTGTTGCCAGACAGTTGTGCAAATGAATACCTCCAGAACATGGACATGTTTCAATATTTTTGAAGTTTGAAAAGTGCATTGCAGTCAATTCTAAGATGATGTTTTGGTTGGTTATTCATTGCATTTTTTCTGGGCATTTAAAGGTGCCTAAATCTACCCATTTTATAAGCGGGTTTTTGGAATTTCTGGTACCTAGGCATGTGGGGTATCATTTTCCATTAAATTTTGGACGCTGAATCCAATGAGACGGGTTCCAGACCGATTGGTGCCCACCGGAAGAGGTTATGGGTCAAAATGGGTCTACCCATTTCCAATGTGTTTTCGAGATTTCTGGTACCTAGGCGTGTGGGGTATCATTTTCCACTAAATTTTGGACGCTGAATCGATTAGAATGAGTGTCCATGCTGCTGGTCCAAGGAATAACCTACCCCTGTGAAAGAATTTGCTGCGTATGCTGTATTTTCAATCTATTGTTGTAATCTCTGTCAAATGTATCTATATATTCCTTTTTTAACCTAATATTGTTTTTTTTTTTTATTTATCCCATTTTATGTGTAAAATTAAATATTAAGTAGAAAATTTGAGGGTGAAACCACAGATCCATTTTGATATAAGTGAAACAAGTTAGAATTTGATACGCAAATGCGATAATGTTGATGTTTTTATTGGTTAGGTGATACAGATGTATCTTGTATCTTCCATGTGCTCATCTACGGATAGTTGTAACTTTATTTGGTTGTAGATACGGCGGAGGTGGGCGAATGTTTGACGTAAATGAGTTTGTGGGAACTCACCTCGGAGGCGGGGAAATCGTAGCACTCAGCAATTTTGACGTAGAGCTCTTTGACGTTGCTGAAACCGGCGATGAGCCCCGTCGGGCTCCCTTGAGCCTGTTGACAGTGAAACACCAAACGGGGTTTGGCCGCCTCCATCGGCGCCGGCGGATCGACGACCGGGGGCGGCACTTTCTTCAGAGTCGGGCCGGCTCCGTTCACACCGCGTCGGAACAAAGGCATTTCCGCATATCAAAACAACACTTCGGAAGGGGGAGACAACTCAAACAAGACGCAACAACAACGAACGCCTTACGAGCCAACAACAACCAAGGCGGAGCTTCCGACCGTACAGACGCCGGACGACTGACGGGGCAGAGAATCCGACTGGAAGTTGATGACGTTCCGGGCCACGGTGAAGCTGAGTTGTCAAATCAACCGTCACTCTCCGCCTACAGACAAACTAAAAATCCGTAGAAATCCCCAACTCGCTAAATAACATCCCCTTGTGCACCTAACAAAATCAATAAAAACCACCCCAAATCAATTTCATACCTTTCTCTAATAACACGAAATATACGATTTACATCATCACTCTCTCAAAAAGCAGTTCATGTGTAGTTGGTCATCCGCATGACATTATTCTGCAACCTGTTGCATACTTCTCATTACTGTAGCGTGGAGGGATTTTAATCTAGCTCAACAGGTACAGCTGCACTAGCGCTTCCAGGCGGCGATCATTGCACACTGTTACATCGACTGCAAAACATCAATATTAGAAATACAAGGACGAAAACAATCGATGTCTGCATAATCGACGTTTAATCAAAGAATATTCTACAAGATTTCTTGATTTTTAGCTTTGTTTTAAGGGAATTTAGGCAAATACTGTCCAAAGTTTTTGATAGGTACTTCTGAATGGTGCTGTTTGTAGGCATCTGAACTGTCAAGGTGGTTCGCAGAAGATTTAGATGATTTGATTTGAGTCAATAAAAGTACAAAAGGGACAGAAGTGCCTAACACACATGATATAGCGAGAACTGAGAAGAACTAGAACAGTCTAAAACTAGGGATGCCTCCAAAAAGCACCATTTGGAAGTACTATTTGAAATTAGTATTGGTCTGAAGTCCCTTAAAACCTCAGGTTATAGGACAAATCTCATCAGGCACCTGAAAGCTAAACATCAAGAAATCTTTTAAACATCGATTTGTTTAGTCAATCTATTCCTGATATCGATGATGTAATTCCGCATCTCGATATTTTGAAACATCTTTTGTGGTTGATATTGCATTTTTATTTAGAACCTGGAAAGAGAATGTGTTTAAACCACCGACAGCTTATATTTTCATCTGAAAATCAACAATAGCGCACATGACTAAAATATTTGAGAACTTAGGGTCGCTAGTTTACAATTTGGCCCACAAAAAGCACAAAAATGTTATAAAAGCTGTTTTAAACTAACAAAAGTCTCCATTTCTTCGACAAAAGATCAGAAATTCTAATCATTTTTCTTTATTTATTATCTATTACATGAAGTGACTGAAAATATTCCATTTCTCACGACAACTATTAGCCTTTAAATTGCCATGCGCAGATCAGTAAACCCAAAAATTTCTTCATAACGTATAAATATATAGGTTATAAGTTACAACATCATGTTCGTAACATTGATGTTAAGCAAACATCGGTTTCAGTAAATCGATTAACGAATAAAACATCGAGTATCCATAAAAAATCATCGACTTTTTGAAACATCGACATTGATGTTACATCTGTACTTCAACTCTTCAGGAGAATCAGGGCCTGGGTGTTGTTGACTACAACAACAGCAACCCAAAATTTCTTCGAGAAAATCAACTTTTCGACACATTGACATGACAATCGATTTATAATTGTTCAACTGTTTTACACACAAATTTTGTAATTTTGAAAGAAATCGATCAGATTGCATCAAATAGGCACATTATCATTCAGTTTGATCAAGGAATACTCATATAATTGGAACAAGTTCGACATTTTTACATATCGATAATGAAAAAAATGTTTGGGTTTATTGTTCTGCGCATAGCAATCGTAAGGCTAACAGTTGTCCTCAGAAATTGAATCTTTTCGGTCGCTTAAAGTAATTTTGAAGGTATTTTAGAGATTATGAACAAAAGGAAAATAAATGTTAACGAAATATAATGTAAAGTAGTGAATTCTGAATTAATTTTTTCTGTAAGCATGAAAATTCCACAAAATGTGTTAATGAATTATTCTCTGATGTGATCAATTTTGCCCTATTTTTGATCAATAATTTAAATATATAGCATTTCGCCATAGAAATTGAGATTTTTGTAGGTTTAAACAGTTTTTTAAACATTTTGGTGTTTGTTGTAAACCAAAATGTAAATTAGCGACCCTAAATGTTCAAATATTTTACTATTGAGCACTAATGGTGATTTTCAGATGAAAATATAAGCTTTAGAGGGTTCAAATTGTGTTTTTATAATCATTCAGGTCGTTTTCATATGCATTTGACTCTTAATATTGGGTCAACATTTTATGAATGTTGTTTTGGCAACACTGCTGCCCCATTT
Organism: Cyrtorhinus lividipennis; assembly: GCA_019603395.1. Lineage (NCBI taxonomy): Eukaryota > Metazoa > Arthropoda > Insecta > Hemiptera > Miridae > Cyrtorhinus > Cyrtorhinus lividipennis. The sequence continues at coordinate 31,220,334 of CM033998.1, read as the reverse complement.
CATGTTTTCCCTTCCCTTTCCTCTTCACAGTTGACTCTCGTCTCGTATGATCTTCACTTCAAAAATCTCCACTCTTTCGTTGTTTTCGCGTTAGAGCGACGTTGTCATCAACGTCTCATATCAATTTCCCGTTAATATTTAAACTTTCATGTTAAATATAAATTTTGTTCACTAACAGTTCGCGGATTTGTCCGTAAAATATTCGGAAATGTCCGCGAGTAACGTGCGACTTGGGCATATGAGCCCAAACAAGCCCATTTCCGACACAATGCCCAAACGTGGAAAAGTCACTGAAAGTAAGTTATTTTGTACTAAATCAATTAATTTATTACTGACAGTTATTTATTCAATAAAATTACCTAATTTGAACACAAAACGTCATTTTCATCAGTCAATTTTTGTACGTTTTACGTTGTTTACTCGCCCAAATTTCATGTTTTTTGTCATTTAACGCCTAATTTTTCATTGATTTTATCTCTGTTAATCATCAAACGAACATTTTTGGCGTTAATTTGAAGAATTCCATGCAGTTGAATTGAAAGTTCGTTTGATTTTCACGATCTGAGCCGCTGTCACGGTCCGTTCATTCGATTTGGATGCAGCTCATTTCGGTCTGATTCACTTGAGCAGAGCCCCAAAAATGTCTAAAGGTGAATTTTATTGTGGCTGATTCTTGAAAATGTCAAAATAAGTATAATTTTCAGTCTTGTGAACGGAGTTAATAAGAAACACGATCGCTAAATGAAGCAAAACAACTGAAAATCTTACAAAAAGAGCAGCGTTATAATTTATTTTTATAAAATAATATTAATAAGGCATATAATCTTCATTTTTCTATCAAAATTTAGTGAACAGCTTATCATTATTTGGCAATAAAAATGTCTAATTCGGGAAAGGCAGCTGAAGAATTGGCTCTGTCGGACAAAAGGGAACTAAAAGAACTCAAAAATTCTTCAAATTCGTTCATAGGGGTTGGTTATTCATCGGACAAGCATGAGAGACTTATTCCATTGAATTCAGCGTCTAAAATTTAGTGGAAAATGATACCCCACACGCCTAGGTACCCGAAAAAATCAAAAATTCACTTCCAAAATGGGTAGATTGGTACCCATTTTGACCCATAACCACTTCTGTTTGGGCGCCAATCGTTCTGGGACCCGTCTTATTGGATTCAGCGTCTACAATTTAGTCGAAAATGATACCCCACACGCCTAGGTACCCGAAAAACTCGAAAACTCACTTCCAAAATGGGTAGATAGGTACCCGTTTTGACCCATAACCACTTCTGTTTGGGCGTCAATCGTTCTGGGACCCGTCTTATTGGATTCAGCGTCCAAAATTTTGTCGAAAATGATACCCCTCACGCCTAGGTACCCGAAAAATTCAAAAACTCACTTCCAAAATGGGTAGATAGATACCCATTTTGACCCATAGCCTCTTCCAGTGGGCACCAATCGTCCCGGGACTCGTCTTATTGGATTCAGCGTCCAAAATTTAGTCAAAAATGATACCCCACACGCCATATAAAAAATATAAAAAAATCACGAATATTAATTATTTTTATTTTAGCGCTATAACGTACTAACCGTATCATGATTTGACTCAATTTTTGTGTAATTATGACCGAGGTTTGTTTATTTCGCGTGAAAAAGCCCCTTCTTTTATTTTAAATAATCTTTTTTTAAAGCGTGTTTTCACATTAAATTTTATTGATTTGTAGTTTCCCCCCAAATATTATGATTATTCTCCATTTCCTTCCCCTCGATTAGAAAAAAACCGCTACGGTGGAGTTAATAAGAAATAAAAGCAAACGCACGCGCTCTAAAAGATAGTTTTGTTGCCCAAAATGAACAAAATTTGGTAATTATTCAGCAAAAATCAAGTCGAATCAGAAAACGGATAACATCACATGAACCAGCGTTAAAAAACAATGAAAATTCATGTGCCACACTTTATAGTTCACCATTATCCACTATTTGACAATTTTGGGGTTGCGCATTTTTGCGTGCTTGCTGAACCTGTTGCGCACGATAAAAAGAAAATTGGTTGAGGGATCAAATTTTTAAGAAATTTTAGGTAGAATCCGAATCTGCATTAAAAAATTAGGTTCCCATTTAAAATATGAATGTTAGTGTCACTTGCGCATGGTTGCGCTGTTGCGCAGAGTGCGCAAATATTATATTTGAGATCTTCGCCAAAAACAAAAAAAGATTCATAAAGAACATAATTTGTTTGAGTACTCCAATTTGGTCGATTTTAGAGGGGGGGGGGGGGGGTCTGGTGAGACACTGCATACTTTTCAAATTTCTTCAAAATCTAAAAAAATTTCATTGAATTTTCAGAAACCGATTTTTGGATGTTATATGTTATTATATCCACTGATATAAATTCAGAAATGGTTGAAGAATTGATTTTCAACTAATGTGAACCAGGGTGAGTGCGTCTTTTGCTTAATTATGCTTACTATGCTAATTTCCTGATAGTTTTTGGCAAAAATACAACAGATATTGTTCTAACACATGTTGTTCTAATGCAATCAGTCGATTTTTTTGCTTGAAACTATCAGGAAATCAGTACAATATGCAAAAGACGCACTTGCCACATGAACACATTTACCGTGATTCACCTTATTTTGTTATTTATTGTTGAATATTCCCTTCAAAAGACTCGTTAACCAAGCGGCTAAAACATCTGACAGGTCGGCCATAAATTGTGATCTCGTTAAACGAGAGGAAAAAATAATTTTTAATGGTCGTTAGTCACAGAGCGAATGAAGGAAATGCCGCCCACTCTTCCGAAATGTGGCATCTGATAAGAGTTACACATCAACGAAACAGTTCAGTGTCATTTATGCGAAGAAAAAACGCAGCTAAATTGGTTATTCCTCGGACCAGGCGCATGGAGACTCATTTCTTCAACGTGGGGAAAATGGGGGATACAGTGGGTGTGGTGGGTGCCGGACCCATTCCAATCGATTCAGGGTCCAAAATTTAGTGGAAAATGATACCCCACACGCCTAGGTACCAGAAATCTCAAAAACCCACACTCAAAATGGGTAGATAGGCCCCCATTTTGACCCATAGCCTCATCCAGAGGGCGCCAATCGTTCCGGGACCCGTCTCATTGGATTCAGCGTCCAAAATTTAGTGGAAAATGATACCCTACACGCCTAGGTAGCAGAAATGTCGAAAACACATATTCAAACATGGGGAAAATGGGGAGACAGTGGGTGTAGCGGGTTCCGGACCCATTTCAATCGATTCAGGGTCCAAAATTTAGTGGAAAATGATACCCCACAAGCCTAGATCACCCAAAATCTCAAAAATCCATTTTTCAAAAAACACATTTTGACCCCTACCCCGCCCAAATTTGGTCCGATCGGGCTGAAAAGTTTCGAGGACCTTCCTAGACCGGTAACAGACCCCTGACCCAAATTCAATATCAAACTACCCCTACAGTATGTAGTCTGCTGCAGTGTGATTCGCCTGTGTCTGTGCCTGACAAGGGCGGCCATCATTTTGCTGAAATGTTGCTGACAATTTAAAGAATAAAAATAACTATGATTGGTGTGGTCAATCAAACTCATAACTGTAGTTTACTGTATTCTGTGTTGCATAGAACTAGTGTGGTTGCTTGTCCAGATTGCCCAAGATTCTGGTTGGATTGATGGGATGGTTGCCCAGACATAACCTCTTAGCCTCATTTTCTCTGCCTTGTAAACTTGTTAAAATGATCATCAGCTTGAAAACAATGAATCAGTTGTGTATGGCAGGAATAGCGGGCTATATAGCCCAATAAAAGCATTCGTTTGCTGTTCTTAGTCTGTTGTAAAAGGGTTCCCTTCCTGAAATAGGGGAGACGGCCCAATTGATGACATTTCCTGGTCCTATTGATACTTGCGCAATGCCCTGTCTGTCATTTATTACTCTGTGAAAGTGGGGATTTAGAACCCTCACCAATTGCCATACAGGGTTTCTTGACGAGTCTTTGTCCGTCCATGTTGGCTTTCTTTCCCTATTCCTTCCCCTATTGGCTCTTGCCATTGCTCTTGGATAGGGCGCTTGCTCTTTTAGATGGTCTGTTCCGCTCAACTCCTGCCACGCTATTTGCCACTGCTGGGCAGGACCAGGAGGAGGGTTATTGGCTTGTCTGGCCATAGGCCATCCTTTGGCCTGCATGACTGTGTGCACAAACCTTGCGCTGAAGTTCGCTCTTGTTCTTACAGCTTCCCTCCAAGAGACGGAGAGAACCCACTGATGTCCAGTTGCCTCTTGCAGTTGTGTATTTGGGCACTCCATGAAGACGTGGCGGGCCGTCTCTGACGACATATGCAGAGGGTTCAGCTGTCTTCAGGTTGAATCCATGTAGCTCAGCTGCAATGTCCCTGTGGCCCATCAGGAATTGGGAGACAAGATGGTCGATTTTTGTGTATTTATTGCTCCTCCTTCACTCTGCAATGTCTGGCCAGAGGTCCAAAGACCATCTTCTTTGCCATTCCTCCATGGACCACTGCTCCACCTGCTCTGATGTGCTGCAGCCCTCTGCCATGGCTCACCATCCATCCTGCTGCCATTGCTCTTGCACAGATGTCTATTAGCATTTTGACTGCTATAATCTGGAGTACTTGTCTTCAGTATCCAACTCTTGAACAAGCCATAGACAGAATTTGTCCACCCATTAGTTCATCAAATATGCACAGTTATTTAAAAACGCCCCAGCCAACCCCCTCCCCTTACGACCTGTCAGGGTGGTACAATTGACACGTTATCCCGTTCTGCTCTGAATGTGAATCCCCAAGGCATGCTTAGCAGACTTGTTATAATCCCATTGATGTGACAGCATTATGCTGATAGGTTGTTAAATGGATTGGATTTGCAATTAAGCAATGCCAGTGACGCAATATTTGTTCCTATGAGTTGTTCTCACTCCATTACTGTTGACAATTTCCAAACGCCGATGTATACAAAAATGCAAGGTCTGTTAAATGATGTTTATCCTCTTTATTTGCTGAGAAGACGGAACTGTGACAAAGCTTGTTTGACGTTTTAGGTGGTGCTGGTCTTGGTATTGCGTTCATCATCTGTTCTCTGCCTGAATACTCAAGCAGATTTCTTTTCTATTCATTTTAAAATAACATCAAATTCATATCATCGACAAATGGCCATTTCAAAGTGAAAGCAAGACAACGCTCAGTGGCCATTTGATGAGTTTGTGGCGTGAAGGCTACGAGAAAACTCCCTTCATTACTCGCTGCTGTAAATGAGTTGGAAGAAAGGAAGAAAAAACTTATCTTTGGAAGAATCACAAAACGTGAAACGAACACTCGTGAGAATAAGTCGGTAAAAAGCTCACCGGTGTAATAATCATCACTTTCTGTTGGTACAAGATGGGATTTAGGAAGACAAGTGCGTCAATTTTGTTTATTTCTCTTGGAAAAAGACTTGGAATTACAACAAAAATACACTTTCTGTATTGACAAGGTTACCTACTCATTTAATGAGCACTTTTATTCATTTTCTAAATTACTATAATTTTTCTACTGACAAGGTTACCTACCTATTTATGATGAGAACAAACCTGTTTCTCTAACCGATTTTGCCATTTTCGACTCATCCCTGAAATACTATTGTTATGATCGATTTGGTAAGATCATCAATGAAACAATTTACAGCTGCAAAAAGCATATGAATGTGGTTCACGAAAAGTGGCATAACTTGAAAATAATCTTCGAAGTTCTTCCTAGTGTCAAGATACCTCAAAGTAATAGTAGTGTATCCTTTCACTGGCAAACAATGAATCATAATGTATCTTTTCGGATTCAAAAAATTTTGAAAATAGTTGTTGTAATCATTTGGATCAGAATCCAATCATTCCGGGACCCATCTGGATTCAGCGTCAGAAATTAAATGGAAAATGATACCCCACACGCCTAGGTACCAGAAATCTCAAAACGATACATTCGAAATGGGTACATTTTCATTCATTTTCCACTAAATTTTGAACGCTGAATCCAATGAGACGATTCTTAGAACGATTGACGCCCACCAAAAGAGGTTATTGGTCAAAATAGGTACCCATCTACCCATTTCGAATGTGTTTTCGAGATCTCTGGTACCTAGGCGTGTGGGGTATCATTTTCCACTAAATTTTCGACGCTGAATTGATTGAAATGAGTCTCCATGCTCCTGGTCCAACCCCTTTGACAGAATTTGCAGTATTTTAATATTTTTTGCTGTCAGAATTACCATTTAAACGCCTAACCTCCATACTATCTGATAAAAACCTGATAAGATCAATTTTTCTATGTTTCAGTGTGCAAAGAATGGCTGGTTCATGAAGATGGCGCTCTGGCTTATAAACTTCAACAAGAAGAAGGTACAAATCCACGTATTTTTATTCTTTGGGCGTATTGATTTGATGTTCATTCCAAACTCAAGCTTATTAGAGAGTAATCAATATAATATTTTCGATACCTAATTGTGATTAGGTGATATAAGTGATAAGCGGTATCAGCTTTAGTTAGTTCTCCAAACTGTTCACCCAAAACAACATGATAAACATGGGTTTTCGGGAATTTAGACCTGATAAGAGTCTTATTTCCAATAAATGTGTCGCCTGGTTGTAAAGCCGGCCAACTCCTCAATTTTCGGAGAATTTGTTTATTTTACTAAGTTCTTTACTAACATTCCCACCCATTGACAATGAAAATCCATAACAAAACAGGTCAACTCCCTGGCGTTTTGGGAGTAAGAAAACTCCAATGTGCTGCAAAAGCGGCCACATTCACTCGTCAGTGTTTTTCAAAACCGGTAATCTCCAAATTCAACGGGTAGGCAGGTGGCGCTAGTGTTCCCGTTTATCATATGTATCACGTCTCGATGATAGTGTAGTTTGTTCACATGTTATTGTTGCTCACCGAAAGTTGTATTTAAACGTATAATAATGGAGAAATTCGTCGCAACAGTTCCTGCAAGTCAAGCCGGCTAAAGTCAAGTATATGGACCGTTGTCGCGTTATCAACTGATAGCAATGATATCGCGCATACGGTCGATAATCGATAATCGAAAGTTTTTGTTGTTGCTTCCTTTTGTCTCCTCCGGCTATCTTCAGTCACTTCACTTCAGTTGGTGTACATTTTCCCTCCATCCTTCCTTGTGCGTGTCCACTGTTATTTATTTTAGTTTATTTATTTATTTTAGTTTAGTTTAATTTAGTTTAGTTAATTTTTTTATTTATTTAGTGTTTATTTATTTTAGTTAGTTTTAGTTTATTTCAATTTAGTATTTTCCCTCCTTTTTTATAAAGACAAATATGGCCGACAGGGATAAATATTTCGTGTATAATATATCGATAGTGCATATCGACTGAGCGTACTATCGATATCAGCTGATAACGCGACAACGGTCCATATTCTTGGCTTTTACCGTCAAGCCAGAAAGAGGCAGAGGAATTCTTCCCAGTGGAAAAGGAACCAGGAGAAACATTATGGACCAGATTGGGACAAAGACGACCGATTAATTTTTTACAGAAACATTTTGGCTGACTTGGTTGGTAACGAGGAAGTCTACGAGGAAAGAGATGACGAACCCTTGGATAATAATGACGTCATCATGTGCGAGCCTGAAGATGACGATTTAGCCCCTAGAGTGTTTCATTTCAACTATATTATAATGTATATATATTTTTTTATAAGTTTGCTCAACCTAAAATAAAGTTCAGTTACACAGAAACATAGTAAATGATTTTTTTTGGCTAAAAACCCGTAATGTCAATTTTGTAGATATTTTAAGCTTTAGTTTGTTGCAAAGCCGGCCAAATCCTAACTAAGTATAATTTGTAATTTCCCCCTCCCTGCACCTTCCCCCAGATTCTCTTATGGTGCTTTAAAACCTACTATCCTAGTGAAACATTAATTAGAGAGTATAACAAGAGATGTTGTATATTGGCGTGGTATTGTTTTGTACACTTTTTTGTACCACGCCCCCCTCTGGTTACTTGGAGACCCTCCACGCCCCCCTACACATATCAGCTTTCCATTTTGCAATATCCAGTTTCCACGGTGAAGTACATACCAACTCCTACATATACAAATATGACAAGATTAGAGTTGATTTTGATTTTGTGTTGTTGCAACTTTATTGAAACATTTCAAAAACGATTTTGAAAACTTAGAAAGACTTTATTTCAGAAATTTGAAGAAATTATTTTGTAATTATTTTTATTTATTTCATTTGGGTGTCACGCCCCCCCCCCCCCCCTGACTTCCTCCACGCCCTCCAGTATGGGAACCACTGCGTTAGACGGTGAATCAAGTTTAAAGTAAAAACAAGAATTTGCAGAATCAACTAAAAGCGGTCGCTCTTTGAGCGTTTTCATTATAAACAACCGCTAAAGACGGAATTCTCAGATAAGACACGACCATTCCGACGATGATTTTGTCGAGTAAGGTGAATAACTGCTGATAAGTTGGGACGCTAAAAGTAGGCTTGGGTTGCACGATGTGATTTGACTCTTCAAAGACGACACTAAACGAGAATTGTTGTTGATTTAAATTTGCTTCGACATGAGTAAATTGATGATCATAAACGCGGCAATCTAGATGATCGAATATTTGGCTTCATTTGCTGATTTGGTTGTAGCTGTTGTAGTTGCCTTTTTTCAGAGTTCCTCCTATTTCCCTAGTCAATTTAGAAAAGTAAACCTTAATTTATTTGAGTCAGAAAGTCAATCGATTCGCCCCCAAAATTTTTCTGGACGTTTCATGGTGTCTAGATCATAAATGGTCAATGCCCGTCCACCGTCCACGCCGTTTTCGGCAGTAGAAATTTTTTTAAAAATCTGAAATTTGGGTTAGGGGTCTGTTCCCGGCCTAGGACGGTCCTCTAAACTTTTCAGCCCGATCGGACCAAATTTGCACGGGGTAGGTGTCAAAATGTGTTTTTTGGAAAATGGATTTTCGAGATTTTGGGTGATCTAGGCGAGTGGGGTATCATTTTCCACTAAATTATGGACGCTGAATCCAATAGAAAGGGTCGTATAACAATTGGTACCCACTGGAAGAAGTTATGGGTCAAATTGGGTGTATATTTCCCATTTTGAATATGTGTTTTCGGGATTTTTGGTACCTAGGCGTGTGGGGTATCATTTTCCACTAAATTTTGGACGCTGAATCGATTTGAATGAGTCTCCAAGCTGCTGGTCCGAGGAATAACCAACCCGAATGTTCCTATTCGATGTTCCGACCATGAGGTTACAGATGATTGATAAAACAAACTAAGACGATAAGGCAATTCATGAATTAAGAACATTTTTAGGCCGTGCTCAACGTTTTTTGCGGGAATTGCAGGTTATAGGACGATCTGCAGATAGGAGGAAGTCATTTTTGAGAGCCCAATTTCACTGAAGTACTATAATTTACCTACACATTTCACGTGACCTCAATGTTTAACGGTTTCGTTCAAAATGTGGGCAACGGGTTGAGAGAAAGGGACTTGAAGCCAGTAGTGCGCCGGTTTCCCTTTCGTACTTGTGAAGCGAGAAGGTGATAGGGATCTAGGTTGTATTGGGGGGGGGGGGGGGGTTCAAGATACTCCAAAGGGGGGGGGGGGGTATCAAACACAGATCTGTGTCACCTTTCGCCAATGGTCCACGGTAGAGGGCGATTCCTCCAGCGAGAAAGTGCATCTCAAAGGAGTTGGAGTCGACCTTCATTTCACAATTCATGAGAGAAAGACGCTGTGTAATCATCGAAACGAGTGAATTCTCTCGTCAACAGCGTCATTGAAAGACAATCGAATGAGTGAGAAAGCTTTTCTTCAATTAATCGAAGAAAAGCTCTCAGACAAAGGCAACAGGTATCGATTAATCGGAATAATTGACGCTTTGGGAGATTTCTCGATGTCTTCTCTGTGTCATATCAGTGACGCTACCTAACCTAATCAACTTGGCCTTCTGCAACCAAAAAAAAAAAAAAAATTTAAAACTCCATTAGTCGATGTTTTTGTTTAATCGGTTAATTGATATGGCCCTATCTCGAAACCACACATTCGAAATGGGTAGATAGGCACCCATCTTGACCCATAACCTCATCCAGTGGGTGCCAATCGTTCCCGGACCTATTTCATTGGATTCAACGTCCAGAATTTAGTGGAAAATGACACCTCACGCACTAGATTGCAAAAAACTCGAATATCCATTTTTACAAATACACATTTTGATCCCCTACCCCGCCCAAATTTGGTTTCGATGACCAACTAGAGCCGGTAAGGGATCCTGTGTGGAGATTTTTCATTCATAAAGCCAAACGCAGCAAATCTGAAAACAATTTCAAACTAAATTCAACAATTTTCAAAACAAAAAAACCATTTTATGACTTACAATCAGAGTTAAAAGGAATAAATTGGATTTTATCCGCTATCTGGTGTGAAAAAGCCACAAAGAAGCCATGGCGCTTTTGTCATTCCTTTTCTATGCGTCATGGCGCTCTAATGTCTTCTCTATGTTTACGACTGATCCGTTCAGTTATTAGAACTTTGTGCCATCTTGTGGCGATATAAGTGATTTTTTACGACTCTTTTAGTGATGATTCGAGGTAAAAAGGAAATTGAATAAAATCATGTTTTGCCGAAATCGTTAAACATTAAGGTCACGTAAAATGTGTAGGTAAATTATAGTATTTCAGTGAAATTGGGCTCTCAAAAATGACTTCCTCCTATCAGCAGATCGTCCTATAACCTTCAATTCCCGCAAAAAAATGTGTAATTTGAGCTTGGCCTGAAAATGTTCTCGATTTATGAATTGCCATATCGTTTTAGTTTATACAAAGGCCACAAAGAAGTGAAGGCGCATGTGTTATACCTTTTCTATGCGTCGTGGCGCTCTAATGTCTTCTCAATGGACTGATCGTCTGTCCAGTTATTGGAAATTTGTGCCGTCTTGTGGTGTTTATTTAAAACTCTTCTGGTATGATTTTCCACTAAATTTTGGACGCTGAATCCAATGAAATTGGTCCCAGAACGATTGGCGCCCTCTGGATGAGGTTATGAGTCAAAATGGGTACATATTCACTCATTTCGAATGTCTGTTTTCGAAATTTCTGGAACCTAGGCGTGTGGGGTATCATTTTCCACTAAATTTTGGACCCTGAATCGATTGGAATTGGTCCGGGACCCGTCACACCCACTATTTCCCCCATTTTCCCCATATTGAAGAAATGAATCTCCATGAGTCTGGTCCGAGGCTTAAATTAGTCTCTATGCGCCTGGTTTTTTCCCTAATGCTAAATGGAAGAAACATTTTTGCTGGTTTTGAAAAATTATCCTCCCCCGAAGAAGGATAATTACAGTGGCGTGAATTTTAATGAGTTCGCTAGATGGCTGCAAATTTCGCGTCGAGAAACTGGCAAAGGTTGATGGAAGGCGGTGGCTATTAACGTTACGTAGGCGAGTTGAATATTCCCGTAGGAATGCGCTCAGGAAACCGCGACACTCCCCCCCACAAGGTTCTTCCACTTCGTCAAACTCTTCAAGTCTTTTCGTTGTCCTATCCTCGGCCTCGAGAGACGATTTCCTGTGAGTTCTAAGGGACCTGTTGGCGTCCGTGAACCGACCACCTGACTCCAGCCACGTGGATCTGTTCCCCTTTGTGAGAGTTAAGGTGGAAAATGTCAAGAGCGATGTTTTGTCTCAAATGAGAAAAAATATCGACGCAGTTATATGTGCTCTTGGAGCAGCAATTTGTACATTTTTCCCCTACACCTGTTCGAAATCGGCCAAAATCACTCCGAGTATGACAACCCTAGAAGCTCATTATTTTGTGTAGACTTCGAAAATCTTGAAATAATTGGAAATGTGCCTTATTTTTGCTCTCGGAAAAGTCTAATTTTGACCCGAATCTGGACCAATTTGAATCGATTCCGAGATCAAAACAATCTTCAACATGGGGAAAATGGGGGAAACAGTGGGTGTGGCGGGTCCCGGACCCATTCCAATCGATTCAGGGTCCAAAATTTAGTGGAAAATGACACCCCACACGCCTAGGTACCAAAAATATCGAAAATCCACATTCGAAATGGGTTGATAGGGACCCATTTTGACCCATAACCTCTTCCGGTGGACACCAATCCTTCTGAGACCCGTCTCATTGGATTCAGCGTCCAAAATTTAGTGGAAAATGACACCCCACACGCCCAGGTACCCAAAAAATTATAAAAATCCATTTTTCAAAAACACACATTGGTCTGAAAACTGGTCAAACACCTCGATATTGTTCATACAGAGTCTACGCGCATTATTTATAGCTTTTAATATCATTTTAAAGTCGTTTTTCACCGTAAGAAGCGGACAATTTACGTTAAATGGTCATTTTGAATTTACACGAGCAAATTTTGGTGTATTTGAGAACAAGATTTTCGTTTTTATACACAAAATAAACGCATTTTTTGTCAACAAGAGTCGATTATACACGCTGTGCTTTCAATTTTAAAGAATTTTGTATCCTATAAGGACAAATTTAATTGCGATTATATTCCTCGTATACAAATTTGTGTTTTTACTCGTAAAAAATACACCCTCGAGGTTGCATTCTCAAACCAGTTTGTGCCAACGCTGACGTAATCTCGCCCTTTCCCTTCGGTAAAATGAAAGTTGGGACGGGTACGACTTCCCGTGATGCAGGAAATTACATATTGAACTGGTTCCGAAAATTGATGACGTCGATTGATATCGATTCGGCCGGAAGCGGCCGTCCTTTAAGTCGTATCTCATTTTGCTTCCGTGTTCGTTTTTGTAATCAGAAACACATTTTTTCTTCAAATCTACAATCTTTACTAGCATTTTGAAAAGTGAAAAACAACGTTTTAAATAATAAATAAATAAATAAATTACATGGACCATTCTTATCTATAGCCAACACTTAATTTCTATTAAGCCTACAACGTTCAAATTTGTACTTTATTGTTAAAAAAAATCAAAGACCTCGCACTCCACGAGAGACACATAGTATAGTCGACAGACAATTTCTAACTTTCAGAAATTTCATGTATAAGAATGCAACAACAGATATATGAATTCAAACAACAGCGACAATGACGCTATTTTGTTATTGAGAAGTAATATTGCATCGGCGCATGCGCAGTTTCGGCCGTGACGATTTTTTGTTACATTTCACTCTTTTTGCCTCGCTTGTGGTCTGTCGACTACAGAAGTATATTAAGCAATGAGTATTTAAATAATAATTAAATCTTTTAATTTAATTTCCAGTCAAAATGTTAAAGTTGTCCATAAAACAGTCATCACTGATCAGGATGTTGAAATAATGCGAGGGTAATGTGAAGGGTGACTGTTAAATACTTGCCAGGAAAAGGGCGAACATTTTGCCACAATTGACGTATGAAACAATTTTTGAAAATTGACATTGTAACAAACCCGGTCAATGGTCGCCTGATGAACAGAATTTGAATAACCCTCTTAGAAGTTTTCCAATTTTTTCAAGATTGAACGCATTTTGAAATTGAAACAACCCACTTGTTGAACCATTCAGGAAAACTTCTATTATTTGTACCGGTTATAGAAGATGAATATGATCATTTAAGTGACAAAAGGTGGTAAAGTTGATGATCCAACTAACCCAAACTGGGCAAATTTGTATTCTAACAGAAAATGAAATTTGTAAATTAATTTTTTCTTAATTATTTGATTCAAATTCATTGTTTAAACAGTTTTTGGGATACTAAGGTGACAGGGCTTGTCAAAATTGTGTGAGAAACGCAGAAAATTTTCTTCACGATTCAGCGTTCAAAATTTAGTGGAAAATGATACCCCACACGCCTAGGTACCAGAAATCTCGAAAACCAACGTTCAAAATGGGTTGATAGGCACCCATTTTGACCCATAACCTCTTCCAGTGGGTGTCAATCGTTCCGGGACCCGTCTCATCGGATCCAGCGTCCAAAATTTAGTGGAAAATTATACCCTACTCGCCTAGATCTACGAAAATCTCGAAAATTCATTTTTCGACGTACACATTTTGACCCCTACCCCGCCCAAATTTGGTCCGATCGGGCTGAAAAGTTCTGATGACCAACTTGAGCCAAAAACGGATTCCTGAACAAAATGTTGTATTTTTAGAAAATTTTATACTACCAAAATTGGCGTGGAAGGCGGAAAAACATTTGCATGTTTTGATTTAGACGCCTTGGAACGCCCAGAAAACTGATTTGGACGGATTCGAAAAATTCGAATTTGGCATTATTTAAGGAATAACCAACCAAAATGGAAGTCTACTTTAACTAAACTCCAATCTCCAACTTACCTATAACGTTGGAATTCAAAAATGGGCGGTAGTGGCTAGCTAGGAAGAAACAGTACAGCGCTCCTACGGTGGAAAACGGAACTAAAGCTCCCAGTGGGCTTTGGCCGCTTGTTCAATGGCGTCTGCGTTGGCTTCCGTTTATGCAACAAGTGGGCGTCCTTTTATAATTTAAGTGTTTTTAAAGTGAACAGGTATTATTTTACTACTTTTGGTGTGTTGTTTCATTACTTAGAAAATCTTCAAAATGTTTCAATTTATAATTTAAAAAAAATGTCTTTCTTGAGAGTCAAACATCATTTTACATGCGCTTCGCGTTTTATGAAGCCATTCGATGAATCCTGTAGAACCTATTAAGATGCCGTTATTATATCGTTTGATTACGTTTGATTATTTTATTTGTTTCCAGTTGATAAACACTACAGTGGCAACAAATCCAGAAATGCCATCGTTCGTGAAGACTTTCCAAAAGCGTTGGACGAACAACGGAAGGCCCAGGAGGAAGCCATGGCCGACTACCTACGCCGAACTCGACTTTTGTGAGTTTAAATACAATTTTTATCACAAAGAAACATTTATTTTTGAGGCTATTGCCCGTGAAAATTGTTCCTCAACAATATTTGTCGATACATGTGAGCATTTGAAATTATTTGACGACTATTATACCTTCAAAAATGTATTTTTGTTTGACTGTATATACACAATTACTTTTCTGTATCATATTGAAAATAAAATCATTCGTTCAACGTCGATTTGTGTACATTTCTCAGGGAAGAAAGAGACGCTCGAGTGGCCAAAGAAATCGCCGCTCAGCTTGAAAGGGAAGAAGAAGAAAAGAGGAGGCGATTAGAAGTTGAAGACAGGAGAATGGCTAAAATAATGCAGGTAATTTTAGTTCGATTTTGCTGCGAATATGTTGAATGTATCAGGAAGTACGTTGTCGATGAGTTTTGATGGAGATCAATAGGCTCACGCTTGAAGGCAAAGGGGCTTTTAGTTGAGTAAAATGCTGCAAAATTGACCCATAACCTCTTCAGGTGGGCGCCAATCGTTCTGGGACCTGTCTAATTGGATTCAGCATCCAAAATTTAGTCGAAAATGATACCCCACACGCCTAGGTATCAGAAATCTTGAAAATCCACTTTTGATATAGGTAGATAGATACCCATTTTGACCCATAACCTCTTCAGGTGGGCGCCAATCGTTTCGGGATTAGTCTCATTGAATTCAGCGTCCAAATTTTAGTCGAAAATGATACCCCACACGCCTAGGTATCAGAAATCTTGAAAATCCACTTTTGATATAGGTAGATAGATACCCATTTTGACCCATAACCTCTTCCGGTGGGCGTTTATCGTTCTGGGACCCGTTTCATTGAATTCAGCGTCCAAAATTTAGTCGAAAATGATACCCCACACGCCTAGGTACCAGAAAACTCGAAAGCCCACTTTTGAAATGGGTCGATGGAAACCCATTTTGACCCATACCCGCTGGGCGCCAATCGTTCCAAAAATCCATTTTTCGTAATACACATTTGGAGAATGCCGCCAAATTTGTCAAAATACGGTAAATTCTCTATCGAGAAACCCTTTTTACCAATGTGGGCACTACGTATGGCGTTAAAATAGAATAAATTTTGATTTTTGAAAAATGGACATTCGAGATTTTACGCCGTCCAGGCGTGTGGGGTATCATTTTCCACTAAATTTTGGACGCTTAATCCAATAAAATGGGTTCCTGAACAATTGGCGCCCCCTGGAAGAGGTTATGGGTCAAAATGGGTACCTATCTACCCATTTCGAATGTTTGTTTTTGTGATTTCTGGTACCTAGGCGTGTGAGGTATCATTTTCCACTAAATTTTGGACGCTGAACCGATTGGAATGAGTCTCCATGCGCCTGATCCGAGGAATAACCAACCCCTGTATATAAATTTGCTGATTTTTAAAAATTATTTGATAAGTGTTCAAATGAAATGAATAAATAAGCACATTCAAATGTGTCACGAGATCTGTTCCTATGTGCCTGCCAGGTCTCATGAATTATCACTTGCCAGAATCACTAAATTGGGTAATTTACATTTTCTCAGATCAATTGCGACCGATTTAGGGTTGAAATGATTACACGAATTTCTTACAAATAGTGTAATTATTAGAAGCAGTGGAGATACAAAGCTGGTTTGTTGTAATTGGAAATTGAACAATTATTATAAAAATGTCCAAATTTTTTGGCTTCTGTGTGACCTTTTTACGTAGATGAGTGTCGAATTTTAGTTGAAGTAGGAACAAATTTTTAACAAAATGAGACGAGGCAGACAATAGTGGTAAACGTACGTTGAAAATGGAACCAATACTTTGATATAAAAGTAATATATAATCTATTTTGGGTATTAAGTTGAGGAGTTATTTTCATAAAAGCTTCCAATGTTTGTGATTTCGATCTCAGCTTGATGTATAACTTTGGTGCGAAACTGCTGCAAGATTTCTCGTTTTTGTATCTTTATCTGATAAGAATGATAGATAGAAAACGTGTTTATTTGAATTGAACAACAATAACAAATTCGCATTTGCGTCAATACACGGTATGGCAATGGGCCATACACGAAAACAAGGAAAACAGCACACGGCTGCCAATTCATAGGCGAGGATGAGGTTTCAGTCCCAATTGAACTGGGCAACCAGCTCAGATCGATATGACCAAGCAGCCTGGCAAAATCTCGCGAGTGGGAGCCAGTTCAAACCGTTGAGCATTCCGATTATGGAGTCGCTGGTCAACCTAGCCACTCCGAACTGAGCAACCCGAAACTCAGCCAGGACAGGACAATGCCCCAGAAAATGAATAATGTCCTCTGATTCTCCAAGACTGCAAAGGGAGCACAGCGTCCTGTCAAGATTGTCGTCCCCCCGAGCCACACCCGGCCGGCCATTGAGCGCCAGAAGGTCCCCTCTGACTCTACAGACCCAGCGGAGGACAAACATTGATCCTTTTTGACCCTCCTCAGTCAGATCAATACTTCGGAGCCCCATGTCTAACTGCCGATAAATCCTGTGATGTGATGACAACGCCCTTGAGACAGTCAGCTCTCTCCGTTGGGATTCCAGCGTCTCTTGCAGGGCTCTGAGCTGAGATCTCCAC
Source organism: Cyrtorhinus lividipennis (assembly GCA_019603395.1). Lineage (NCBI taxonomy): Eukaryota > Metazoa > Arthropoda > Insecta > Hemiptera > Miridae > Cyrtorhinus > Cyrtorhinus lividipennis. The sequence continues at coordinate 31,202,893 of CM033998.1, read as the reverse complement.
AATGCAGGATCCTCAAAGTTGGCACCAACAACACAGCCGGTCTCTCTGCACAAACCCCGAAGATTCTTGTACCAGAACAATCTGGTCTGCTAGCAACCGAGGGTACCGGCTCGCAAGCATAAGCATTACTCTGAGAAGGTATTTGCAGTGGAGAGAGAGCGTGTAGAGGGACACGGGTGTCACGCCAGTTTCTGATAAGAATGATGCGGATTGGTCTCAAACATGCGATTTCTGACTTGTGTTCTTCTAAGAAAATCAATCTGATTGATTTCTAACTTGGATTTTCCTTTATTTTAGCAGGATCGGGATAAGAAAACCGGAATTCCGTCACTTCAAGGTGACATCAACGCTGTTGGCCTTCCCCCACCACCGTCGAATTTTGCTGAAGCGTCCTGTAGCAGGGAGGCCCATTATGAGAATCTTCCACCGCCTTCAGCTCAGCACAGGCCGAGGAGGAATTTGGCTGAACTTGAAAAGCAATTCAGGTAAAGTGGACTGATGCTCAAAAGATTGTAATTTGGTGGTGATGAGTCGAAGTAGAAACCGAAGTGTTGAACAATATGGGAAGCGCTGATGTGTTGATGTTGTCATCTGCGACCTGAATACCTGCGCATGACTGTGCCTGAGGTAGCAAGGCCCATTACAGTCTACTCTGTCTGTATTTTGCGCTAGATCATGTGGAAGCCCTGCACTATGGCTCTCCTGGCACCCTCTTCTGGCGTTAGCCTGCTTTTGGCAGCCCAGGATGGACCTCCTAGAGGTGCCAGGTTTTGCAAGGGGTCTTTCAATTCGCTCTTCTGCTTTGCTAGGCCTCTTCTTATTCTTGCGGTCTTCCATCATTGGTATACTACAATCTGCAGGGTGGAGGTGGCTGTGGAGCTGTTGGGACTCAGTGCTTAAATTAGTGGCGGCACTTACTCGCCTATTTGCTGGGCATCACTGCACTTACAGGCATTTTGTAGAGGAAAACACCCCACCTGTGTCCTCCACTTCAGCACTTCCATTGTGCTCCACAGTCCTGCGAGAGGAGTCTTCGACTAGAACGTCGTAGGCAGGGCGAGTACCAGGATATTCCTCTCTTGCCTGGATAAAATGCCTAAAATTTAACTTTAACTAGCCCATTCAGAATTATCACAGGCGCTTTTATTCCTCCTTCCCCTAAAAGTAGCCGGTAGGGAGGAGGAAAATCCCACCCTTCTTAAAGTGGCTCCTGAGTCCCGTCCAGTGGGGTCTTCCGTTGGTGTTGCTAGCCCAGGAGAGCCGACAGCCCAAGAAATACATGGAAAAATCGATGAAATCCACCCGCCAGAGACACAAAATTAGAAGCTAAAGACCAACAGCAAAACCAACTAATCTGCTGCCTCCCCCGAAACTGGCAGGGTCCCCCGACCAGCGAAAGGAGACAGACTAATCCTAATATCACTTGTCATAAGCTAATCATTCAGTCACACATAAGCACATTTACGCATTTGAATAGATTAACTGGGGAGATGAGAGTACTGGTATCTGGACTGTCGCCCTGAATTCTTTGGCCTATTGTGCAGTCGCAGTCCTGCCTAGCAAAGCCAAAGCCAAAGGTCCCATGAAGGTCCCTCTTGCCTATGTTCCCTTCCATTAGGAGTTTCCAAGCTGGATAGGTGCTGGCTTTTGAAGAAGATGTCAGTCCACAGCTGTTTCCCCCATCTCGTGACACATCCAGCTGGATGGGCCGTTTACAATCGACGTCAGCCTCGTTTGCTGCACAATCACTCAGCCCCAGGATCCACTATCAATGACATATAGGTTCACTTTGTCTATCTCTGTGGCACTCACAGACAATATCGGCTCTTGAGGCCTTGCTGACGCAGCTGCTCAAGCCAATTCAGGTGGTCATTCCTCCCTATAATCTTGTTCCTGGTCTCGCAGTTCAGGGGTTTTCAGCGCTAACGAGACGAAATTTTTAAAGTATCACTGTCAATTCCTTCAGAGTATTCTCCACCCATGTATCCCTAAAACTGGGCCCTGAGCACATACCTTGATAAAGGTGATTCCCGATGGAGCTATAAACCTTGCCTGTCTAGGTCTGGAGGGTGCCAAGTCAAGACAAGGAAGCGGCAGCCGCTCTCCTACGTTTCCTTTGCCAGAATCAGTCCTGAAGGAAATCATTCGCTATGTTATTGCTCAAACGGGAGTCAATAATGGCCAAGAAAGGTATTTGGCGTTGCAATCAGGATGCTGCATGTTGTTGTATGATTGATGTTGTCCTTAATTCTTGCAGATCTGTCCTGGGGTCCTTTGCACCATGCAGGAGGCGTCCAGGGACGCCCAGTGTGTCATTTTGTCTGTGAAAGTGGGAATGTAATGCCCTATTACTTTTGTTTGGCTCTCAAACAAGCCATAGAGGATGACGCTCTGCCCATTAGTTCTAAAAATATGTGGAGTTATTCAAAACAACCAATTCAACCCTTGAAAACCTCTCAGGGTGATGAAGGAGGGTGGGGTTTTGCTTGTCTCTCTTATGAACATGTTTTAAACCCTAGTTATAAGGTCCTCCAGCACGGAACTCCTTGAATAGGGGTAGTTCCTGTCATCCAGGCCTATGTTCTTTGACTCCATACAATTTTGAATTGCATTCTTCATGAATATTGTTATATTATGTGCAGGAATAAAATTATTTTTCATTTCATTTCAAATAGTAGCAATTTCTTGCACTTTTGGTCGCAGTAACATCAAGTGTTACCTCTCGCTCTTGTTGCTTCATATTAACCAGACGTATAACCTTTCCCATTTCAGACGTATGCTGCATGAACAGGACGCGATCGAGTCTGTGTGGCCACCACCACCTGATCCTGAACAAATCTCAAAAGCTAACCAGGAAAAAGCCGACGAGGTGATTCAAACATTCCTCGTTAAAATATCATTTAAGCAGTATTTAGATGTTCTCCGGTAGAAGGTGACATGAAGATTTACTTCTTATCAACGCCTGATCCTACAAAACGAAGCAAAATGGCTGAGTGGCTTGGCGGGTGTACCTCTGGTATCACGTTGATTTCGTGACTAGAGTTACACTCGTCAAGGCACTTGTGCTGCTGTCGACTCTGCAGAAGTTTCTACTGCGACGTGGAGACAACTGATGGATGTATTTAGTGGTAAACGGTCCATAGACGATCAACTCGGTCGACAACATGAGGCTCCTTCACGATGTTGAGGTTAACCACATACGGTAAACCAGATTATCAACCTGGACATCAGAAATTGTTCAAAAATAATTAGAACAGATTGATGTCGACGGTTAGGTAACTAACCTATCAGTAACTAACCTTAACTTCATCATCTGAACTTGAGATTTCACTATCGTCTTCAAAATGAGTCAAAATAGCTTAAATTTCATTCAATACTTACTTTTTCTTGTTCGACCTTTGCTCTATTACACCTAAAAACGCTGCAAATTCTTTCACAGGGGTTGGTTATTCCTCGGGCCAGGCGCATGGAGACACATTTCAATCAATTCAGCGTCCATAACCTCTTCTGGGGGGTGCCAATCGTTCCAGGACCCGACTCATTGGATTCAGCGTCCAAAATTTAGTGGAAAATGATACCCCACGCGCCTAGGTATTGGAAATTTCGAAAACCCACTTTTGAAATGGGTAGATAGGCACCCATTTTGACCCATAACCTCATCCAGAGGACGCCAATCGTTCCGGAATCCATTTCAATGGATTCAGCATCCAAGATTTAGTGTAAAATGATACCCCACGCGCCCAGGTACCAGAAATCTCAAAAAACATATTCTAAATGGGTAGATAAATACCCATTTTGACCGAAAACATCCTCCAGTGCGCGTCAATCGTTCCCAGACTCATTTTATTGGATTCTGCGTCCAAAATGTAACAGTATTTAGTTTTAATGTGACATAAGCAACATACTGCAGTACTAAAATGTGCTTATTTACAATTTTATTTCATACTAAGGCGATTTGTTCTGCACTTAGATGCAATTAGCATGATCGTTCATACTTATAATTTCATTGTCGTTAATTTATTACCCTTTGTAAATGTATTTTGGCTAATTTCTCACCGTAATAATCCCTTTTGGCCGTTGTAGGAATTGGCTAAAAAACTCCAACTGGAAGAACAATCCGCCGAATTTGACATGGAAGATCGCGACAGAATGTTGGCCATTGAAGTGCAAGATGCCGAGTTGGCGAAAATGTTGCAAGAGAAGGTAATGAATGGGAAGTATGATAAGTATTTATTCATTCGTAAGTGTTGTGGATGAAGAATGATTTATATTTAATTTTATTTTTTCTAGGAAAAGGCTCGATTGAGGCGTGCCAAGGAGAAAGCCAGAGCTAAAGCTCTTGGAAGACAAAAAGATGAAACAGTACAAACACCACAAATGAGGTTGGTAAATCAATCCCTCCGATTTTCTGGGCGTTTCAAGGTGTCTGGATCAAAATAAGCAAATGTCCGTCTGCCTTCCAGGCCGTTTTTGATGGTAGAAAATTTTCTGAAGTTTTAGTCAGGGACCCAGGAGCGTGGGTTATTATTTTCGAGCAAATTTTGGACGCTGAATCCAATGAGACGGGTCTTAGAACGATTGGCGCCCACTGGAAGAGGTTATGGGTCAAAATGGGTACCCATCTACCTATTTCGAATGTCTGTTCTCGAGATTTCTGGTACCTAGGCATGTGGGGTATCATTTTCGACTAAATTTTGGACGCTGAATCGATTGGAATAAGTCCTAAACACCCTTCACTCACTGTTTTCCCCGTATTCATGCCTTAAAGAATAATTTACAGCTTTCGCTGCAAGTTTTTGCACGATTGTCCTCTGATTTCCTGCAATTATGTTCACGTTCTGGCAATTTTCAGAGACGTGGTTCAAAACGACACCGGTGAAATTGTGTCGCACGAACAAATCGTCAACATCGCGACTGCCATCGATCCAACATACGTTCCACCCAAAAATGGATCAGTTCCACGAACGCCTCCTCGGACCAACACTGTCAGCTCGTCATCGATGGGAGCCTTGCGACACTCACCCTGCCACAATGGACCTGGTAAATGTTATAAAGCGTTAAAATAACTCTCTTAAAAGGGTGTCTGAGGCTAATTTTGGCATTTTTGTTGGTTATTTCCTGGAATAGTGGGCCTGTTTTCATGCCAAGAATCTCTCCGATTCGGCAATAGCCTTTATAGCTGCCTGGCTGTCTGAAGGTTGGATGATTCTGGTGCAGGTGAGCCCCGGATGGGGTGGATCACCTGCGCACAGGCAGCAATGGCAAGGACCTCTGCCTGGTAGACAGTGACGACCGTCCAAGGGGAGCAGCCAGTGAATAACCCCAACCATCCACCAGCGACCCATCAGTGTACCACCGCTGTGAGCGCTGGGAAATAAGGGTGAAGCACCCTCCCAGAGCTGTCGGTCATGAATGACCACTTTGAAGGGTATGTGGAAGTTGGTCTCCTCTGGGTGTCTGCAAGTATGATGATTCTGGCGCACGTGAGCTCCTTCAGTGGATCTCCTGCGCACAGGCAGCAATGGCAAGGACCTCTGCCTAGTAGACATAACGACCTGCTGAGGGGGCAGTCAGTAAATAACCCGGCCCTCTCACCCCCAGTCCAGCCCGGCCATCCTCCAGCGACCCATCAGTGTACCACCGCTGGGAAAATAAGGGTGAAGCACCCTCCCAGTGCTGTCGGTCATGAATGACCACTTTGAAGGGTATGTGGAAGTTGGTCTCCTCTGGCTGTCTGCAAGTATGATGATTCTGGCGCAGGTGAGCTCCTTCAGTGGATCCCCTGCGCACAGGCAGCAATGGCAAGGACCTCTGCCTAGTAGGCAGTGACGACCTGCTGAGGGGGCAGTCAGTAAATAACCCGGCCCCCTCACCCCCAGGCCAGCCCGGCCATCCTCCAGCGACCCATCAGTATACAGGGGAAATAGGGGTGAAGCACCCTCCCAGTGCTGTTAGTCATGAATGACCACTTTGAAGGATATGTGGAAGTTGGTCTCCTCAGGCATTACGCCCGAAACCGCTAGGACAGACTTGTCAACCCTGACAAAAAGGCCCTTTTTTGTTCAGCATCAAATTTCCTACAAGAAATCCGAATTTGTTACTCAATTAGCCAATCACCCTATATTTTGTTCAAATCCAGCTACTGTTTTAAAATTGTCACGAAGCGGTTTTACGTATAAAATAATCAATTTTCTCTCAAATAATTCGTATTTTTCTCATCCTTTTCAGACAATATCCTTCTCGACGACGCTTACGACGACACTCCGCCGTATATGCCGGTACAAGGTCAACGTCGTATATCGTCAATGGAGAAGAAAAAGAAGAAGGGCAAAGAAGGAGACTGTAAACAACAATGACACTTAAACCGGGTTTCGAAACCCGATTTTTATCAAAATATTCTTAAGATAATTCGGGAAATTCGAGCAAGTACATGACCAAGTCAATTAATTTTGAAAATTCACTATAATTCTGATGATACAGGTCCATGTTGTGGACTATAAATATATTCTCTTAAAACGAATCTCAACAATAATGCTCAACAATAACGCGTCTGATATACCATTTTGTGAACAAAACGTCAATTTCTATCTGCCTTCTCTTAGCCTTAAGTAAATGCTATTGGTGCATTATTTCTATTGGATTTCCAAAAATTGTTCTCCAAATTCGAAGAAACAAAATTTAAGAGTAATATTACCTTTTTCACTGCCAGCTATTCCATAAATTTGTTAAAAAGTCTGAATGGAATTGTCTCGTCACAAAATGTATCAGCATTTCATGATAATTACATTGAGTTAAGGTTAATAAGTTAATCTTTTATTTGAATCATTATTTTCCAAGATTTAACTCGTCAGTATGAGTAACATTTGGCAGAAAAAAAAATTGTTTTCTTTATCTTTTTTTGTGTTTGTACATAATGGAGTTTGTTTTGTTGTGGATCAGTGACATGTTTGCCTATAATGAGCCCCGTTAGCTGCTTAATTGAAATCATTTCTGAATAGGAGAAGTTGAATTATGTTTCTTTTCAATTGATTTCTCTGGTTGTCAAAGTTTCTCCTTATCATGGCCTCTTCAGGCACTTGTGGTCATGTCCAGATGCTGCAGAAGTGGTGGAAACCTCAGCTATGATACAGGGAACAGCAACAATTCTGGTCGAGAATGGATGTCATACTGCTTAAGTTGGCCGTTGTGAGAGATTATGTATTGTCCTGTACGCCCCCAATGTTGTAAGAAAGCCAGCAAAACAACTCTTGATGGTCTGTTTGGGATGGAGAAGGATACATGAGAGGATCCCCAAGTCTGAGAAGGTGACTGCTCACTTCAGCAATGACAGGAAACACCTAAGTCTGCTCAGGAAGCTCAGTAGCTGTTGGTTCCTTGAAGATTGTCTGGGCGACAACAACAATGACTCCGCCCCTGATTTGGCAGGTGCTGTTTCCACACCGGTTCCTTTATCCAATCCCAATAGTTCAGAATTGAATATGCCCCAATTGGTGAGAAGGAAGTTCTGAATAGGAGGTTAAATTAGGTTCGTTTTCAATTGATTTCTCTGGTTATCCGGGTTTTTGCTTATCTCGGCCTCATCAGACGCCTGTCTGATCAAGTTCAGCTGCTGTAAGGTGGTGTGGTACTTCAACCATAGTATAGGAAACAGCGACAATTCTGGTCGAGAATGGATGTCATACTGCTTAAGTTGGCCGTTGTGAGAGATCATTGTTGTCCTGTACGCCACTGCTGATGTTGGAAGCCACCAAAACAACACTTGATGGTCTTTTTGGATGTAGAAGCGTACATGAAAGGATTTCTGAGACTGAGCAGGATGACTGCTCGCTTCAGCAAAGACGGGAAACACCTAAGTCTACTCAGGAAGCTCAGTGGCTGTTGGTTTCTTGCAGACTGACAGGACGACAACAACGATGACTGTCCCTGTTTGGCAGGTGCTGCGATCCCAATCAAAATGTAGTATGCTCAAATTGGTGGAGCAGGAAGTTCTGAATAGAAGATAAGTTAGGTTCCTTTTTCAATTGATTTCTCTGGCTGTCATGGTTTTTGCTCTTCACAGCCTCTTCTGCCGCCTGTGCTGCTGCTGGAGTAGTGGAAACCTCGGCTCATTGCTCTTTGTGACACCAGTCATTGCCAAGGCCCTCCCTTATCGATTCTGTAGACAGTTGTCAGTTCGTTTAACTCAATTTATCAACAGGGTACCATTGGTTGGTGTATCCCATCAACACCTTCATTCATCTCCTCAAATTTGACGTCTTCCAGTGAGTTCAGCAGACTCGTTTATTTGGAGAAAGCAAAACTGTTGTTCCCAATTCCTTGCACTAACAAGGGCTGGTTATAGAACCTTCCTAACCTTAACAGCATGGGCTCACACTTATGGTTCCTTGCTTACTGGACATCCTGAGATAGTCTACCACTGTTGCCATCTAAAAGCTTCATCTCCCAGAGGCTTCTCACATAAACCTTTTCACCCTACCCCTATTATCACTATTTTCACCGATTGCCAGACAAATTTAATCATTTTTGGGATTCAATTATTCTATATAACCTAACAACACAACATAACCTGAATGCTTCCTTATAGGACCTTTTGAGGACCTCTCTATCAGAGCCAAGCAGTATGGAAGTCACCAACATAACCTGTATGCTTCCTTATGCGGGTCACACGTTAGGATTCGGAAGGTTCTCTTGATCTTCTCCCCAACGGAGTGTGACGGGTCGAGGCCAGTTGAGGCGGACCGAACAGCCGCGGCCTTCCAATTTTGGAAAGGCCCTGACCAGGGTTCGGTTGATTGAACCCTTCCTTCACTCGCTGATCGGTTTGAGGTGGTATCGAGAGCCAAGCTCTTATGGAAAGCCTCCTGTCAAACTCTGGCCGAACGTGTGAGCTTTGTATGGCCCCAAGCTCTCACACCCGGCCTTATAGCAATGGCTGCCTTCAAGGGCCTGTTTGGTTGGCAGCCCTGTCACTTTTGTCTTATCCCCTTTGAGGATGTCCCTATCAGAGCCAAGTAGTATGGAAGTCCCCAACATAACCTGTACCCTTCATTATAGCAATGGCCGCCATTGGGGCCAGGTTTGGTTGGCAGCCCTGTCACCTTTCTTGTACATTTGTGCTACTGTTGATCACCCTACAGCTCCTTTCATCAAAGTTTCTTCATAATTGTGTCCCTTCAAATAAAGGACAGTGAAGTTGACTCAACCACAACCACATAACCTGTCCATTAATAATATTCACTTTAAACTCATCTTCAACGGAGATCATAACTACAATAATTTCCTCCACAACTGTCATGTACTTGAATTAAAGTAACTATATAGAATAATAAGTACGTGTATTACCATTAATCATTATTTTACTATTTATAAATACTTTTGTCAATCTGAAGCCTGTAGACTTTGCTCAGAAACCAAAGTGTCTTAATGTTTGTTACTATTTTTATAAACAATAAATTTATTGTTTTATTTAGAAAATAACTCAATTAACTGCAAACCAAATCAACTTTTTGCCCTTGAATCGTTGTGCAGATTTTCTATGTTCACTAGCTAGTCAGGAGATGATAGATGTAACATTGCACAAATATTTTAATGTATTTTCGTATATATTCTACTTATTTTATTGTATAAATAAAAACAATTGACATTTGATGAGTTGTTTTTTTTTCATTATTACTGCACAATTTACATATTTGTGCATTTTTGGGAGTTGGATCCAAATTTGGTGGGGGTATGGGTGATAATTTTTGGTACCTAGGCGTGTGCGGTATCATTTTCTACTAAATTTTGGAAGCTGAATCTAATGAAACGGGTCCCAGGACGATTGACTCCCGTTAGAAGAGGTTATGGGTCAAAATGGGTATCTATCTACCCATTTTGAATATGTGTTTTCGGGATTTCTGGTATCTATGCGTGTGGGGTATCATTTTCGAATAAATTTTGGACGCTGAATCCAATGAATTTGGTCCGAGAACGATTGGCGCCATCTGGATGAGGTTATGGGTCAAAATGGGTATCTATCTACCCATTTTGAAAATGTGTTTTCGAAATTTCTGCTACCTAGGCGTGTGGGGTATCATTTTCCACTAAATTTTGAACGCTGAATTGATTGAAATGAATCTTCATGCTCCTGGTCTCAGTATAACCTACCCCTGTGCACATTTGCAGCGTTTTTCTCATCTTTTTATGATGCCCCGTCAGGTTCAATTCAACCTAGTCACTATCTAATATGTTTTTAAAACCATATTCACCTATATATACAATGACCTACCCCCTTAGTGTGTTTTTAGTAGCCTAATGTAAAGCTAATTGGGTAAAATATCGTCAGTGACAACTTATAACAGTTATTGATGCCCATTTAGGTATTTGCTCTCATAATATGAGGGCTTTGGAAACCCGTTTACGTGAATAAATCCTGATGATGCCAAACATTACTGCCAAAACATCGTATTAATGATAAATGAAATGACGAAGGTACAATCTTTTTGAAGAAAAACCTACCCACTAACTGAAATTCAGATGAATTTTGAGGCGCCAAAACACCTGTAAATTAGCCGTTTTTGCTATTTGATTAAGTGCAGATTTGATAACCGCGTATTCACATTCCAGTAGGGTGAATGATTAGTGTGATTGTATTCACTCAAAATTTTGAAAAAATTGACAAAAAGTTTTTCGCCCCCGGGTGGGCTCGAACCACCAACCTTTCGGTTAACAGCCGAACGCGCTAGCCAATTGCGCCACGGAGGCTCTTATTTAGGTGAAGATAGAAATCATCAGTTGAGAAGTATTGTATTTCTATTATCACGAAATTTTTTTTTTTTTTGGTGAATTTTAATTTCACTTTTCACGCTGCATCGAATGGTTGCGTTATATTTATCAAAATATAACCGTTTCTATTTAAAATGGGACCTTAAAATTGGTTGTTTTGTTCCCAAATGTTAATTTTTATTCTGTTTTTGATGGTTATTCCATAGATAATCAACCTATGTAGCCATTTGAGATCAATCATACAGATTGGTGCCACAATTATACAGTGGAAGTTTAATTATGATGATCAAAAATGCTGCAAATTCATTAACAAGGGTTGTTCACTCCTAAGAACAGGAGTACTGAGACACATTCCGATCGATATTCAAATTTTAATGGAAAATGATACCCCACACGCCATCATTTTCTGCTTATCACTCAATTTGCTGTCACATTATAACATATTGATTTCAATTTTACGAATTTTCTTGTTTATTTAAATTAGCCCATTGATGGTGACAGGTTGAATTCCTGTTCCCTCCAAATTCAGGGGTGCTAATTTGGGTCATATTCCATCAATATTTTTGGGACATAACCGTTTTGGGGCGATGCTGCAATTTTCCGGAGGTATTTCAAGTAGGTAAATGGCCACACGGTTTAAAAGCAGAATTTTTAATAAAAGAGAGACTGTCTACAGTAAAATAAATAAAACTCGCCAAAAAACACCTCAATTTCTGTCTTAATTGAATCTTTAACATTAATAGATTTTAAAATTGCATTAATTAGGTGATATTGATGTTTTTTAGTGAAATATCGATGGTTTTAGTCTGTAAAACATCGATATTTTTAATTAATAGAAACCTTGATGATTTGTATCTAAATCTAAAAACGCTGCAAATTCCTTCATAGGGGTTGGTTATTCCTCGAAAAAGGAGCATGAAGGCTCATATCAATCGATTCACTGTCCAAAATTTAGTGGAAATTGATACCCCACTCGCCTAGGTACCAGAAATTTCGAAACACATTCGAAATGGGTAGATAGGTACCCATTTTGACCCGTATCCACCCTTAGTGGGTGCCAATCGTCCCGGGATCGATCCCATTGGATTCAGCGTCCTAAATTTAGTCAAAAATGATACCCAAAACATAAATTTTTGTTAAATTTGTTGAAAATGAAAGTACAAAGACCGCTTCCTCTGATAAGGTAATCGATTATCACGACCGAGGTCAGGTTATCGATACGCCCGACATCGTTGGCTCTGGCGTTGATTTGAAAGTAGAAGTATGAGATGACTAATATGAATAAATGGAATAAATAAAAATTAAATTAAATTAAAAATATGAGATAACTGGCGACAGAGTGACATGAGCCAGTGACGCATATCGATACATCATGTAGTTATAGCATTATCAAGCGACCTTAAGGCCCATCACGTGTAAGAATTTGCAGCGTTTTTGGTTGGTTATTTAATGAATAATCAACCTATGTTTTCATGCAAAAGGTGAACCTCTCCGATTCGGATCAAACATTCGATGTTTCAAGGTGTCTAGATCAAAATCACAGATGTTGGTTATTCCTTGGACCAGAAGCATGGGGAAAATCGATGAATGTGAAGTGCCCCTATCACAAAACGACGAAATGAAAAAGGATTACCTTCAATAGCTGTCAGGTAGGCAAAAGATCTGCGACGACTCGATCGGAAATTAATTGGCGGTACAGCGACAACACACTATGGCGAAGACTATTCGATCGCGAACGGAGAATACGGAATACTGAGTTTCAATAAAGAATGAAACATTCGGTGACCCAGCTGACTACCTACGCGTTAACCGACAAGTACAGGAGAAGCAATGACGACGCGAGATAACAGGGCCGAGAACAGAGCATAGAGAAGAGATGAGCATGAAGCATCATGAAGGATTAGTTTTCCACCACTAACTTTCTACTGAATTTTGACTGAATTTCCTACCACTGGTTTTTGACGCTTAATCCATTGTGATGAGTCCCGGACCGAGTGGGGCCCTCTGGAAGTGGGTATGGGTACCTACATACATACCTCAAAAGTGGGTTGAATGAGTATACTCTTACACATTTTCTCATGCTCCAGGTCCATAGTGAATCCCAAAAACCCATTCAAGATATGTGGGAAGGTACCCATCTTGACCCATACCCACCTCCAGAGGGCACCGATCCAATCACAATCCATCCATCACAATGGATTCAGCGTTAGAAATTTAGAGGTAAACGGTACTACGAAGACTAATCCCTTCTTAATGTATCGGGAACGCCGCCACATATCTTCTCTATGCTCTGTTCTCGGCCAGGTAATTCTGGCATTCTGGGTATATATTACCCATTTTGAATATGTGTTTTTGAGATTTCTGGAACCTAGGCGTGTGGGGTATCATTTTCCGCTAAATCTTGGAAGCTGAATCCAATGAAATGGGTCCCAGGACGATTGGCACCCACTGGAAGAAGTTATGGGTCAAATTGGGTATATATTACTCATATTAAACATGTGTTTATGAGTTTCTGGTACCTGGGCGTGTGGGGTATCATTTTCCACTAAATCATGGACACTGAATCGATTGGAATGGGTCTGGGACCCGCCGCACCCACCGTTTTCCCCATTTCCCCCATGTTTTTAAATTAGTTTCCATGCGCCTGGTCTGACGAATAACCAACCCCTGTGTAAGAATTTGCAGCGTTTTTTTATCTGGTGGCCTGCATGCGAACCTATTTCTTTTTTCTTTTCAGTAATTGGGCTCGTCCCGTTGATAATAAATAAATAAATAAATAAACCCGTTTACTAATATTCGTAAGGAATAGGAATGGTATTTTCTTTCAATTTGAAAGAAAAGAGAAATAACATGGCATAATATGCATTCCAATTATAACGATAAAGCAAAACGTGAGGTAAAAGTCGCCACAGAATTACACTTGATCCCCTATTTGACCGGCCAACCCCTAATTTCAACCTTTACGCCTCTTCGCGACTTCCCTCGAGGTCGAAGGGGTTTTTTAATGAGAAAATATAAATCAACCGGAAAAGAAACATAAATTTTAAAGAAAAAAAAAACGTATTTCCCCCTTTTTCTCTTGAGAGAAACCACCCGCAGAAATTAGAGCGGACGGTGGTGGATGATGACGTAAATGGTGGTGCGGGGAGGGGGAGGGTTAAAGCTCCGCCGGTAGCGGGAAGTGGCCGATCACTATCACTGAGTATTTTCCTGGCCACGCCAACTTACATGTCTCCTTCATCCCTTAACCCCCCCCCCCCCCCCTTCCCCTGAATCACTATTTACCATTAGAAAGAAAAAAAAAAACATAAAAAACATTCTTTTTCATTTTAAGAAAAAAAAAACCCGTGACGTTTGGGTCATGCGGTGTTAATGAATGGGAAAAAGGAAAATATAATTAATTAAATTTCCTCATTTCTACCTACAAAAGCGAACCACGTATGAAGTATATAATAAATGTTAAATGTCGACAAATTTAAACGAAATTTTTGTCAAACTTTCCTCAAGTATTGATAGATAGATTGTTTATTTAGTATAATGCTCTTAATCCGTTACAAGGTACAAAATTGGCAAAATGGACAAAATAAATTATATTGAGTTTTATAATAAAATCAGCTCATAAACACCATTTTCCAAACAACATATTAAAAAAAATATATATATATATATATATATATTGCAAGTACTGCGGCATGCATTTGACGCAGAATAAACGCATTCTTTCCAACCCGATCGGACCAAATTTGGGGTGGGTAGGGGTCAAAATGTGTTTTTCAAAATATGGATTTTCGAAGTTTTCGGCAATCTAGGCGTTTTAGGTATTATTTTAGACTAAATTTTGGACGCTGAATCCAATGGGACCGGTTCCGGGACGATTTGCTCCCACTAAGGGTGCATACGGGTCAAAATGGGTACCTGTCTACCCATTTTGAAAGTGTGTTTTCGAGATTTCTGGTACCTAGGCGTGTGAGGTATCATTTTCCACTAATTTTTAGTCGCTGAATCGATTCGAATGAATCTCCATGCTCCTGATCGAAGGAATAACCAACCCCTGTGAGAGAATTTCCAGTTTTTTTCTATAGAAAACGCGTTCAAAATTCACTGAATTGTAGATTGATGAATAGTCGGTCAACGTGGAAGTGGTTGTAGTTTGATATTTATGGATAAGGAGCGTGTTGAAGCGTATTCATGCAGCTCTTTGGAGGGTGTCAGATTTAAACAGTTTGAGAAGGGGGGAGTGGTAAAATCTTAAATGCGATCAGATTACTCGGCGGAGGGGGTGCGCTTCCCCGAGTGGGATCGGTGTCGAGTCGTCCGCCGCGTGGCGCGCCACGTGGCGCGGATCTGCACAATTAGCTGAACCATTGTGGTCACCAGCCTCCGCCCAAAAGGGGGAACGTCGTCGGCGGAGTGGCGGGTCGCATTAGCGATATCAACGACGATAACGACGGTGGAGAGCGATTTCGGCGTCGCCGCGTGTATCGGGGCGGGGGAAAAGCCGATTAAGAGGATCAGTGGCCTCACGGTTCTCGGGTGGAGTGTCGACGGATGGGATTTCGAGTGATAAATCGATTGTGTCGATACGATATTCTCGTGGAAAATGTCGCTTCAGTAACAACCGAAAAGCGTGAGAAAGCACAACGCCTTAATTTCCTCATATCATGTTCGTAAATTTGTGTCAAATAAGCAACAAGAAAACACGAAAAACTACAATAAATGCATAAATAAAATGAATTTTCTATGACTATAATTATGATACCTACTACTAATCTACGAAAATGGAGAATAATATGATAAAAATACGTGATCATCATGAATGGTTTTGGCCGTTGAGGAAGCAAATATTGATAATATTTCCTATAAACTCCTCTCGAGTTTGTATGTTTGTATGGGTGCGTTGTCACGGCTTAGGAGAAACGAGATGAGTTGGGTTGTTTTACTATCTCGCAGAGCTTGCAAGAGATGAGATGAACCAGATGAGAGTCGTTTTAGATGAGATGGAAGCGCTCCTTAAGAAAGGAGGGGGTTCAGAAACTTGGATAGCACGGGGGGGTATCTTATCCCTTATCTGAAGCGCCATCTTAACCGAAGGGAGAGGCGTCCCTTTATTGATCCTAACTAACCCTCCTATGGAGGGGTGGGACGGCGGGGGTGGGAAACGCTTCAAACGCGTTGGGGGGGAAAACCCTGTGCAAAGATTCTGCGCAAGAACGCTCGCAAATCACCGGCTCACAAAAAAGAAATGGGAGGCGATGGAATTGAAATAACCTTACAGCCCGGCGAACTACGTATATTATGAAAATCGCTGGTAAATTGAGCCTTTTTCCATAAATTATTATTAACTTCTTTTTCCTCGGAACTAAGTATACTAAAAAAATATTAGTTACTTACAAAAATGAAAATTAAA
The DNA here is from genome assembly GCA_019603395.1 of Cyrtorhinus lividipennis. Taxonomy (NCBI): domain Eukaryota; kingdom Metazoa; phylum Arthropoda; class Insecta; order Hemiptera; family Miridae; genus Cyrtorhinus; species Cyrtorhinus lividipennis. Next base: position 31,186,722 of record CM033998.1, on the reverse strand, counting down.
AAAATTTATTTTTGTCAAAATAGAAAAAAATGATTGATTTTTTGACCAAAATTTGCTTAAATATATGATTGAAAATGAATTTTTGCACATATGATTTACGAGCATATATTTTTGCGCCATTAAGTATGCGCAGTTTGCGTTGAGGAATAAAATGTGCAATCCGCTCCACCGCGACTCCCGCTTTGGCGTTCTCCGCCGTCACCAATGGTGAAGGAGCGGGACGCCAAAGCGGGGATGTCACCTTCGGGGACATCGTCGTCCTGTGCTCCGCCCACCGCGTAACCCATTTTGCTCCTGAAGGGACTTTTACATCCGTGTTACAACCGTGTTTGACCACAAAACGATATGCAAACCATTTACGGTAAAATACATCGTAGGAGTGATACGAAATTGGAAAATACGACAAAATGTCAGTAGAAAATAGATCAGAAATTTTTTTGCTCTAAAAATCCAAAGACCTTGATGTTTTTTTGAGGTCTCACAAAATTTTATTAGATTTTTCCAGAAAGAAACTCGGAATTTGAGAAATATCAGCGGCTAAATCCCGGATCCTGACGCCGCTTTTTTGGAATACTCTTGATTTTTTCGCCCTCTAGGGACCCAGGGGTTAGTTCTGACCGACATTATATTTTTCTGGAAAACGCCATAAATACAAAAAGCATCATATTTGGAGAAATTTTTAATTTTTTTGTTTGTTAAAAAAAAAAAAAAAAAAAATTGGGACGTAATTTTTGTAGGGAATGGTAATTTGAAGCTAATTTTGCACAGCGCTACACAATTGCAATGAGAAATAATTGGCACTGGCACAAAACATAATGAAGGTAAAATGCTTAATATACATAACGTATAAATATTATACACATTTTTTTGTACAGATCGATCGATTTCAATCATAACCCCTAAGAAGCAGTCACGTGAAATGACCCGACGGGGGTGAGAGGACAGTTATAGTGATTGATGGGCGGGCGATTTTTCCCACAGTGAACGGCGGGTGTGAACTCCCTGCCGTGGGCGGGGAGCGCTAATCCCCTATTAATGGTCACCCTCTCATAATCCTAATCCGCTTCCCCAAGTCAAATCGCGGCGGCTATACAAAAGGGGTGGAGTCAACCCGTGGCATATTGTCAAGGGGTCGTTTGTTTTTACGAAGACACGCTCCGTCATTTTTTGACCTCGAGAGTTGCGAATGTGGCGTTTTTTGACTTTTTGACTAGTTTTGATGAAAAGGAAGACAAACCGGTCATTTCGATATAATAAATTTCGATCATAAGTATTTTTAAAAAAAATTTAATTTTTTTTATTTTTATTTTTTTTATTTAGCTATTTGTCCGCCGTACGTCGTCCACGCCGTAATGGTAGTAGAAAATTTTCTAAAAATCTGAAATTTGGGTCAGGGGTCCATTCCCGGCTCTAGTTGGTCCTCAAAACTTTTCAACCCGATCGGACCAAATTTGGGTAGGGTAGGGGTCAAAATGTGTATTTTGAAAAATGGATTTTCGAGATTTTGGGCAATCTAGGCGTGTGGGGAATCATTTTCCACTAAATTTTGGACGCTGAATCCATTGAAATGGGTCCCGGAACGATTGACGCCCACTGGAAGAAGTTTTCGGTCAAAATGGGTATTTATCTACCCAAGTAGAGTTAAAGCTTTATTTAGGAAAGAAATGCATCCAACAATAATAAAAGTGAAGACGAAGTGGACGTAATGTGGAAGCGTATCATGATGAAAGGTTGCAATGTTGTTACGTGTATAACCTGTACATTCTTGTTTCATTGCAACTGCCCTAATGGTATTCATCATCTGGACAATGTTGTTTTGTACTTTTTGGACAGGTCACCCATCCAAGTAGTAACCGTGCCTAAATTGAATTTGATTGATGTCCAATTGAGTCATTGAACAGCTGTTGACTCATCATGGCCATTACTAACTGTGTAAATGGCGGTTCAACTCTAAAAGGTGGTCAATTTAACGCATTTACTGGAATTTTTGTCAGAAACTGCAAGAATCACTGGCAATATAGTAAAGTAACGTATAAATCCCCAAAAAACTGAGTTACGGACGTTATTTGTGGTATTTAGGAAATGTTTGGACAACTGGGAGTTCAGAAGCCACTTTGAGTGAAATGTTAGAAAGGATCTACCAACCTTGCCTCCCCATTTTCAAAAATAAAACAGTTAAATTACAAAAAAAAATGATAATAATTTTTCGGGCAGGAAATTGAGGTTTTGAAGGGTAACCGAGTCCGCATTTATTGTGTTTTGTACCGTAAATTTTGCCAAATCTTGTCCCCGCTACCTCCGACTGCTGTAAGTCTTGTACAGTTGGCCATAGCTTCAGCATACTAAGGAACCCCTTTTAAAGACCTCGTTCACAAGAGACGGGAGCTATTTCGAACGCTCCAATTAAAACGACAAAAACCTCCCTCGTGGGTCCTGTTCGCATTTTATCGCTCATCGAAATCACGAAAGGTGACTTGAGATGTTGAGAATGGACCCGAGGCTCGCGGAGGCCCTTGTCATAACTGTCAATTAGTTTCAGTACCTTCTACACTACTAAATAGTTTCTCTTCCGACCGCTTTAACGACCTTTCGACGGCCCTTTGACGGGAGAAACAGACGGTACCTGACGGCCGAGGGCCTCACTAGCCACTTGAAAACTCCTTCGCATCACAAAACGTCTCAACAGAAGTAAACAGCTTCGAAGAACACGATTCCCCTTTTTTCACTTCCAATCGGCCTATTGTCCTCGGTACAACATCGAGAGGTTCCTAAAGGGTTCAAATGATGGGTTTTCACGCGTCAACGGCTCATTTTACTTTCGTCGGGGGCGTGAAAACGTTCAAAACGCCCGTTTCGTGATGTTTGTTCGTCTCAGATGAGTCATTCCTACAGAAGACTCTGTATTTAAACTATTTTTCTCAATAGACTAAAAACTAACACTTGGTTTATAGTAAACTGTACAGTAAAACACCAACAGGCCTGACCCACTCCCTATAGGACCCGTAGTATCGAAAACGGTCAATAATCGATACGTAAGATGGCAAAACCAAGAAGTGAAATCACTGGGGTTGATTACTCATTGGACCAGGCACATGGAGACTTATTCCAATCGGTTCAGCGTCCAAAATTTAGTGGAAAATGATACCCCACACGCCTAGGTACCTACCAGAAATTTCAAAAAAAAAAAAAAAAATTCAAAATGGGTATTTATCTACCCTAGTATTAGTAGGGTTAGTATTACTATTACTATTAGTATTATTACTAGTATTAGTATTACACGGTTACTACTTGGATGGGTGACCTGTCCAAAAAGTACAAAACAACATTGTCCAGATGATGAATACCATTAGGGCAGTTGCAATGAAACAAGAATGTACAGGTTATACACGTAACAACATTGCAACCTTTCATCATGATACGCTTCCACATTACGTCCACTTCGTCTTCACTTTTATTATTGTTGGATGCATTATGTTCCTTATTGATTCAAAAAGTCTATCGTCTACAGGTGCTTCTTGGATCGATAGCTCAGAAACTTATTTTGAAATCATTATTATTGTAATCGACTCACCCTTGGTATTAGTTGAAGGAAAACACTTCAGAATTCTTATGACACGTTTTAATGATTAATAAGAAGACACTTGATCAGAGAGAAGCGGAAACAGAACGTGAGATTCGTAAGAGACTTAAGAGGCATTCACAGCAAGGGAGTTGGAATACAACTGGGGTGAGGAGTGGGGCAGGATGCCCATGCGAATCTTATCCACAGCCTTCTAAATGAAGCTATAAGAGCGAAAACAGTTCACCCTACTTTTGACATTCTGATGCATATTATCAATTCAGATAATGGATACAAAAAAGAGACATTAAAGTAAAATATCATTCAATACATTTTGGTAGGAAATGAACGCAGAATGAAGAGAGTGATCTGGGCCTCTTTTGAGGAAATACATCGAGTCATAATAATCGATATCATTCAAATATCGATTCTTGTATTGAGTATTTTCACATTCCTAAATAAAGCTTTAACTCTACATTTTGCTGAAAATACCACTTTACCCTGGTCTGCTTTGCGCCTGCATTGGAGAGGTATGAAAGGGGAGAAGAAGAAGAAGATGCACGTGATACGTGTTATCAGTCGATATATCACTCTCGGTAAAAGCCAAGAATATGGACCCTTGTCGCGTTATCAGCTGATATCGATAGTACGCTCAGTCGATATGCACTATCGATATATTATACACGAAATATATATCCCTGCCGGCCATATTTGTCTTTATAAAAAAGGAGGGAAAATACTAAATTGAAATAAACTAAAACTAAATAAAATAAATAAATTGAAATAAACTTACCTCGTGCTTACCTCATGGTCGACTAATCCAAGTTAAACAAATGTAAATTCAGAGCAGGACTGGAGATTCCCACAGTAATACGCTCGCAGGAACAGTGGAAACACACAAGGAAGGATGGAGGGAAAATGTACACCGACTGAAATGAACAACAAAGCAACAACAAAAACTTTCGATTATCGATTATCGACCGTATGCGCGATATCATTGCTATCAGTTGATAACGCGACAACGGTCCATATACTTGACTATAGCCATCACTCTCAATTACTTCTCTTTGTTTCGAAATGTTGAATTAAGTTATTCCAAAGGAAATTGTTGTCCCATTATTATTACTATTTCGCGAGTCAACATTTAAATAGAAACTTCCTTCAGTTCTCTCTATTTAATTTTAAAAGAATTCCCAGGAAGGAAATGACGCGCTTTGGAGGTCTTGGGTCGAAAAAAGCGCAATTAACCCCTCGAGCGGTTCCTTAATTTTAAATTCAAATCTAACACGCGCGGAAAGGGTCCACCTGTTGAAGAGCAGATGCTTTAGTTTCGTCCGTTATCGACGTTCACTTTACCGAACCAGTTGATGGGAAATAACGGGCGTGTTCTTTCTGGGGATAAAATTGTGTTTTGAATTATTAATAATACGTTTAATAGTGTGAATGAAACGTGAAATTATAAAAAATTATGTGAATCCCGTTCCTTACTGATGAAATCACATCTTTCCTTACGAATGAGGGGGAGTGTGGAGAAATCATTTGCAGTAGCTGTTCCAATCTCAATTACGATCGATTTGGCGTCCACAATTTGATGGAAAATGGCACCCTACAGCCTCAGGTCCTTTAATATCTCAATAAACATTTTCAAAAAATGTCCATTTTAATTCACACCGTACATTTTGGGCGTTTGAGAGCAAATTCAGGAGGAAAATAGTGCCAAAAAGGAGTCTTCGAATTGAAAGTACGCTCTTGGAATCATTTTTAGGCGTCTTGAAACGTGAAAAAATGATGTAACGAACGAAATAATGATAAGACGATGTCGTTACTCTTTTAAAATGAGCAAAAGGGGTCGTTTTTAGGAAGATGGAGCTCAAAATCAGGGTTTTTGGACAGTGCAAAGCCGTTTTAGGGACAAATTTCGCCAAATAAATGGCGGTAAGTTGAACTGTTATGGTTTTCCCGCCATAATTTTGAATTTCAAATCTCATGTGTGCCACCATTTTGCACATTTACAAGTTTGATTCGAGTTTTGTTGAGAAGTTGTGAGAATATTCGGTGCGAAGGGAAGGCAAAGTGAGCTCTCAGTTCACTTCATTATGTTTCAGTGTGCCTCTTTCTCTTCCTCATTCTCTTCCCCCGCTTGACTCGACAGTTTCACCCCCCCCCCCCCCCCCCCCCCTCAGGGTTTGTCATAGACCAGTCATTGATTCTCTCATTTGGTCCGGGACATTGAGCATGAAGAGATAAGAGCTTCAGTTCGAGACAAACATATTCCCTTCAGAAGCCCACCCCCCACTCCAACCCTTACCCTTGTATAAACGAGGGGTAGATGGCGCCCCTAGCCAACAGGTGTGACTAATGCGCCCGATGGGACCGATTTAGCTCGCCGAACTCAAACCACGTCACGCGTGAGTTGGCCTCCAACGATCTGTTGAGGAGTGGAAGTGGGGAGGAGCCGATTTTCATGAGATTTTGAGAGGTTAGTCAGCCGGACAACACTCTCAGATCAAATTACAAGCGAAAATTTTATGAGAGATCATCAATAGAATGGGACAGTCCACGGAGGAAATTTTATCAAGTCAACAGGTTAGATAAAGAGGAAATCTGCAGAAATGACAAAAATACAGTGGTTGGTTATTCCTTAGTCCAGGAGCGTGGAGACTCATTCCAATCGATTCAGCGTCCAAAATTAGTGAAAATGATACCCCACACGCCTAGGTACCAGTGATATCAAAAACCCTCTTTTGAAATGGGTAGAGAGATACCCATTTTGACCCGTGGCCTCTTCGGGTGAGCGCCAATCGTCCCGGGTCCCGTCTCATTGAATTCAGCGTCCAAAATTTAGTCGAAAATGACACCCCACACTCCTAGGTACCCGAAAATGTCGAAATTCCATTTTTTGAATTGAGTAGATAGATACCCATTTTGACCCATAACCTCCACGGGTGGGCGCCGATCGTCCCGGGACCCGTCTCATTAGATTCAGCGTCCAAAATTTAGTCGAAAATGACACCCCACACGTCTGGATAACCAAAAATATCGAAAATCCATTTTTCGAAAAACACATTATGACCCTTATTTCCCCCAAATTTGATGTTCTAGACACCTTGAAACGCCCAGGAAAAAACTTTTTGGAGTCGAATAGGAGAGATTTACTTCTAACATGAAAACATAATTATGTTGATTATTAAAGGAAAATGGAAGAAGAAGAAGAAGAAGAAGAAGAAGAAGAAGAAGAAAGGTTCTTGATAATTGGATGATTGCGGTTGTTGTTGAATTTTTCAGTTCACCTATTTTCTATAGAGAAGTTTGTATGCTTCAATATTTAGGCTTGCTGTACCTACTACTTTCCAATTTAAAATGAAAATAAAGATTCATTAAAGGACTAGGAATGCAACAGAAGAAAAATAATGCACTTATTCCACTTTTCAATCGACATTTTCCCATAACAATCGATACATTTAGTATCGATGGACAGCCCTAATTTTGCTCTGTGAGATTCACTTTGTTTTATTACCCCCACTCTCATCAACCAATACAAACAAACCCCCCTCTGACGTCACATCCCTCTATTATCAAGGTTATTATCCCTCAATTATCAAGGTGTAGTTTTCCCAAAATGTCTACCTGGCTACAGGACTACCTAAGAACGGGACAGGGTGCAATTGATTGATGTCTGCTGGTAAATCACATTTGACTGCTATAATATCAACCAGAAGGGGGGGGGGGGGGGGTTGATGTTGCCGTTGGAGGTCAATTGATAGGTCTCTTGGGATGAATTCATTCTCCTTATCTGCATGCTGGTTGAGGTTAGGAGATCCTTCATCTACAAAACACCTAAAAATCTATGATAACTGTCTAAACACTCATCTTATTTTCTAATTGAGCAAATTTTTGGAGGTACATCTCCCTGCACAAGCGTATAGGTTATACACAGAAAAGAAAACATGTGTGATTGAAACAAAACATCGATAGTCCTCAAAAATCGTCTTGTTCAATGTTTTTTTATGTCCTTTGATAACCTTTTTCACAGCTGGGAGGGAAAAGAAGGAAACAGAAAAGCATAATTATGATAAAATAACTTGGTGAACACAGCATTTATTTCAAAAGGTGTTGCAAAAATGAGCTCATAAATAGCAATTTAGAGACAAATTTTCCTTCTAGTCCCTTTCTGTGTTTAGTAATAGTCTGTTAGTCATTTGAGAACAGCATAATTAGAATTATAAAAATAGAATTGCATACAAGGATTCCATTTTTCTTCAGAATTTGAAGGGGTTATGTTCAAAATTCCATTTGTGGATATGTAATAGGATCTAAATGCATTAAATTATATTTTTTTGCAGTAGATTTCGGTAGAATTAATATCAGCAGTGCATTATAGAAGTAGTGTGGATATAAAGCATTCACCATCCATGCCACCATTGATGCCAGCTGTCGATAGTGGAAAAATATCGAACCATCAACATCGATAGCAAAAATATCGACCATTGATGCTTAACACAAGCGCTTCTTGGGAAAAATCGCGTATTTTGGACCAAAATACCGCTAAATTGTTCGATTTGGAATGTGCTTGTTTGTGTGCAGGATACAATCAGTGCCAGATGGCAAAATATCGAACCACCAACATCGATGGCAAAAATATCGACCATTGATGCTTAACACAAGCGCTTCTTGGGAAAAATCGCGTATTTTGGACCAAAATACCGCTAAATCGTTTGATTTGGAGTGCACCTGTTATGAGCAGCATACAAACACTGCCAGATGGCAAAATATCGAACCATAAACATCGATTACCAACACATTAACCATTTATGCTCAACACAAGCGCTTCTTGGATGAATGGCGAAATTCGTGCCAAAATGCTGCCAAATAATTTGATGTTGAGTGTACCTGTTTGTGTGCAGTCCACAATCAGTGCCAGATGGCAAAATATCGAACCATCAACATCGATGGTAAAAACATCGACCTTTAATGCTTAACACAAGCGCTTCTTGGGAAAAATCGCATATTTTAGAACAAAATACCGCCAAATTATTTTATTTGGAGTGTGGTTGTTTGTGCGCAGGATACAATCAGTGCCAGATGGCCAAATATCGAACCATAATCGATTGCATAAATATTGACTATCGATGCTCAACACAAGCGCTATTTAAATGATTGGCGAAGTTTGGTCCAAAATGCCGCCAAGTTATTTGATTTGGAGTATACCTGCTTGTATGCAGGATACAATCAGTGCCAGATGGCAAAATATCGAACCATCAACATCGATGGCAAAAATATCGACCATTGGTGCTTAACACAGGCTCTTTTCGGGGAAAATTGCGTATTTTGGACCAAAATACCGCCAAATAATTTGATTTGGAGTGTGCTTGTGTGTGTGCAGGATAGAATCAGTGCCACATGCCAAAAATCGAACCATAATCGATTGCAAAATCATCGACCATCGGCGCTCAACAAGCGTTTTATGGGAAAAATGGCAAAGTCCGTGCCAAATTGCCGTCAAATCGCTTGATTTGGAGTGTACCTGTTATGAGCAGCATACAAACACTGCCAGATGGCAAAATATCGAACCATAAACATCGATTACCAACACATTAACCATTTATGCTCAACACAAGCGCTTCTTGGAATGAATGGCGAAATTCGTGCCGAAAATTCTGCCAAATAATTTGATGTTGAGTGTACCTGTTTGTGTGCAGTCCACAATCAGTGCCAGATGGCAAAGTATCGAACCATCAACATCGATGGCAAAAACATCGACCATTAATGCTTAACACATGCGCTTCTTGGGAAAAATCGCATATTTTGGAACAAAATACCGCCAAATTGTTCTATTTGGAGTGTGCTTGTTTGTGTGCAGGATACAATCAATGCCAGATGCCAAAAATCGAACCATAATCGATTGCAAAATCATCGACCATCGGCGCTCAACAAGCGTTTTATGGAAAAATGGCGAACTTCGTGCCAAATTGCCGTCAAATCGTTTGATTTGGAGTGTCCAGGATACAATCAGTGCCACATTTTGATGGGTGGGGGTAGTGGTGACCCTGATGTGATGTGCAAAAGGATTGAATGCCTTCAGGTCTCCCCATAACCTGAGCATAGTATGGAATATTGTTCGAGTTGAGCAGGCGCATGATAATTAGGCCGGTTTCTGTGTATTCATTATCGCCCTTAACCGCCGCCGGCCAAAATTATACAAAGCTGCTTTATTAGGATTTTTTTTTTTTTTAGAAATTGAAGAAAAAAATATTTTTTTTCTTTTGTTTCTTTCCAACTAAAGCTAATAAGTCACTCGTAGTCCGTTCGAATTCCACCCCAAAGAACCTTTTTATTCCGTTTGTTGTTTTGGGAACCGCTCTGAAATTACCGGGCAACGGGCACCTTCTATCGATCCGACGAAGAATCGATTTTTCAAAAATAAAAACCCCCTCAGATGCGGCGGCGTGCCAAGGGTTGTCACTACGGCACCCCCAGGCGCGTAGGGGCGTAGCCCCCGTGTCAGCCGAATCGACAAATGGCCGACGTTATACACCCCCCCCCCCCCCCATACTACCATTCCCAATCAGGCGGAGAATATTCATCGAACGTACGTTCATCAACGCAAGCGACCCTAATAAAAGGCCGTTATATATTTTCCGCCTTTAATATCAACTTGTCTTCGTGAGTTTCGAGGATTGTAAAACGTTCTCGGAGGTTCTAGTTTCTTCTTTTTTTTTTCTTTTTACCTTCCTCGTTCGAAAGACCCCCTTAGGCGACAATGAGGGGATGAGATATGCCTTGTAAATACTATCATTTGGTATCGTTCGAGTCGAACGTGTCATTGACTCAATCGCCTTTAAGATGCGAGTTTTGAGAAACAAACGGCCCAAGCTCGAAGTTGTAGACGTCCCTTACCAAACAAATGACGTAATTCTGCAAAAATGATTCCAAAAACCGACGGCTATACCGTAAAAAAAAGCTAAAAACTCTTCCACAATGATTGATTATTCCTTAGAGCAAAAGTATGGGGAAAATCCAATTTATTCTAATCGATTCAACGATCAGTTTAGTGGAAATCCAGGCCAGTCATTCAAAAGGCGTTTTTCGAAAAATTGATTTTTGTATGTGGGACATCATTTTCCACTAAATTTTGGACCCTGAATCGATTGGAATAAGCCCCCGTGCTCCTGGTCCGTGAATTAACCGCCCTCATGGAAGAATTTGCAGCGTTTTATTGTCTTAGATGCAGCCAAAACCACCACTCGATATACGATGGTTCCTCTCCATGAACAAATATCGATATTCCAGTCAGACGAACTTTAAGGGCATATTTGTCAAATTGTTGTGTTGTCACAAAACCATCGGAACAGAAGAAAAACGGACGCTAAATAAATAATTTTTGGTTAATATTCAGCATAAATCGAGTCGAATTAGGAAACGGATAGCACCACGTCAATCAGCATTGAAAAATAATCGAAATTTATGTGCCATACTTTAAAGTTCACAAAAAAAAAAAAAAAAAATAATAATAATAATAATAATAAATTTTTGAGATTTTTTTGTTTATTCTCATTTGGATGGTTTTAGAAGGGATCAACAGATGAAGGGAAGAGTATTGAAACTATTTTCGTACAAATCGAAAGAGAAATGATTAGAATCGAATCAAACAATCGATACTGGATCTCTCGTTGATTTGCGCTCGTGAGATTTCTCAGGACTCCGTTTGTGTGATGTTCCCTCAGGCGGAACGGTGCCGTCGCATTGACGTCAGACGTCACTTGTGACGTCGCACGCCTCCCCGCTTCAATCTCGCGTTCAAGTGACAATTTCACCTCCCCCACGCCGCATTTCCCCTTCAAGACCACCCCGCTATTGTTCGTTGAATTTGCGTTGTTGTGTTTGCTCTCGAACAAGTCACTGTCGCGGCGGCGCTGCGCTTGCATCGTGTTTTTTGTTTAACTGTTTTGTTCTCGCGGGGGAAGTGAGTTTTTTTCTCTCCGTCGGAAGGCGGCTTTTGTTGGGGAGCACGCGCTTCGAATGATTGACGGGGCCGCCCATCTTCGCCTCTTCCTTTTCCCCTTCGCCTTGGCGGGTCGCGAAACGGGGACGGAGGCGGTGCCCGAAGACACGGCATAAAGAATGATGTAAAGACCGAGTAGTGATCGTCATAATAATCGTCGAATAAAAGATTAATTTAAAAATCATTCAATTCATTTTAATTATTATAACAAAATATCACTATTTTACATCTTATTCCTAGTTAAAATAAACTCCGCAAAAAAAAAAAAAAAAAAAAAAAAATGAAAAGAAAATTAAAAATTTCTATAAAGTATTTTTGGTGTTCAGAGGGGTTTAACTTTTGAACGTACAACCACCACGGGGGGAAAGCAAGCCGTAAAATATGAAAAATGTGCACTTTTTTTTTTTTTTTTTTTTGTACGGAGAAAGAGGGGGAGAAAAAAAAGTTCGTCGCTGATATTTAAAACAATCTCACGCTTCCATTGCCATCTCTCTTGGTTTTTCTCATTCACCGGCTGTGAGGGACGTCGTGGAGGGGGAAAGTCCGCAAAGACAATTGTCATAACTCATGGCCCGAGAGGCAAAGTGTAGGGTTGGTTCAAGGGCGAGAGAATTCAGAGCGGAAAAAAAAACTTTATCTTTCTCTTCCCCTTTACTCGTCGTCCGCTTTGAAAAAAATTCGGGCCATAAATTAAAAAACACGGTGTAATCTTATTAATTTTATCAGTAGAATTTTTCGTTGTAGTCCTCTAGGGGTGAGAAGGCGGTGGTGGGGGAGGCCTTCTCTCCGTTTTTTTTTTTCGGATTTATTTTCGTAACCCGGGTAGGTGGGTTTGGGCGGAGGAAGGGCGGTTTGGGGGTGAATTCAGAAAAGGCGGAGGGGGAGTAGAAGTGGAACGTAGAAAAAAAAACCCTCAGATAGCGTCACAAAAGCTAAAAAATGGCCGTGTCTCTTTTTTTCGGAAGGGCGCAAAAGGGGTTTCGCAGGAGAGCTAGATTTTGGGGTGGAACGGCGGAGGGTGGGAAAAAAGGAAGTACCGAATGGTCGGGGTTGTTTTTCCCCCCACCTCCACCGCCCAAAAAGTGGGGAAAAAGAGAAAAATCGAGAGAAAGTCGTTTTTTTTGTCTCCCCCACACCTCCCCTCCCACCGCTAACCACTTTCCTATGTTCCGGATTCAAAAAGGTTGGTAAAAAAAAAAAAAAAAAAAAAATTGAAGGCGGAGGGGGGTGAAAGTGGAAAACGGGGAAATTCTTCTTTTTTGTCAAGTTTTAACGCCGTTATCTACGTAGAGAAATCGGGAGTTTTAATTGCTTTTTCAACCCTCCGCCTCACTCCGCCGTCCCACTACCGCCGCGACGGGACTGTAATACGAAAAAGACGCCCTCGCCTGATTCAGTGGAGGAAAAAAACAAATGTACTTACTTGTTTTGTACACTCGAGGATTTTTAAGAACTAGTGACTTCAAGAATAATATACAAAATATAACAACATTATTTTTACATTTCAGATTGAACAACAACAATAAGCTCTGATCAAAGAGGTAATATACAATGTACGAAACAGTGGCACCAGATTTTGAAATTTCTGTGCTCCCAACAACATTAAAGGCATTTGGATTTTTTTACACTAAATTTTCAGCTTGGCTGGCTGATTAGCTGGAAGGAAACAGGCAAATTTGGAAACTAAGCAGTAATACGAGTACATTAGGTTATCGTGAGGTGGTTGTGATATTCAAGCCCGTGAGGCCACTACTCAGTTGAATCGTGAGCGGTGACGTCAATTAGTGGTGTGACGAGGGCGGAGGGGGTTGTGCCGATCAAACGGCAGGACACGGCGGATTTAGAGCTGCGAGCGTCGCCCACCGTCAGCCGTGACTGCGACGCTGATTAGGGGCGGAGAAGGTTCGCCGTTCGAAGAAATCATTAAGAGGACGGTTGACGAAGAGAGATATACGTAAAGGCGGAGGGGGTGACTAAAGTGAAAAAAAAGTATAGTTTTGTACGAGTGCGACAAAGAGGGGGAATATACGGGGTCAGTGGTTGGCACAAAGGGAAGGTAACATGCGACCTCCGTGTAGACGCGGTCCCAGTTTGTTCGTGTATCTCTTCGTGTAATCTCACGACCCCCTTCGGCCGGAGCGCTCGGCCCCGGGATTTTTCGAGTGGAAGGCACTTGGGCGGCGAAGGGGGAACACAAAAAACATTAAACAGACAAACAAAACACACGACACGCGCAAGGGCGGCCATATGCGATGGCAATCTTCACCCGCAATGGTCTTCGTCTTTAACAATGGCTACGGCGGAGGTGTTGCCCAGGTGACTCGTCTCATTGTTACGCCAAACCGCCACCCCTCCTAAACCTTTTATATGGTGTTGACAATCTACCACCGAGAAGGTATTGGAAAATAAAAATTCTTTCCCGCCATAGGAGGAATGCAGACAATTTATGTCTTTTCGAAGGTCTCCGGGCAACAATAACGCAATTTGTTGATGCCCGAGGGGAGATGGGCCGCTGATAAGTTCGATCAGAGGGGGTGAGAGGGGGGGGGGGTGGCATTACGAGCCCAGTCGTGCCTTATGACCAACCAGTGGAGAAAAAATCGCCAATTTCAACAGATTGTTCTAGATTTCCATTAAACTCCGCTAATTCTACCACCATAGTACAGGGGATGACTACAGTTTGGTTTTAAATTTAATCACTCTCTAGTGGTATAGTCATTTTTGGCGGATCATTGCCAAATTTGTTGAAGAATAAATGTTTAAATGAGGAAAACATGGATTTTTTTTTGTTAATTTTGAAAGCAAATCACACTTTTAACTTTAAAGCTCCACATACATTAACTCAAACAAAGCGTTTTGATTTTTTTCTTCTAAATTTAGAATCCGTTTTAAGATTGTGCGTAAAATTGTCCACAATTCCAATCATAATTCATCATAAAAATGCTAATTTTGGTGGTTCTTTGTCAAATTCATTGTGAAATTTATGTTTAGACTTGGAAAACAGTTGTTTACATTGTGGATTTTGAATTGTAAAGCACGTTTTTAAATTTATAACCCCTCATTTGTTGAACTAATATCAGCATTTTTTACATTTTGAACTCATTGTAAGATTGCACATTAAATAGACTACAATTCCAGTGTTAATTCATAATATAAACTTCTAAAGATACAAAATGCAGCTCAAATGTTGCTAATTTTGGCAGGAATAAATTTTCAGAAAATAGTTCGAATATTAAAAATTCCCTTTGTGGCTGGCCAGAGGGTAGAAAATTCTGGTGACCATAATCCTACTGGAAACGGCCATGATTTAATTCCAAATTTAATTATTCTACTCGTGGTATAGCCAATTTTGGCGTTTTTTCGTCAAATTCTTGGAAAAATTGAAGTTTTTTGAGGATAACCGCCAAAATTGGCTATACCACGAGTAGAATGAATAAATTTGGGATTGAATCATGGTCATTTTCAGTAGGATTATGGTCACCAGGATTTTCTACCCTCTGGCCAACCATACTGAGGATTCCTAATGTTTGAACATTTTCTAATAAATTATTTTTGCCAGAACCAGCACAGCTAGGCCCAAAGTCCCTCCCCTCCCTCCCCTATTCAACAATTTTGACCAAAATTAAAGCTCAATTTTTAATTATTTTACGGGATTTCCTACTCTCTTGCCAGCCATAATGAAAATTCCTAACATTCGAACATTTTGACAAAATTGGCGAAATTTTAGCTGTTTTTTTAGACAAAGCGAGTTTTTTTTTGATAATGAATCAACACTGGAATTATAGAAAATTTAACGTACAATCTATAAATTATTTTCAATGTAAAGAAAATGCAGTTTTTAGTTCAACAAATGAGTGGTTTTCAAGATAAAAAACGTGATTTACAATTCAGAATCGACAAAAAACTACTGTTTTCCCTGTTTTAACTTCAATTTGGGAAAATTATAATTTTGAGAAAATGTTTGAGTTTTGAGCGTTTTCAAAAACCGTAAATAATACGTTATTTCAGCTTTCCAAGGGCGTAGCCTAATTCCGTGATTTTGAAAAATTGAAAAAATGATCTCTAGAATGTTATGTTTATTATAAAATGAGTAATTCTCGATTGTTTATACCCATAAAATGGCTCTTTGATGAGAGTTCCAACATCTGTGCCGCATTTTCAGCCGCAATCACAACACATTTCACCCCATGGAGGGTGATTTACGACTCGTTCCGGCAATTGAACGCGTCAAAAACGACTTCATTAACCGCTAAACGGTCGTCTTGGGACAATCGAAGTCGAAAAGCCGTCAAGGGTGAACATGTGGTTGCACCCTCGTGTTGACATGTGGCGCGTAACCGCAGAGGAGAACGAGGGATGAGTTGCGATATAATTTAGAGTTTGAGATAGACAAATGCATTGCACTGTAATTGACGTTGTTCATTTGAAAAGTGACTCGTCTGCAGATGTCTTCATTCCTACGTGCTTTTGCAGTATATTCAGAACTCAAAGAGCGACCTTAAGGTCCAAAAATGTGATTTGGGTTCAATTGGAAGTTGATTTTTGGCGTCAATAAGAGCCTTTTCGGGAGAGAAGCCTTTCTGATAACGAAATGAGTCAATATCCCACACACCTAAATCGTCAAATATATCGAAAATTAGGAAAACAATGGGTGTAGGGTGTCTCGGACCCATTCCAATCGATTCAGGGTCAAAAATTTAGTGGAAAATGATACCCCACACGCCTAGGTATCAGAAATCTCGAATATCAAGTGTCAAAATGGAGTGGTATGTACCCAGTTTGACCCATAACTTCTTCCGGTGGGGATCAATCCTTCTGGGACCCATCTCATTGGATTCAGCGTCCAAAATTTAGTGGAAAATGATACCCCACACGCCTTGGTAGCAGAAATCTTGAAAACACATATTCAAAATGGGTAGATAAATACCCTGTTTTGACCCATAACATGTTTGTGGGCGCCAATCGCCGACTTTGTGCATGAAAAAATAAGTATATTATTCAATAAATAGCCAACCAATACTTGTTATAAGGCACTTTTGGATGGAAATGAGTTGTAGGATGCATAGGAGTCAGGTTAGGCAAAACTCTTCAGACACCCTGCACAAGAGTATGAGAGGGAAGGGATGATTGAGGTTGGTATACCTGTCAATGCAGGGTGAGTCTATGCTGTTCTACACAAGCTGTAAGCTTGAATTCTTCAACTGAAAATAATTAGTCATGTTTGCTGGCTACCAAGAATAATTTCTCTTAATGGTTGAATGTCTTAAAAAGGAAAAATAAGAGGGAACAAATGGCTGAGGTTGGCAGCCCTGTTAATGCAGGGTGAGTCCATATATGAGTGCAATGTTGCTGTTCCTTCATTTGTCAGCTTAGAATGTTCAACTGATAAATAACATAAATTAGCGACCCTAAGTCTAAGGTGCTGAGTAGCAGTAGCTATTATCACCTATAAGATATCCAGGCTTGCTAGAATCGCCTCTCTTATAGAAATGAAGAAAAAATATGAACAAATGGTTGAGGTTGGCAGCCCTGTCAATGCACGGTGAGTTCATAGAGTGCAGTGTTGCTATGTTCCTTCAGCCCATAAGTTTAAATTCTTCAAATGACGAAAAAAGTTAACTAGCGACCCTAAATCACAGATGCTTAGTAACAGTAGCTGTTGTCACCTATGAAATATCCAGGCCTGCTTGGAATCACCTCTCTTACATAAATAAACAAAAAATATGAATATGAGAGGAAATAAAATGGTTGATGTTGGCAGCCCTGTCATGCCAGGAGAATTCAGACCAGTGTTGCCAGGATGCTTGAGTTGCATCACTATTAGCAACTGTGAATTAGCCTTATTCATGTTTCAAAGTTTCTTCTTGTAATGTTGCAATTGGAAATTATCGTTTATTAACATTTTTAACCTGCCCATCATTTATTAAGATATTTTGTTGTTTTATTGTAAACCCGCATCATTGCCTAATCAGCGCCTGAGGTGAACAAGTCTCGAGATAGCGCGGAATGTCGCCTTGGAAAATGAACGCGATTACGTCGCCATTAAGCTCAACTCGACCAATTGTTTCAACTCCCAATCGATCCGTTTAATTTCACACTAAACGCTCCGCAAACTCATCAATCACTCGTGAAATAGTCATCGTGATACGAACGAAAACTTCATTGTGAAACATAACCGAACGGGGCTGGATCATTTTTCACGAGAGCGACGAAAGGATTTTTTTTTTGTCTTCTCTTGTTTTTGTTGTCGCCTTGTAACCTTGTTTTCAAAAGGCAAAGTTAGTTCATTTTCGATCGAGTCGGTTGATACCGTTGGACTCGGGGTGACAATGAAGATTTCTCCATTCATAGAGCGAGCGATTTCTCTCTGTAGGGGATAGTCGATGGTTCGATGTTTGTCACGATCGGTCTCGTCGTAATCCAAAATGAGCCCCCCCGCCGGAATGGGTGATATAGGAGGATGATAAAACGGATTAGGGGGAGAATTTTAACTTTTAACTTTAACCGAACCAAAAATGGGCCAAGGAAACCACCCATTTTGGAATCATTGCTATAGGAATTTTATCCATTTTTTAAAAACTCATTCTCAAAACACAGGGGTTGGTTATTCCTTGGTCTAGGAGCAAGGAGGCTTATTCAAATCGATTCAGGATCCAAAATTTAGTGGAAAATGATACCCCACACGCCTAGGTACCGGAAATCAGGAAATCCAATTTTGAAATAGGTTGATAGGTACCCATTTTGACCCATAATCTCATCCAGTGGGCTCCAATCCTTTCGGGACTCGCCTCATTGGATTCAGCGTCCAAAATTTAGTGGAAAATGATACCCCACACGCCTAGATCACAGAATATCTCGAAAATCCATCTTTTGAAATGCACATTTTGACCCCTATCCCCCCTCAAATTTGGTCCAATCAAGCTAAAACGTTTTGTGGACCAACTAAACCCAGAAACGGGTCACTGACCCAAATTTCTGATTTTTCGAAATTTTTCCACTACCACAATCGGCGTGGACGGTGGACGATGGGGGTGCGCTAATGTGATATTTGTGATCTGCAAAATACCACAAAAATCACCAGACAGACCGTTTCAAAATATTTTAGAAACGTCAGAATAACGATTTTATCCGGGGGTGGGAAATACCCCAGTACTGGTATGGGTCTCACCCCCCATACAGGGGGTGGGGACACCTTGTATTCGTTAAAATCCCTTTTAGGAGTCTATAACTCGTGTATTGTACTCATTTTCTTCTTTTAGTACCAATTTATACTGTTTAATAAGCTATAACGAGCGTTTTCCTTTTCAGAATAGTTTGAATTTTTGCTTTTTAGTTCGTTTTACTTCAAACAAGGCAACTGTGTGTTGTGGTTCTGGAAACACTTCCTTCTCCTTTAGGCGATTACCATTTTGTTTCCTCTAATATTCATCTTTTTTCTTTGTTTCTATAAAAGAGGTGATTCCAAAAAACCTGGATATTTTATAGGTGAAAACAGCTACTGCTACTAAGCACCTGTGACTTAGGGTCGCTAATGGGGGCTGAGGTGGCCGAAGTCGTTAAGGCATTGGTCTCTAAGGGCTCGAGACTTCTGTGGTCAAAGTTTCGAGGCTGCTGGTTTGAATCCAGCACCCCCTGGCGTTTACTCGACGTCGTGAGGCCAATTTAGTACCGGCAGTAAGTATCCAAAACGGTTGTCCGGGGGCATATCACAACAGGCGTGTTTGTCTTTGTAGTCTGGCTTGCTTTGTGACTAACCAGGGGCTAGCACAATGGGCCACTAGGCCTAGGTGCGGGGGGTGGACACTGCAGTGAAGACTGCAGTGGACACCTCCTCTACCCCTGTGTAATTAATCTAGGGTCGCTAATTTACATTATTTGTCAATTGAACATTTCAAGCTATCAGCTGAAGGAACAGCAACATTGCACTCGTATAATATTGAATGCAACTCAAGCTAATGTGGCAACACTGCAGTCTAAACTCACCTGAAAATAACAGGGCTGCCAACCTCAACCATTTGTTCCCTCCCATATTCATATTTTTTCTTTATTTTTATAAGAAAGGCAATTCCCTCAAGTATGGATATTTGTTAGGAGATAACAGCTACTGCTACTCAGCATCTTAGACTTAGGGTCGCTAATTTATGTTATTTGTCAGTTTGAATGTTCAAATGGGCTCACCCATGCATAGACAGGGCTGCCAACCTCAACCATTTGTTTCCTCTCATATTCTTCTTTCTTGTTTTAGGAGTCTATAACTCATATATTGAACACATTTTCTTCTTATAGTACCTATTTATGCCGTTTAATAAGCTGTAATGAGCGTTTTCCTTTTCAATATAGTTTGAATTTTTGGTTTTTAGTTCGTTATACTTCAAACAAGGCTGTGTGTTGTGGTTCTGGAAACACTTCCTTCTCCTTTAGGCGATTACCATTTGTCTTCCTCGTTCTTCGGCGAGTGTTTGAAAAATCCGCTTTCGTTCTCCTCGCATTCTCTCACAAAAAGATATTGCACCTTATAATTTTCTCCTCGAAGGGGGGTCCCGCTCGACTTGAGGCACTCATATATCTGTAGGAGATTTAGGCACGTCCGCCCCTTCTAACGCCTCGTATCAAGATCGCCCCTCGGCTACGCCCCCTCGCGTGCCCCCCCTCCCCCCCTAAAAGTACGAACGATCGAACGAAGAACGTGTTTTTGACCCCCTCTTTCAACTCATATACCGAAGATACATCTGAGAAACCTTAGGAGAATGTAAGCACTATGAGAAACCCCCTCGAGAAGCTCACGATTTGTACTCAACCCTTCGTCCCCTTTCACACAACTCAAGTTTCGCCACTGACGCGGCTTTTTTTTTTTTTTTTTTTTTTTTTTAATAACGCGTTGCAAAATTTGTGTTTCTATCGATATCATCTCGGTCGAGTCAAGCCTCAGGACACCGGCTTATGAAGGATTTTATTCGTGTAAAACCCCTCAAGCTGACGCCAAAAAGGAAAATCTCACAGGCAGTGCTGATCAACTGAGCTGCACAAGATAAATCCAAAGTCTTTAAAAACGGGCGCATGGAGACTCATTTCTTCAAAATGGGGAAAATGGGGGAAACAGTGAATGTGGGGGGTCCCGGACCCATTCCAATCGATTCAGGGTCCAAAATTTAGTGGAAAATGACACCCCACTCGCCTAAATCACCCAAAATCTCGGAAATCCATTTTTCAAACCCCCCCCCCCCCCCCCCCCCAAATTTGGTCCGATCAGGCTGAAAAGTTTCAAGGACCCATCTCGGCTGGGAACAGACCACTGACCCAAATTTCAGATTTTTAGAAAATTTTCTACTACCAAAAACGGCGTGGACAATGGACGGCGGACAGCGTACGGCGTACGGCGGACGGACATTGACCTTTTGGTTGGTTATTCCTTGAATGATCAACCTATGTTTTCATGATAATGGTCAACCTCTCCGATTCGGCTCAAAATTTTTTTCTGGACGTTTCATGATGTCCTGATCAAAAAAGGTCAATGTCCGTCCGCCGTCCGCCGTACGCCGTCCATTGTCCACGCCGTTTTTGGTAGTAGAAAATGTTCTAAAAATCTGAAATTTGGGTCAGGGGTCTGTTCCCAGCCGAGATGGGTCCTTGAAACTTTTCAGCCCGATCGGACCAAATTTGGAGGGGGTAGGGGTCAAAATGTGTTTTTTGAAAAATGGATTTTCGAGATTTTGGGTGATTTAGGCGAGTGGGGTGTCATTTTCCACTAAATTTTGGACGCTGAATCCAATAAAATGGGTCCCAGAACAATTGGCACCCACTGGAAGAAGTAATGGGTCAAATTGGGTATTTATTACCCAATTTGATTATGTGTTTTCGGGATTTCTGCTACCTAGGCGTGTGGGGTATCATTTTCCACTAAATTTTGGACGCTGAATTCAATGATGTGTGTCCCAGAACGATTGGCACCCACCGGAAGAAGGTATGGGTCAAAATGGGTATGTATCCACCCTTTTTGTATGTGTCAGGACTTCTGGTGCCTAGGCGTGTGGGGTATCATTTTCCACTAAATTTTGGACCTTGAATCGATTAGAATGGGTCTGGGACCCGCGACACCCACTGTTTCCCCCATTCGAGGAATAACCAACCCGTGTGTAAGAATTTGCAGCGTTTTTCCCCATTATTCTCACGAATGAATTTGCAGCGAGTTTAAACGAATGTGTGGACTTGACTTTTGCAACTCAGCTACTGATTTGATAATAGAATAGTAGAAAGTATAAATATGTATGGAACGTGTTGAAGTGGTATATTAGAGGACCTAAATAAGTTATGGGGCCCAAAATAGCAATTAGGAAATGGATAGATCGGTCATCAAATTTGACTGAGATACTTTAGCAGTGGAAATTAACAATAACCATGCCCTGTAATCAATTTCCTGTGAACAATACGAATATAAAAGGAATTCAAAAAATACAGAGTTGAATTTTTTAGACGTGATCCTCGATTTTGGCACCCTTAATTGTGTTGACATGTACAGAAAAAAGATCATTTTTCTCCGCAAAGGGACTCAAGTCGTCTCTGGAGGTCCAACAGACGTCTTTATTACGCAACAATGTGAACGCATACTACGATCATTTCGACAATAGGGGGGAAACATTTCAGGGAAAAAGAGAAACAAAATATTGTGAGGTGGCCGTACTTCGGCTACTGATGTCACGGTGTGTTACCTGAAGATGAAAAGAGCTTTGAAAAAGAAATACGACCCTGGCCCTTAACGCCCTTACTCTGCCCTTTGAGTTTTTACGTTGAAATAAAGAAACGATCTGTCACTCACGCCCACTTTTTCGAGAAAAAAAAGGTCCTCGAGACCGTAGCTATGGCTATTGTCACGTAGAAAAGTGACAAATGGATGCCTCTCGACAGTGGCTTCGTTCTTGTATGGAATATTTACAACCGACGTCTCGACAAAGGTACAAAGATACCACGAATGATGAGAGGCTGCAGGTTCTCGGCAGCCGAATTGTGGTTCTTCGTCTCCAATTGATGGATTTGGATTGATTAATCGGGCGTTATCATTTTTTTTTCATAACAAAACACTGCAAATTCTTCCCCAATAGTTTATTACTCCCCTAAAGCAAGAATATGAAGAAAACAGTATGTTTCCTGGACGCATTCTGATCAAATCAGCGTCCAAAATTTAGTGAAAAATGATACTCGACGAGCATAAGTACCAAAACTACTTAGGTACTTGTCAATTAGACCCCCTCCCGAGGGTAACCAACTATCCCAAACATGGCGTGATGAATCGATTTTCTATATATCGATCTATATATAACCTCCACGTTAGCGGTTAATTTTAGTTTATATAGTTTTAGTTAGTTTTTTTAGTTATAGTTTTAGTTTATATAGTTTCAGTTTATATAATTTTAGTTTATATTTAGTCTTCATAAATGGTTATTACCGTTGAAATAAATAAATAATTCTGAAATATGTTAAAGTCGGTGCAGGCTACGTTGCGATATATCGCTGTCCAACGGGAAGGTTACGGTGCTAGTAAACAGGTCACCCTCGGGAGGGGTTCTAATTGACAAGTACCACTACTTAAAAACCCATTTTCAAAATATCACATAAACCTCATGTGGGCACTAAACTGTCCAGGAACCCTCTTAATGACTTCAATGTCAAACATTTTAATAGGAAATGATACCACACAGCTGAAAAGTGTCAAAAACTAACTAGAACTGAAGAGACCATCTATGTGCATTAGCGCTCCTATTGGGCTCTCCTGGAACTATTCTAAAATGAGGAACTATCTTGGTGGCAACACTGCGTCTTTTATTGCTGCTATGTGGAACAGTATTTTCCTTTGATTATCTGAAAGTGCTCTTTTGGCATGTAAAATACTGTGAAATTTCAAAAACCCACTTTTTGAACAGGTAAGTAGGTACCTGTTTTGACCCACAACCCCCTCCAGTGGCGCTAATTGGTCTGGGATACATCATAATGGATTCAGCGTCCCAAATTTATTGGAAAACGACACCCAATACGCCTAAATCACCAAAAATCTTGAAGTTCCATTTATGAAAAACACATTACAAGCTCATTTTCCCGCTCTTTTTCAAAAGTCTTCCAACTTTCTGTGCATTTCCCTTTCAATTATCAAGAAATACGAAGAATATTGTCACCAATAATTTCAATCATGGCGAGATTTTATGACATGATGGAAAAAGACTCCATTAATTGTCATCAATCTCGCTATAGCCTGATGTCATAAGCCCTTGTTCAACAATAACTATCAATAGAGTTTGCAGTATTAGGTAACACGAGAAATATATATATTATTTAATCGGAAAACGACTCTTAACGACCAAAAGTAGAAGATGAATGAATCTTTTTATGGAAAATGTCCGCTTAATAATAGTTTGTTCCTGTGTATTGAGCGTCCCCATAATCATAGATCCTTTCTGAACACATTTTGCAAATGTTTTTGTAAAAATATCCGCGAGTTGCTCTACAGTGGGGCAATATTCTCTTTCAAATGTATCTCTAATAAAGTGTTCTGTTTCACTTTTGAGTTAAAAATTGGATGGGCCATTCTATGGTTGCCTAATTTTCGTATTTATCTATGGTTTTTGCAGGTTGATTCCTGTACAGTTCACTAGATTTCGCAAAGAGCTTATTTTTTAGTGGATTTGCTAACAGAGGCCATATATTCGCATTCTGCAGAAGATTTAGCCACTTTTATTTAGTTATATTTAGTTCTCAGGATTTCCAGTTAATTGCTGTTTTGCCCAAGTTAAAGCAATATCCTGTTTAGGATCTTCCATCAATGCAGTCCAGTTTGTGCCTGATTTTGCATCAATCTGCTTTTACCTCATCTTTTTGAACCATTAGCGCTCCTGTTGAACTCTCCAAAAACTATTCTAAAGTGAGAAACTGTCAAGGTGGCAACACTGACTCTGTCCTTGCCATTTATCTCATTCTGGTATGCTCTGGTATCTTCAATTGCTGCAGTCCAGTTAGTGTCTGATTGCGAATCAAATATCATTTTGAACAATTAGCGCTTCTATTGGACTCACCAGAAAATTCTGTAAAATAATAAATTGTCAAGGTGGCACAGCTGTCTCTCTCCTTGCAGATATATGGAACAGTGTTCTCTTTCCGTTTGCCCTGTTCTGGTATCTTCAACTGATGCAGTTAACATTGTGCATCAGTCTGCTTTTTCAAATCTCTTATTGAACCATTAGCGCTCCTATTGGACTCTCCAGAAACTATTCTAAAATCAGAAATTCTCAAGGTGGCAACATTGGCTCTCTCCTTGCCATTTTCCCTATTCTGGTATGTTCTGGTATCCTCCATTCTTGCAGCCTTGTTGATGCCTGATTGTGAATCAATCTGCCTTTTCAAATCTCTTTTTGAATCATTAGTGCTCCTATTAGGCTCTCTGGAAGCTAATCTAAGATAAGAAACTGTTAAGGTGACAACACTGTCTCTCTGTGGATAATTATGTGGAACAGTATTCTCCATCCATTTATCCCGTTCTGATGTCTAGTATTTTCCATGGATGCAAGGCCCAGTTAGCATCTGATTGTGTATCAATATGCTTTTTCAAATCTCTTTTTGAATGATTAGTTTGGTGTCCTCTTGATCTATCCAGAAGCTATTCTAAAATGAGAAATTGTCAAGGTGGCAACACTGCCTTGCAAATATGTTAAACAGTATTCTTCTTCCATTTGCACAGTTAGTGTCTGAATCTGCATCAATCTGCATTTCCAAATCTCTCTTCAAACCACTGGTGCTCCTATTGAGCTCTCTGGAAACTATTCTAAATTAGAAATGGTCAAGGTGGCAACACTGACACTCTCCTTGCCATTTACCTCATTCTGGTATGTTCTGGTATCCTCCTAGTTGCAGCCCAGATATCGTGTGATTGTGCATCAATCTGCTTTCTTCAAATCACTTTTAGATCCATTAGCGCTCCTATTGGACTCTCCAGAAACTATTATGAAGTAAGTAATTGTTAAGGTGGCAACACTGCCTCTCTCCTTATGGATATATGGAACAGTATTCTCCTTCTATTTGCTCCATTCTGGTATCTTCCATTGATGCAGCCCAGTTAGCATCTGTCTGTGCATAAATAAGATCTCTTTATGAACCACTAGCGCTCCTATTGAGCTCTCCGGAAACTATTCTAAAATTCGAAACTATTACGGTGGCAACACTGCCTCTCTCCTTATGGATATATGGAACAGCATTCTCCTTCTATTTGCCCCATTCTGGTATCTTCCATTGATGCAGCCCAGTTAGCATCTGTCTGTGCATCAATAAGATCTCTTTATGAACCACTAGCGCTCCTGTTGGACTCTCAAGAAACTATTCTATAACAAGAAATTGTCAACAGTATGGAATTGGATCAGAATTCTCCTTTCATCGTCCCATTTTGGTATTTCCAACTTCAAGTTGACCTCCACAATTGTTTTCCCTGTTTATACCGTTGAATTTTTCAATTAACTTACTGTACTTTTCTTGACTCATCAAAATATTGCTTTCATTCTATTAAGAATTATATTTGTCAGTCCCTTTTTCAACCTGTTGACTTCATTTTTGTTTGATAAAACTATCACCAAACAACGTGACGCATAATGATAAATGTTACTAAATAATAAACAAGGTTAATATTTCTAACCTAACTAACCTATCGCATAATTAATGAAATTGTTCTGATCATGTTGTTGTCGTTGGAGTGAATGGGTCTAATAGGAATCCAATTGAGAGATCCTGTTTATCTTGTAGCGACGGCCATTGAGAAACCACTTTGTTTATTTTTAGAAATATTACAGATTAAAGGTATTTTTCATTCAAGAGATTGGCAACGGGCGTGAGGGGGGGAGTGTTGAGGCAGTGGTAGAACAACCAGACGATTAAACAGCAACAAACATCCGTAGAAAATCCGTTGACGTCATTCCGTGCATCATTCTAACTGTATATTCATTTAACTGTATTTCAGGAACGGTGGGGATTATTTTTTCCCTAAAAATAATCAAAATTTGGTTTTTTGCAAAATGGAATCTTGAGATTCTTGGTAATTTAGGCGTGTTGGGTATCATTTTCGACTAAATTTTTGATGCTGAATTCACTAAGACGGGTTCTGGAACGATTGGTGCCCATCAGAAGCGTTATGGGTCAAAATTGGGTATCTATCTACCCATTTTGAATATGTGTTTTCGAGATTTCTGTTACTTAGTCGTGTGAGGTATCATTTTCGACTGAATTTTGGACGCTGAATCGATCGGAATGAGTCTCCATGCTCCAGGTCATGTGAAAGAATTTGCAGAATTTTTTAACAAGACGCCCTTAGGGTCTTTGTGGTGTCACATTTCGGCCCATGTGCTCCAAATAAAGGCTTTTTATGGGAGACAGTTGGTTGCTCGAATATGAGTATAGTTTTCTTTGGGGTTGAAGGCGTATGAGGTATCAATTCCTACTAGATTTTGGACGCTGAGTGATGATTGAATCATTTTAAGAGAAAACTATGAGTTGATATGTACTTTTTGAGAAATCAAAAATTTGTTAAGAAATTATTTACTCTAGAAAACTCCAACGAAAATGACCGAACAGACGGCAAATAAATTATCCGTCGCACCCGCAAATTCACCAAAAGCATCTTGATGATCGAGGTAATCTTCCAATCGGGAATTAGCGGTAGTCGTGGTAATGTATAAACTCCCATCGGCCCCCGGTAGCTGGTTGAGGGCGGTAGGGAAGCTTGTGCACCGGATATGCGCAGATACTCATCTTATCAGAGCGACGCCATCATTGATTTCCATCCTCTTCCCCTATCCAGTCAGTTGGCTCGGATCAATTCGTCCTCCCCACGACCGATTGTTCACAAAAACCTTCCTAATCAAGTCGAAATTTAACGCGATTACGTTATTAGGGGTTCGCCTTGGAGGTATCAATCGTCAATTAGGCAATCGAAGGTCACAATTGTGGCTATTTGAGGTCATAAACTCAGTCTTTACGGAATTTAACACTGAATACTGTTGCGAGATTACACCTGCACCAGTCTCCTGGGCAACCAGCATTACAAGGAGGGCTAAGGGTCACTCTCGAACATTCATGCATTGGCTGGAACCTTCCCATTTGCTCAAGACAACATGTTGAGTTCCCAGAACCAGGGAAGACTCGAGAAGGTTCTTGGCCAAGGGAGCGAACATAAAAGGGACCGAGGAACGCCGCAGAATTCAGTTTACTTCAGACTCTGAATATAGCTGCTTTGTATCATAAATTGTGCCCTGTTATAAATTAGTGCAACAATCTTACAACCATGTATTGTGCTAGTGTGTGAAAGAGGACAGTGTATTCGAGTGAACAATTGTAACAAATTATTTACAAAGAACATAAATTGTTACAATACATAAGGCCCGCTTTTGCTCCAACCTAAACAGACTAACACTGCATATATATAAAACAAGTTTTTGACAATTTATTATCATTATAAAACATTTGCCTTTAAATGAAACATTTTCATACACCTACAGGAAATCCGTTGACGTCTAAAGATAAAACAGTCTCAAATATCCGCAGAAAGTCCGTAGATGCCAGCCTGATGATAAGATAACTTCTAACATTGTCGGAATAATCAATTATTGCGTCAAAATGGAAGAAAAAAATGCTGCAGATTTTATTCACAGGGGTTGTTTATTCCTCGGAAAAGGAAGGAGAGTCCAAAATTTAATGCAAAATGATACCCCACACGCCTAGGTACCAGAAATCTCGAAAACACATTCAAAATGGGTAGATAGGCACCCATTTTGGCCCATAACCTCTTTCAGGAGGTACCAATCGTTCCACAAACCGTCTCATTGGATTCAGCGTCCAGAATTTAGTGGAAAATGATACCCCACAAGCCTATGTACCAGAAATTTCGAAAAAACACATTCAAAATGGTTAGATAGATACCCAATTTTGACCCATAACCTCTTCTGATGGGCACCAATCGTTCAGACTCGTCTCTAGATGGATTCAGCATCTAAAATTTAGTAGAAAATGATACCCCTAAATCGCCAAAAATCTCGAAAATCCATTTTTCAAAATACACATTTTGACCCCAACCCCACCCAAATTTGGTCCGATCAGGCTGAAAAGTTTGGAGGACCAACTAGAGCCAAAAACGGGTTTCTAACCAAAATTTCAGATTTTCAGAAAATTTTCTACTACCAAAATCGGCATGGACGACCACAGTGGTTAATTTTTAAATCAAACTTTCTTCTCGGAGTTCAGTCGAATAATCCTTTTTCCTAACGGTTAGGTTTATTTATTCACTAAATTTATGATCGCTGTAATTTTGTATTGGTCAAATCTGTATTCAAACAGCAGAAAACATTATTGTTTGTGATGAATTGCAGCAAAAAGCTTCAACTGGAGGGTTATTAACGTTGAAGTTAATTCCGAATTGATCGATCAAAACTTCACCAACTTCCCTCAAACCACCCCACTTCCACCCCCAAACCTAAAGGGACGTGGGGGTGGGGGTTGGAAGGCGGGGGATTCAAAGATGGCGCCGATAAGATGAGTATCTGCGCGTTTCGAACCATCTTCAACCCCCCCGAGTTCACCGCACGCCGTTTCACCCCCGTGGAGGCGGTTTTTGGAAGGGGTTGTTTTAAAATTTGTTTTCTTTTCGTTGAGTTTCATTACGTTGTGTTATTACCCTCTGATGGAATCATCATAGAGGCAATAAGGGTCTAAAAATCTGTAGAAAAGAGCGTTTTTCTCCCTAACTCATAAATACAATTTAACTCATATGCGGTCTATACTGAATTGAGACATGAGGAAACGCTTACAGTCAAAGTATAAATTTATTGATAGTGTAGTGAACTCTTCAAATTGATTGTATATTTTCCTCAACAATCTCTTCAAGAAAGTATTGATTTTTCAGTAGTAAGATCTAAAATCGTACTCTCCTTTATTCTCTTCTACTTTTCTCTCCGTCCAGGAAAATTTCTAAAAATCTTAAATTTGGTTGGGGCGTCTGTTCTTGGCTCTAGTTGGCCTTCGAAACTTTTCAGCCCAAATTTAGGGACAGTAGGGGTCAAAATGTATTTTTTTGAAAAATGGATTTTTGAGATTTTCGGCGATCTAGACTTGTGGGGTATCGTTTTCGACTAAATTTTGGACGCTGAATCCAATGGGACGGGTCTTGGAATGATTGACCCCCACCGGAAGAAGTTACGGGTCAAAATGAGTATCAATCTACCCATTTTGAATGTGTTTTTGAGATTTCTGTTACCGAGGTATCATTTTCTACTAAATTTTGGACGCTTAATCAATCCTAATCCCTCATTCTCCTGGTCCGAGGAATAACCAATCCCTGTAGAAGAATTTGCCGCATTTTTATTCATTCCAAAGGTGTAATCAGAATCGAATTTGCTCAACAATTGCAAATAATGATGGGTGATCTGACAACAATACCGTAATAGTGCTGCGATTAAAACAGCGAATTACCGCCACAAAAGATCAATATTCTCCAAATTCCCTTAATAAACCATTTTTGGGCTGAAGTACGTTGTATTTACCTATCTAGTCGAGCATAATTTCACCCTTGGCTATAATAGTTAATACTGTATGGGGTGGTTTTACCAAAAAGTATGATTATGTGAACATACGATGTCTTTGATTAACTTGATACGATTAGGAATAAAATGGCAGGCAAAATATCGTCCAAAACTCGAACGTGGTCCAATTTTGAATGCAGTTTTTCTAGATTTCAAGTAGTTAATTTGGAGAATTTGAACAATAAATAGGTGAATCAAGACGTTCGTAGTTCCGCTGATGTCCCGTTTCATCGAATTTTCGTCGAGGGGCGGTTTCAAGAGGGTTGAATCGAAGATGGCGTGTTCTGATTAGATGTGTATCTGCGCATATCGAACTTCCATCTCTTCTGAGGTAGGAGAGGTTTGTTTTGTGTATGAAGAGGGGGTGAAAAAGGGAATTTTTTTTCGGGGGGAAATTAGTATAATCGGGTTATGGGAGCGTGAACAAGGTCTTTCCTTTCATAAAAGTGAGTAACTTCCAAGTTTGGAGTAGGTAGAAGATGAGGTTATTTTCTTAAAGAAATTAAATCGCTTTAGAAAAGACAGAAGATATAAGGGCGGGGGTTAAAAAAGAACGTACAGCGACCGTGTAAAAGCTGTCAGCTTGAAAGGAGTGGGGGTTGAAGGGGCGAGGGCCAATGAAGGGGCGAGAAGGCGAAGGAAGTCTCCGCCTCCACCGAGAGGCGGAGCCAGGGAGCAAGCCCCACCCGAAAATAGCCGAACAAGCCCGAACTCCGGACCCGTACTCGTGGCCCAAACCAGTCGGCTTTGCGCCTCCGTTATCGGTCGTTCGTTTACGATACGGGTGTCCCGTTGAAATCCGTCGATTTCTTACATTTACTATTACAATTTCTCCTCTCCCCCCGTCGTCCGTTTCGATTACGTCGAAATTGGATGACACGAAATCATTGACCCCCGTCGTTTTACGTCGAAATCGTTCGCAGTGAACGGGGAATCCCTGAATCGGTCGTCGCGGTTACGCGGTCGCATGTGTTGACTCTCCGTTCGCCGTCACCGAGGAGACATACCTCCGAAAACCTTCTCGATGGATCAGTGGTGAATAAACCTTCTACGTGATCCCTTTATCGTGTGTTTGTAGTGTTATAAGGCTTTGACGGATTTTCCAGTCGTCAATTCTGCCATACCAGGTACGTTGACAATATTTAAATTACCATAATACTCCCTCATTTACTATCATTCTCATTTTCACACCCACCACATAAAAAATAACCTCGCACATTTCACCAATTTAATCCCATAAAACCCCTAAATCACCTCAACCAATCCTACAATATGATTCTCTCAAAAATACCGTTATCACCTAATCATATTACTCCCAAAATACCTAAAAATAATAATTTACTTCGAACGCGTTTATCACATTAAACCACGTTATCGTTATCGATCGAAGGTTAATCGCCAGTATCGATAGTGATCGCTGATTTCAATCTCGGTATCCCGGCGGCCCGCCCCCTACCCGTTATTAGGTTAACCTTCCAACCTCGTCGACATAATCCGACTTTTAACTTGATCAATTTCCTTTCGTCATAGTTTTTTTTTCATTCAAATTTTATTCAATATATAATTACAATCATTCAAAACGGTATTAATAATAATTTTAAGTAATTTACAGTTGAAGTTCTCGCCACGAACATAACTGAATTGCCAAAATGCAAAATTTTTATTGAAATAAAAGAGCAGATTTTTGACCAATTTTTACATCTTTATCGATTTTGTGTTATAAATTAATTCACCTCTTCAAATTTCATTAATCGTTAATAAATAATCGAGGCATAATATTCCATAATTTTTGCATTTTAGCGGTTAAATGAAACCAACTGAACCGTTTAATCAAGTTTTTTGCCGTAAAAATTCACGTTTTTTCAACTTAGAAGAAAAAGGAGAAAATTTTCCCATAATTTTTGGAAATAGGTATATAGGTACTTTACATTTTCCCAATTATCACCCGCAATTCCCGAAAAAATTCCGAATTTTCCCTAAAAAAGGTTCTTATTTCGATTTAATTTCAAAAAACGTAGCGTGATTTCGGCACGTATCATTTGAAAAAATTGCCCAATCGTGAAATTTTTTCCAAATTTGAAGACATTATTGAAATCAGCGTTAAATTTCCGATAACTTTACTATCAAATTACCGTCAAATAATACACATTTACGGTCATATGAGCCATAAAAAGAAGCCAACGTACAGATTTCGTGACATTTTGAGAACTTAATTTTAAACTGATTTTGTTTCTCCGTACGAAAAGATACAAATAAGTCGTAAAATGTCATCTGCTTTTTGATGGTAAATAGAAGAAATTATAATTTAAAATTAAAAAATTTAAAGTAGAAATCAACAGTGAAAACGACGTTTCAAGTGTATCACCTGCAATTTCCGAAAAAAATGTACCATTTTCAATAAAAATGCATCTATTTGTCTATTCTATTAGTTTTTGACATGAAAGAGTCTTGATCTAGTAATGTACCGTTCTAACTACAATTAATAATAATAATTATTATACACGTACGTAAAAATTTAACCACATACGTCGAATAGAACGCGTTCTCGCCAAAAATCTCTCAAAAATGTTCCGTTTTGTCGCATTAAAGCGTCGTTTTCAGTTGATTTATAATTTTATTATTTTTGCAATTACAATTTAATCTTTTTACCATCAAAATCCAATGAAATTTTACGAACGATTTATACCGTTTAGTGCATAGAAACAAAATAAGTTTAAAAATAATTCCTCAAAAAGTCACAAAATCTGCACGTTGGCTTCTTCTTATCACTAATTTCACCGTAAATAGGTATTATTAGACGGTAATATGATAGTAAAGTTATCGGAAATTCCACGCTCTCTTCTATAATGTCTTCAAATTTGAAAAAAAATTGCATGGTTAGATAATTTATCAAATAACAAGTACCGAAATGACGCATCTCCTTTTGAAATTCAACCAAATATATGCCTTTTATTGAAAATGTGACACTTTTTAAGGAAATTTCGGGTGATACTTGAAACGTCGTTTTCACAATTGATTTCTACTATTATATTCTGTGTTATTTTCTTATTCTTTAGCTATGATAGTATATAACGCCCTACAACCAAAAACCGCGGATTTTCGTCAAAAACATGCCAATTTGTCTACTTTCATGTTGTATAAGCTTTTGAAAAGCTTATAAAATGTGAATTTTTTCAAATTTTGGCACCTAATTATAAAAGGAATATAATCCCTTTTAGCGCAAATGGAAAAATAACATTGAAAAACAACCAAACTCTGAAATAATGTCATCAAATTTGTAATTTGGCTTATTATTTCCGTTGATTTTACTCGATTGAAGTCACTAAATTGTGGAATTTGGTGGAAATTTGACTCTTTTTTGAATAGTTTTTGATGTGTTCAGGTTTAATAAAACTAGAACGTAAAGAATTTACCTAGTTGAGACGGTTTTTAGGCGACGGGATTGAAGATACGGAAATGGTAAATACATTTGAAATGAATAAAACTTTTAAAAAATTGATATGAATGTATAATTTTCAATTTTATGTTATTTTATTTTTTTAATTTTGGTTGATTATTTCTTGAATAGGTAATTAACATATGTTTTCATGCAAAAAGTGAATCTTACTCAAAATTTTCTGGACGTTTCTAAGTGCCAAGATCAAAATAAGCAATTGTCCGTCCGTTGTACGCCGTCCACCGACCTCGCCGATTTTGGTGGTAGAAAATTTTCTAAAAATCTGACATTTTTATCAGGGGTCCGTTTCCGGCTTTAATTGGTCCTCAAAAATTTTCGCCAATGGCAAAATTTGGGCAGGTTAGGGGTCAAAATGTGTTTTTTGAAAACTGGATTCTCAAGATTTTTAGCAATCTAGACGTGTGGGGTATCATTTTCCACTAAATTTTGGACGCTGAATCCAATAAAATGGGTCCCAAAAGGATTGACGCCCTCTGGATGAGGTTATGGGTCAAAATGTGTGCCTATCTTCTCATTTCGAATGTGTTTGCGAGATTTCTGGTACCTAGACGTTATCATTTCCCCTAAATTTCGGATTTTCTGCATTTTGGGAATTTGAAATTTGTTTTTTTTTTCCTTTTTACGTCGGAAAAGCCCTTTAAAACGCTCTTTTCTTGAAACTCTCCTTACCCTGTATTATACGAGCACTTTTGACTTTTCCGAATGAACCTTAATAGCGTCTTCCTTTAATTGAGCGTAGCGCCTCTCATTAGTACGAGCAATTACTTCGCTCTGTTGTTTCCCCTCCACTCGTTTGACTGATCGCAATAATCGACCATTAATCAGGTTACGTTTTTATAATGACCGCTGACGAAGAATAGGCCCCGAACGAAGGACGACGTACTATAATTGACGCGGTATAATACTATTTTATTCCATTCGTTAATTGTTAGTCAAATGAGGCGAACCGTTGTTGGGAAAAAAACGTTGTTTGTATACGATTATGAAATGGTTTTCCATATTTGGCTCAAAAAACGCGAAAGGGCTGCGACTTATATCAGATTAGTGTGTAAATACTTATAATTAAAAAAAAAAAAAAAAAACTGCGATTTAATTTACATAGATATTTTAGGCCTCAAGTGGGCATTATCCTCATAATAATAAAAACGATTTTTTTTTCTTAATGAAAAACGCAAAACGTGAACATAAACCTCGTTCTTTTACAGTCAGCAGTCAAAAAAATTCATTTCATACTTTACACAAAATCTATATAAATGACTCAAAAAAATTATACGTTTAAATTTGTGCGCAATTTGATCGAAAGATAGACTGAATTTCAAATTAGAACTACATCATATTTTCTGTTAATTTCTCCTCAAAAATGCAGCAAACTCTTTCATAGGGGTTGGTTATTTAAATATTATCCTCGGAAAAGGAGCGTGAAGACTCATTTCAATGGATTCAGAGGTGGTCAAAATTTAGTAGAAAATAATACCCCACACGACTAAGTACCAGAAATCTCGAAAATGGGGTGACAGATACCCATTTTGACCCTTGAACCCCTTCTGGAGGGCATCAATCATTCTGGGACTCGTCTCATCGGTTTCAGCGTCCAAAATTTATTCGAAAATGACACCCCACACGCTTAGATCGACAAAAATCTGGAAAATTTATTTTTCGAAATACACGAAACATTGGATAAGTTCCCATTTTTGAAAATTTACACTCACTTTTACCCTTAACCTACCTTACTTCGGAATAAACTCTGATGTTTTCTATGCATTTCAAAGCCTGAATTTCGAAACAATTTTACAATTACAATAACGAAAACAATTTATATCAATTTATACCTACTTTTGTACTTACAAGGCATGGAATTTCCTTAAAAATCCATAAAATCGAAAACACTTTAATTTATAATAACCTCGCGAGTTCGAATCGCAGACAATTTCAATTTGAAGGAGCGAGTTTAGGTTGGATCTTAATTTTAAAAGAATATACGTGATAAATCAGGGTGAATTTTGCCTGTATTGATGTTTTGATGGTGAGTGGATGTACGTATTCTGTAGAAAACGGTTATTTATTAAACGGCACTGGTTTCTGTACAGAGAGCAATGAACTGAGAAAACGGTCGAATTCGTCGTGTGAAAGACGTCAATATTACGTCATCGAGTAAATTGTTCAGACTAATTGAAGGAAAATTGCGAAAAACGCCAACTTATTCCGTCAGTATTTGACTGAAGGAATCCGAAAGTGAACGGGTTTCCTTCTCAGGGGGAAAACCCCTCAGAAAGGTGTTGAGATTTTAGAAAGTAACCTTTACCGACTTGCGCAGGGTCGGTGCCCACTTAGAGGAAGATTTTTGTCCCGAAGAAGATTAACTTTAGAAGAGGAAGTACGGTTTAGCTTTTGAGTTTAGTTGAAAACCGATTGAGGTCAGGATTTTCAAAGGGTTTTTCCCCACCACAATTAACCATAAGAGCGAGCGCTTTCGAAGATAATTAGGTGGTCGAAATGCCATTTAAGCTGAACGTTAGTGGACGGTGGAGAAACGCGTTTCATGCTATGGTTTTCCCAAAATGTGAAACAAAATTTCCCTGCAACAATAAAATATAACTCCAGTTTCATCGGTATCATCAGATCCATAAAACTATAGTTTCATCGGTCTTGTAAAACTCTAGTCTCATCGGTTTCTATGAAACTAAAGTTTCATAGGTTCCGTGAAACTCTAGTTTCATCGGTCTTGTAAAAACTCGAGTCTCATCAGTTTTGAGAAACTCTAATTTCATCGGTTCAATGAAACTCAGTTTCATCGGTTTTTGTGATACTCCAGTATCATCGGATCCATGAAATCGAGTTTCATAGGTTCCGTGAAACTCTAGTTTTATTGGTTTTGTAAAACTCTAGTTTCATCGGTTTTGGAAAGGTACTCATTGATTTATTCATAAAACTCTAGTTTCATCGTTTCTGTGAAACCTAGTTCTCAATTTTGTGAAACTCTAGTTTCATAGGTCCGTAAAAACCTAGTTTCATCAGGCTTGTGAAACTCTAGTCTCATCGTATTATATAACTATATTTTCATAGGTTCCATGAAACTCTAGTTTCATCAGTTTTGAGAAACTGTACTTAATGATTTCTTCCATAAAACTCTAATTCATCAGTTCCATTGAACTCTAATTTCATATTTAAGTGATACGTACTTAATGATATCTCCCGTAAATCTCTATTTTCATCATCGGTTGTGAAACTCTAGTCTTACAGGTTTTGTGGAACTCGATTTCATAGGTTCGTGAAACTCTAGTTTTACTGGTTTTGTAAAACTCTAGTTTCACTGGTTCCATGAAACTCTAGTTTCTTTTGGGAAACTGTACTCATTGATTTATTCCATAAAACTCTAATTTCATCGGTTCTGTGAAACTCCAGTTTCATAGGTTCCGCAAAACTCTAGTTTTATCGGTTTTGTAAAACTCTAGTTTCATCAGTTCCATGTAACTCTAATTTCATCAGTTTAGTGAAAGTGTACTTGATGATATCTCCCATCAAACTCTATTTCCATAAGTCTTGTAAAAACTCTAGTTTCATCGTTTCTGTGAAACTCTAGTTTCTTCAGTTTCGTAAAACTCGAGTTTCATTGGTTCTGTAAAACTCTAGTTTCGCTAGTTTGGCGATACTATAATTCATCGGTCCATGAAAACTCAGCTCATCGGTCCTGTGAAACTCTAGTTTCATCGGTTTTGTAAAACTCAGCTATACAAAACTCAAAAATCGGTTTGAGACCACTGTTTAACGTCAGCAATTTTAGTTTAACACTTTGAAACTTGCTCTGAACCACATGTTCCAATAATTTCCCCACAAAATGGCATGAATTTCATTCCATTTCATGTCTTATGACTTCGAAGTCCATTTGTGCAGCAGTAGGTGAAACATTCAAACAAAATGGGAAGCTAGAAAAGCTAAAAAATGATGATTTGTTGAAGCATTTTACAATTTGTGACCTTAATTTCGATAATTCAAATTTGTTCTTCGTCATTCAAATTAAAACTCGAATATGGCCGCGTTAAGTAGGGGTTGGAAGGAAATATATATTTTGTATAAAATTGCTATGATTAGCAAATTTCCTACCCCAAAATTTTATAACCCTGTGTTTTCCAAAAATCTTAAAAAATAAAATTTACAGATTTACAAATTTAATCATTTTGATTATTTATGATTTTTTGTGAAAAAAATGCAAAACTCTTTTGTGTATTTACTTATAGATGCGATATATACATTTCTAATAGCAATGTCTCATAAAGTTTGGCGGCCAGTAACGTTACTTCCACTGTATAGTTCTTTCGCGTTGTTAGGTCAATTCTTTCCGAGCGTGAAGCTGGTAATCCTTCATTTCGTTGAGAGGTTATCCATCACGAGAGGGTCGAAAGAAAAAACCCCGTTCGCGGACTCGAAACGAAAATAATTCATAGGAACTTGTCAGAAGGTGGAAACGGAAACATAATTAAAACCGTATTTATGCTAACGTCGAGGGGTTAAATGTAAATTAGAAGGGTTCTTAAAAGGTGATTAGTAGGTGAGCGCACTCGGGCATGGTTTTCTATGGTCGGATGAAATTCAATATAAATTGCAATAAAGTCGTAGGCCGATGGAGATTTTATATATTTAAATTTCGCGGTAAAATAGGGAAATAAAGGTCATTTATGAGCTGAATTATACAAAAAGGATCTTTGTCGAGTAATAGTTGGTTAATAACCTGTCCACTTTCACGTTAAGTGTCGTAAAATGAACAATTTGACGCGGATAAGGCGGTAATTAACTGCGTTAAACCATTTTTATGGAGGACTTTTATCGATGAATTGTCCATTATAGATTGCGTTTCGCACAAATTTGGGACGTTAAATTAATTCAGATGGGTTTTGGACCGATTGGCGCCCACCGGAAGAGGTTATGGGTCAAAATGGCTACCTATCTAGCACTTTCAAAAGTGGATTTTTGAGATTTCCGGTACCTAGGCGTGTGGGGTATCATTTTCCACTAAATTTTGGACGCTGAATCCAATGAGACCGGTCCCGGAACGATTAGCGTCCACCGGAAGAGGTTATGTGTCAAAATGGGTACATAGGCAATGTGTGTTTTCGAGATAAATGGTACCCAGGCGAGTGGGGTATCATTTTCTACTAAATTCTGGACCCTGAATCGATTGAAATGAGTCTTCACGTTGCTGGTCCAAGTAATAACCAACCCCTGTGAAGGAATATTGCTTTTTAGCATGTCTTAGATGCCCGAAAAACGACCCCTTAAAGAGGACCTATAGTTCTCAGACGTTAGTTACCTGTTTGAAACAATAAAAGTTTGTTTTATTAATTCATTCGTTCTGTGACCACCCTTTGATAATGTTCGTGTATCCAGATTGCCAAAAAACCATCACGGGAAACATTAAATTAAAGACATTTTGTCTCTGGAAACCATGATTGTAGCCCTAATTGAAACTTGGCTGAATGCCGACGATGAGTTTGGCTCGTTTTGATGAAATTTGATAAAAATTGGCTACTAATCGATAGGAGTAAGGTAGTGAGTGAAGAATGTGAGGATATCTTGCTATTAAAGGTACAATAAACAGCCAAATTGGGTGAAAAATGGCCAAACGCGCCGATCATTTACACGATGTGACGCCATTTTAAACGAATTCCCGCGCAATTTTTAATTTGTATTCCGCCTCAATCGACGAAACGATGACCAAGGGTGCTCTCTATCGTAAGAAGGTCGATTTCGTTAGGGTAGTTTTCATGAGAACACAACCAGGATGACGAAAATTGTTGCGACATTCCCGTTTGACCGTCTGAAATGAATTTCTTCAGGACGCGTCCGCCGGTCCTGCGCTCTGTCGAGCGCGGTTCCTAATGAAATTTTCACATCGTTCTTATCGAAATACCCGCGATATGGCGGCGGTGGTTATGAGCTTTATAAAATCGGTAGCCGGAATTATCAGAGTTTTTCATCTAACGTTCACATGGCGCTGTAAAGTTCGTGGAAATCATTTTGACCGAATTATCAATAAAACATTATTTATACTACATTTACTTGAGAGGTTTTAAACAAAAGCCATACCCTGCCAGGCATACAGTTGACTAGGGGAAGAAAATGAAATGAAATCACATTACATGTTGTAATAAGTGTGATGCGCTGCCAAATTGGAGGTTAGAAGGTTTGGCGGGATAACACAGTGTTGCCACAATGTTGGAGAGTCTCACAGAACTATCATTGTCTGATGGCGAATTTTCAAAATAATGAAAGGGAGTAATGTAAATAAAATCATCTACAAGTTTGAATTACTGGCCAACAGAGGTTACAATGAGTTTGGCCAAATATGGCAGTGTTGCCACCATGCTGAAGAGCCTCTCAGAACTATTTGTTGCCTGATGGCAGAAGTTATAACATAATGAAAAGGGAGTAAGTGAATAAAATCAGCTGCAAGTTCCTACAAGTTTGAATCACTGGCCAGCAAGTGGTTATGACGAATTTGGCAAAATATGACAGTGTTGCCACTGTGCTGAAGAGCCTCCTGATGGCGGGATTTTCAAAATAATGAAAGGAATTAAGTAGTAAATATCTACAGTTCCTGCATGTTTAAATCACTGCCCAACAAGAGGTTACAATGAGTTGGCCAAAATGGGCAGTGTTGCACATGCTGAAATACCTCACAGAACAATTGTTGCTTTGGCGGAAGTTCAAATATGACAAAGGTGAAAGTGAATAACTCACTCTACAGTTCCTTCATGTTCAAATAAGCAAAGTGGTTTAAATGATTTGGCAAAATATTACAGTGTTGCCAACATGCTGAAGAGTCTCCTAGAACTATGGTGGAAGTTTCAAAAAATGAAAGAGAGTAAAGTGATATAATATATACAAAGTTTGAATCACTGGCCAACAGAGGTTATAACGAATTTGCAAAATATTACAGTGTTGCCAACATGCTGAAGAGTCTCCTAGAACTATGGTGGAAGTTTCAAAATAATGACAAGAGAGTAAAGTGAATACAATTATCTACAAGTTTGAATCACTGGCCAACATGAGGTTATAACGAATTTGGCAAAATATGGCAGTGTTGCCACTATGCTGAAGAGTCTTCCAGAATAGCGGAAGTTTCAAAATAATAACAAGAGTAGAATGTGAATAAAATCATTACATGTTATATCACTGCCAACAAGAGGTTATAATGATTTTGGCAAAATATTACAGTGTTGCCATCATGCTGAAGAGTCTCCTGATGGCGGGATTTTCAAAATAATGACAAGGGAATAAAGTGAGTAAAATAATCTACACGTTTCTACATGTTTGAATCACTGCCCAACATATGGTTACAAGAAGTTTGCCAAAATGTGACAGTGTTGCCACCATGCTGAAGGTCCACACAACCTCAGTTTCAAAATGATGATAAAAGAGTGCAAATAATGAACTCACTCAACATGTTCATTCAAGTTTGAACTTCCACGTATGGCAAGTACGTTGAATTTCATACAAAAATGAACTTAATTAGACCAACATGATCAAAATATGACGAAAGTGGCAGCTAAATGAAGTTATAATTACGTTCTCAGAAAATTTTAAAACCCATTTTCACCCATGTAGGCCTCCGTTTGGGACGATTGGGCTGAAAATGAGTCAAACAACTGGGACCCAATCGAAGAATTTGAGCAAAATTTCAGCTTTTTTGTCCCAATGGCGGTTGGACATTTTGAATTTGGAATAAATACGCATTTTGGAGAAAAAAATTGTTTTTTCTGACAAATGCTCAGATTTATCAAGTATTTTAATTAGAGAAATTTAATTAGAAAAATGATCATTCGTTCCAAAATCGTAAATAAACTGTAGATCAGATTCTACACTTGCTGAATTCAGCAAAATGGCGACGCGTCATAAGCGATTATGAGCGTTGGTTGATTCTAAAGTAATAAGTGAATGTAATTGAAGGAAATAATTCAACTTTTTACGCATTTTGGAACATTCTTTCGTCGTTTTGCTGTCACAACGACTCTGAAGAGTCATCGTTTAGTTATTTTCGCGTAAAGAAAAACTACCTGCTCGGTAGTGACCGTTCAAGTTGAACGGTCATAAAACCGGAAACGAGCGATTAACGACCGCAAATGAGTTTTCCTTTTAACTTTGTGCGTTTTTCCTTTCGAAGAATTGAGAACTGAGTCAATATACAGAAGCTTACAACAGGAGCGGATCATTATGGAGAAATCGACGATCGGTAATTCGGTGGAATAAATTCGAATTGATCGAACAGCCGCCCACACGAGGCCCGCATGATCGCCGAAGGATCTCTTAATGGCTGCTATGATAGTACGTCTTTGTTCGTTCGACTTTACTGACATCAAGATGTCAGTTGACGATCAATTTTACTATCAAAACGGAGAATAAGATGATTTCTAGTTCTAACACGACTACTGGTTGCGAATTGTTTACAATGGTTCATTATTTAACGCAGATCGTACTATCTTTCATGTTTTGAGATTTGTAGCTATTTTTAAAATGCAGCAAATTCTTCAACAATAATTGATTATTATACAATGAGTGTGAAGTGACTTATTCCAATTAATTCAGCGTCCAAAATTTGGTGGAAAATGATACCCCACACGCCTAGGTACCCAAAAATCTCAAAATCTCTCTTTCGAAATGGGTAAGTAGGTACCCATTCTGACCCATACCCACCCCCAGTGGGCGTCAATTGGTTTGAGACTCATCTCAATGGATTCAGCGTCCAAAATTTAGTTGAAAATGATACCTCACACGCCAGGTACCAAAAATCCAAAAACCACTTTTGAAATAGGTAGTAAGTACCATTTTGACCATACCCACCACCAGTGGGCTCCGATCGATCGAGACCCATTTTTATGAATTCAGCGTCTAAAATTTAGTGGAAAATGATACCCCACACGCCTAGTCCCAAAAAGTCTCAAAAATCGAGTTCCAAAAACCCACATTTTTACCCATACCCTCCCCGAATTTGGTCCGATCTGAAACGTTTCGAAAACCAACTAGAGCCGGAAAGAAGTCCCTCAAAATTTCAAAATTTTTTTGAATATGTTCTACTACAACCGACGGCGTACGCCGGACAAACATTTGGGATTTTTGGATCTACTCTGTTAAATTTGAGAGAAGTTAACCTCTCACTCGATTACAACACAGGTTGATTATTCGTGGAAAAGTCCACCAAAAAGGTGGCAATTGGTTATTTAGGGCCCAATCTGAATCGATTCAGAGTTCAAAATTTAGTAGAAAATCACACCCTACACGCCTAGATTCTACAAATAAAATTCATTTAATGTTTTCCCATTTTCAAAACGCCCATTTTAACCCATTTGGCGCTCTAATGCGGTTATCAGTTAAAACAAAATCATCTTTATTCGTTTAAAATCCAAAATTCAATAGAAAATGAGGCTTCACAATCGACTAAAATTGCAAAATTTAACTCAAAATGTCAAATTCAAATGTCATCATTATTGTCAAATGTAAATACTAATGAAGTATTTTTCGTAGATTTGTGGGGAGAAATGTAGCTGGGTGGCTATTAGGCAGGTTAGAATAGACAAGTTGGCATTCCTGCTTGGCGTATAAAATATATTCTTCAAGGGGTATATGACGACAATCAAAAGAAAGAAAAAATTACGAATTATACAAACGCGAGAAAAAGATTAAAGTTCGAATAGAAGTCAGCACCGGGAATGGGAATCGAGGTTATGGGCAAAACCGAGACATTGCAAGCAGGAACGTCTGTTTTCTGTTCTCTCGGAGCTCAGCCGTGCGAAACCCCGACCTTAATTACTTCGACTTCCATCAGCCGCAACACCGTCTTTTTTTCCTCCCCCTTCTGGCGTTTACATAAAATTATATACCTTCGAAAAAAAAGAGAAAAAAATGAAATAACGGTGACGAAGAGAGGTAATACGAGAAAAAGAAACGAGCGAACATGAAAAAATGCGCATAATTTTTCAAACGTGTGATCGTTTCGGGGTAGCATAAAGGGGGGGGGGGGTATTGCACGCGATACACGAGTAATATGGGGGTTTTGGGTGTACAAGTGCACCTGTATCCACGTGATGTACTGATGTCCTACAGAATATACGCAAATTGTCGGTATTCTACGGATTTTTGGTCCTACAAACTTTGGCTAACCTGATTTGAAATGCAAATTTGACATTTTTAATTAATTTTTTTTGACTTAAATTCAAATTATTTGATGAAATGGATCGAAGTCAAAACAGATTTGCACCAAAATATTCTTGCACTAAAATATTTGAATTTTACAAACCTAGATGGCAGTACTGGCCAAGACTAGGTTAACTAGAAATGAGCTTGTAACAAACCAGATTTTTAAATAATTTATTTATTTAATTTTGTCATTAGACAATTGCTTTCATGCAAAAAGAAGATTTCAATTTGAATTAAGAGTGTCTAATAATTAATTTGTTCCCTTAAAAGTTTAATTATTTAATTAATATAATTTATTTATTTATAGGATTAGTTCAAGCTTAGGTATATAATGTTAGTGAAATTCAACTTAATTTGAAATTTTTCTTTGAAGTTTCACTTAACAACTACAGAGAGCAGTAGTTTCGTTGTGAGTGGGGGTGAAGTCAGGTTAGCCAACTGTTGCATGCACAAAATCTGCAGTTTTTGGAAGTATTCAAGTGTATATTCAAATAATTTCTCTTGAGCTCACTTGTAATTTCTTATAAAAGATTGTCAATTCAAAACTTTGACGTCACAATCTTGAAACTCAAGCTAAATAACAATAATCGCGGAAAACTACGGACAATGTTGGGAAAACTACGTGGATTTTCATAATAAACAGATACCTGCGCCTTTTCATCGAATAATCGCCCGTTCGGCGAAATCATAACGACCCTTTTGAACAAGCC
Organism: Cyrtorhinus lividipennis; assembly: GCA_019603395.1. Taxonomy (NCBI): domain Eukaryota; kingdom Metazoa; phylum Arthropoda; class Insecta; order Hemiptera; family Miridae; genus Cyrtorhinus; species Cyrtorhinus lividipennis. Next base: position 31,142,210 of record CM033998.1, on the reverse strand, counting down.
GATATCCTTTATAGTGTTATTATACTAAAACGGATCTAAGTGAGGTGACTGCCCGACAAAATGTGATTAAAGTCTCATGTTGTTATCGAATTCAATTATCCCGGTAGTTTGTTTGAAAGTTTATCTCTCCTATGACGCGTTATTAGTGTGGTATTCAAAGGCAGGATTGAACGATGAGAAGGATTGTTTTCTTGTTTTCTTCTTCTTCTTCTTCTTCTTTTTGTACCTTCTTCTGCGGTTTTTGGGAGGATTAGGCAAGGGCTCTGACAGCCAGCTGATAAATAGCAGCAATATAAATAAATTGCAACACTGTTTACCTCCATTATAATTTAAACAAATAAATCATTAGAAGTTGAAAAGTATTCTTCAGATGAAATCATATTCAAAAGTAAGAAGAAAATGAAGCAAAATTGTCTGTGTTTGAAACAATGCTGACTACTCAGTAAGAAGAAAAGCGTAGTAGTGACGATAGTTGTCACTTGAGGCGCTGTAAGACATGTTGCCAAACGATATTTCAACTTTACATAATGTTTGTACAAAAGCAAATCTACCGCACACAGAAGATATCGAACGTTGAGTTGTTTGAAAAGCTCCCCAGGAGCGCTAACGTCGTTGGAACAACGCCAAGGCGTAGCAGTTTCTGGCAACTAAAAGTCACTTGTAAATATCAAACTGCAAACATTTTGACTTTTTTTAAAAACAAAATCTTCATACATTTTCAAAAGTATTAGCCATTTACCGAGAATTTTCCCCGTTTCGCAATTAGTTTCAAAAACTGTCCGTCCGTATCAAACGAAGCTAATACGAAATAATTCTCATCGTAATTAAAATCGCATTTTCTTTTATACGCGCGGGTTGTTATCGTTATCTCAATCGACGGACCTTCAGAATCAACTTGATCTGTGAGAAAAGATCTCAACGCGCCGGATCTTCATTTTAAACTTCTTTCCTCCGTTGGAAATGAATCATTGCAACGTTGAATTGAAGTTTCACTACCAAGTCGTACAACTGAAACCACAATCCGTTTAGCCGACGCATTATACTAACGGCCGTTTTAATTTGTGTTTGCGTTGTTGTTGTTGTGGCATTTTCCTTCTCGAAGGTGCCTGGCGAAATTTTTTGGTGTCAGATGAGTATTACTGGCTCTACTAAGACTTGGTCCTATAATGAACAGCGTTATTTATTGAGAAAAGAATCTACCCTACTTATTTATTTAATTTTTATTTATTATCATCAAACGCCTCAAGAACGACAGCATGTTTTTGCCCTGCAGATCCAGGAAATTCCATTGGAAACAGACATACTCATGAGAGAGGGTTTTGATGAGTATCCAGCAACCATGCTGGGAGCTGATGGAAAGTTTTTGCGGGCAAGGGACCAAACATTGGAGTAAAACGACAGATTCATATTCATGCAACATCTGCAGCACTTGGACATCCATTGGTGGACCATGTAGCGGCTGAATACAAGCCAGATGAGAGTGCTGAGGCATACGTCAACGCTCCAGCAACTGTACATCCCTTGGCTGGTACCAAAGGTGAGTGGCAGGCTGGAGAGGCCCACAAAAGGTAAACCACTACCTTCTCACAGGAAGGGAGTCTCACTAACGAGTCTCACTAAGCGGTCTTAGCGCTCCTGGTGACAGTGGGAGGAAGTTTACCTTGCCACCGCCAAGAATGGCCATCTTTTGAGCAGTGGCGTTTACCACAGGAAACAGCTGTGGACAGAACTAGGTCTGAACTCTCCACCAGTGCAAGAATTGGTGTCATCAATAAATGATGTCAAGCAAACAAGCATGGACGAGTCTTGCTGAATATGTAGAGTTACTGCTCAGAAGAAAATTTGAAGGAAAAAGAGGCAAGCAGCAACTCACCTGGCCCTGGGTCTTACCCAAAGACACATGACAAATAGTACCACATACGGCCATCTTGGGTGAGGTCTGGAAGGAGGAGGCCAGCCCTGATATGTAGCCACGAGGCATAAACATCTGGCCTCAGAGGATTTCTTCTAGCCAAAGTTTGGGATTGTAAATAACTGTTCACCAAACGCAGCGCTCAAGAACATATTGAGTATGAACAGTCTAGCCAGCTGCGTGCGCTTCTGTGTGTGTACGTCGAGGTGTAGCGCAAGTTGCATGAGTATGATCCTGGTTTATGGAATTTTGGACAAACCAACCTATCGAGCGAGCAAGGATGGGCGGGATGCAGATTCCTGTTAGGGATGACCATCCCCTTGGGTGGCTGTGCTCTTCTTTAATAAATATAGTTCTAATAAAACAATTGATTGTAATGTTTCAGATATGATGGAATTGTCCAGCGGGGCAGAGCGGGCGTGGTACGGACCCGCTGAGCCGCTGCGGACGAGCGAGGAGCAAAGTGGTGATGTTGGTCTCCTTGAATCCCCTCAGTATCACAGTGCGCCTGTCCCATACTACCACCACATTCCTCACTACGCGCCCCAACAAAACAGTGAGTATCTTTCAGTTTGTATAAATTATCCACAAGAAAGGTATACTGGTGTTCCAGGTCTTCTTCCAAGTTTCTGGGATACACCAAGGTTTTTCCATGTGGCTTAAACAGCATTATGGCAGAACCTGTCAAAAATGCTGGTTTGCTGTCAATTCCTGCATATAAAGGAGGATACAGGGTGGTGTCGTTCCAAATCATATGAGGGATACCAGGCTAGTTTCTGGGGTCCAATAGCAAAGCCTCGCAGATGCTGGCCAAATTACTGGTTTCTTCTAGTTTCCTGCTCATTTTTGCTGTTGTTTATGTAACCACCCCCTGGTGGCATTCACCATACAACAACCCTTGGCCATCTTCCATCGTCTATCTTACCTATTGAAACGAAGAAAGGGTTTGAACCAATTCCCGCCACCTCGAGACATCTGCTGATTCTAAGCTTTTCTGGGAAGCTGATTTGAAGTGTTGCACGTACTTTGCCTGTAACCCCTGCTTATTAGACAAAAAGCTGTTGGCTCATTCAAATCCTTCCTGCTGGTTACAACTGAGTTCCCAAGCCTGGCTGGGTGTTTGCAGCATTTACTTCTGGCAAGGACATCCTGACTCATGCTACCCTGGACAGCAGGGTGTTGTTTTTAGAGGGAGTTTTTGCCCTTTTGGTGGCGTCTCTCCTTAGTTTATGGCAACAATCCCCACCCTGCAGCATTGACTGAACCTATTCAGGTGATCCATCTAGATTGCCCACCAGCAGCAATTTTGACCATTCAAAAGACCGTCGGATGCAGCTACTGGTCAAGTGTTGGTCAGAATTTCACACCCCCCAAAGGCCCCCACACATCGAACTTACATCCTCACACATTCCACCCGTTCGGATCGATGTTATCTGCAAAAGAGGCCGCAGAGGGGAACTGATGGGCCACTGCGCATTCACAACGAGCCCTTCCATCACACCGGTACATGATTCTGTGATTCTTCGAACTCTTCGACAACCCTTCCCGCTATTTTCCCTACAGTCAATACCTCAACAACACGAAAACCTCCAACAAGCAGGAAGTCCCTCAAATGCCTAGACTCCGCTGGCTTCCTCTCCCCGAAAGACTGAAACCGTCTTGAAATAGTAATGCGTTTGTGATTGAGGGTTTTCTAGGAATGCTCTAGCGCCATCAGGTCTTCCCTTTTCGACGATTTCGTGCTCAGAATCGTCAATTTAACGGATCCGTCGACAAAAAAAAATCAGCTCCCGGTATTACTCCGTCAGGGCGGTTTCTGAATACGAATAGAAACACGGACGGACGTGGCGGCTAATGAAGACTTTTATAGTGAGCCAAAACGGAATGAGAAACGGGCTATGGGCGTTTTATTTTCACTTTGACACGTTTTAGAGGTTAAATTGAACAGTTTACCTTTCATTTTGTGGAAAGTGGACCGTAGGCCAACGTACTAAAGACAAAGTCTCATGCACCAATCGGGCTCACTAGCCATAAATGCCCAAATTCTGAAGAGATGTCAACTTCTTCTTCAACATTGAGAGCAGATTTAATAATAATCATTTTATTATTAAAAGTGTTCTTAAAAGAAAAATGATCAGCAACTCAAATTTGGCTCAAAATGTGAAGCTTTATCTGGAAAAATCGCGGTACAAAGACTAATTTTCAAAAACGGTATCCATTTTGTCCAGTATTCTTCTCCAGTGTTTGACATTGACAGTCCAGGACCTTTCTGAATTGGTTCAGCATTCAAATTTAATTGAAAATGACACCCATAACAGATAGGTCCCAAAAATTTTGACCCTCCATTCTCAAAATAATCGTTTTCTATCATAACCTGTACTTTGTTGGCAATTGTGCTGAAATTTGTTGATGAGTGTTTTAATTTGTTCTTCTTGGTTTATACAAGAGAAAGGATCAGCAGAAATATAATAGACAAGATAACGGAATTTCGGGCAAACCATAATGGGAGACGTTTGGGTGACGTAACCTAACCTATCGCAATGAGTCCAACCTTTGTCCGCTCCAACCTTGATATCAAATATGGCTGCCGCTAGATTGCAGTTATTTTATTCTTTCAAATAAATTAAATAAAAATATTCTTTTTTTAAATTAAGGATTTGTCTCAAGTTTTGCTACAAATGTAATATTGATGAGGAATTTCTTCCCATATAAATTGGTTTTCTCCATTTTCAATTTGCATCGAAGACAACTCCCCACACTTGATCAACCTTCTTTTAACAATGGATCATACTCTTAGCGATGCCCGTCATAAATCGCTCACGCCGTTACAGAGACCAACAGAAGAATAGAAAGCGTTTTGGAGCCGTTAATTCAATAGACGAACAAATTACAAAGCAAAGAGACAAAGAAAACGTTCGTCTCATTAATCTCTTCAATGGGCGATCTGAGCTTGATACGTGATTCCATCAGTCAAACCGGATAAACGCCCATGTTGGCTCATTAGTTTGCTGATTGTTCCTCGACTGATTGTATGTCGTCGTTGAGAAATCGGCGAGATCGTAATATATCACCCTTTGCAGGCCAGCTTTGCAAAAATGTTAGAGTGACTTGACTGTGTTCAATGAAGGGTTTGTAGTTCAGTTTTTGATCCTCAAACGGGGTGGCCTTCTTGTACAGTGAGTGCGTCTTGAGCTTGGTAAGAAACACGCAATTTCACCCTTAAATATCAAACAGCGAGTGGTCCCGCTGGAACAGGCTTCTGGCTGCCATTACTGGTGGGGGAACGCCTTTTGAGGTTTGGCTTTCCTCTATTTAGTGTATCTCCGCTAGTGTCAGGAACATACATGGCAATCTACCAGGCAACCATTTCTGTAGGGTGGGGGAACGCCTTTTGAGAGGTGGCCTTCTTCTGCTGAGCAGTCGTGCTGGTATCAGAAGAACGTCAGAACAGACTTGGCAACCCACCAGGCAACTGGGTGGGGGAACGCCTCGTGAAAGGTGGCCTTCCTCCTCCAAGCAATCGTGCTGGTGTCGGAAGAACGTTAGAACAGACTTGGCAATCTACCTAGCAGCCATTTCTGCAGGGGAGAAACGCCATCCATGCGGTGGCTTTCTTCTACTGAGTGGTCCTCCAGATATCAGGAGAACGTCATGAACAGAGTAGGCCATCTACCAGACAACCATTTCATCTGGGCGGGGCCATTGCCTACTGAGCAGTCCTGCTGGTATCAGGAGAATGTCAGAATAGACTTGGCAACCCACCATGTCTGTTAGGTGGGGTAATACCTTCTGAGGGGTGGATTCCCTCTACTAGCACTCCTGCTGGTATCAGAAGAACGTCAGGAACAATGTAGGGAATCTACCTGGCTGCCATTTCTGTAGGGTGGGGGATCGCCTTTTGAATAATGGCCTTCCTCTACCAAGCAATTGTTCTGGTCCCAGGAGAATGTCAGGAACAGACTTGGCAATCAATCTGGCAACCTTTTCAGCTGGTTGGGGGACCGCCTTGTAAGGGGTGGCCATCTTCTACTGAGTGGTCCTGCTGGTGTCAGAAGAATGTCAGGAACAGACTAGGCAATCTACCTGGAAATCTTTTCAGCTGGGTGAAGGAAAACCTTCTGAGGGGTGGATTTCCTCTACTGAGCAGTCCTGCTGATATCAGGAGAATGTCAAACAGACTAGGCAATCTACCTGGCAACCTTTTCAGCTGGTTGGGGGAACGCCTTGTGAGTGGTGGCCTTCCCAATCGGCCTGTGTTGGTGGTGGCGGTTGTTAAGAGTGTTCTCACCAGTCTGTACATGAATCATCTCAATGAGTGACTATCAGAACCATTGAAATCAGAAGACAAAGAACAGAAACGCGATACAGAACCAACAATTACTAAAGAATTCCAGACTTTGCCATTCAATTTCGTATATAGTAAGGATTACGTTGGTATAAGAGCCTTTTTCATACATTTTGACTCCAAACCCGTCTAATAGCCGATAAGAACACTCCGAGCACGCCTTCGTACTTTAAGAGTTTCCAACTCGAGGAACAACAGGCTGAGCACCGGTGGCTGATCACATATTCATAAGGGAGAAAGAAAGGGCTCCACCGGTGATTTGCCTTGTGTGGAAATTTGTCGAGAAAACCGCGGAATCTTTTTGTCCTTCTCGAATGCCGATCCATAGTCAACACGTTGACGGGGTCTTTGGTCTGTTCGCTGTATGGTAACTGATTCCGTTGGTAGGTTGATTGTGGAACTTGTTCAACGCACGTCCATTACTCCTTATGATTGCAAGCATTGGAGCTAAACTGTCTCTAAAATGGCCAAACTGCGCATTGCGTGGTTGCACAACAGGCACCAAATTCCCTATTTTAATTTCCAACCCCTATTTCTAACACATATTCGCCTACTACGCCAAAAAACATCCAAAGATCACTCCTCAATTGGCTCTCATTGATGCTTTAGGCAAATTCTTTGATAAAAACAACACTATATCGATTATAAGGTACAATTTACGCTTTAATAACTTATATATTGCGATAAAAAAACCCTACCAATCTGAAATGTACAGGGTGTCTCACAAGTACCCCCCCCCCCCCCCCCTTCTTCCAAAATCACCCCAATGGGCAAAAACAAAATTTTCTTCTACTAATCTTCAAATTTTTTTTACAAGGATTTCAAAAATATCATATTTGCCCACCCCGCACAACTGCGCAATTGTGCGCAAATGGCACTAACTTCCTTATTTTATATATTAACCCCAAAATTTTATTGCAGATTTGGATTCTACTTAACATTTTATGAAAATTTGATCTCCCAAACAAGTTTTTCGATTGCGCGCAACCGGCTCAGTGAGCACGCACAGTTGCGCAACCCCAAAATTGTCAAATAGGGGATGATGGTGAACCCCAAAGAACTTGGCACATTAATTTTCATTGTTTTTTAACGCTGATTCACAAAATGCTATCCATTTCTTGATTCTACTCAATTTTAGCGGAATAATGACCAAAATTTGTTTATTTTGCGTGAAGAAATCACCTCTTTTAGCGCATGTTTGCACATACAATTTCATAGGTTTTTATGGTTTTCTTTAAATTTCATTGTATAATTCCCATTGCCTTTTTCTTTATAAAATTAATTAAAAAAATATAATGAATCAACAAAAATCCCGTTAAAATAAGTTTTTTTTTCACGCAAAATAAACTAATCTTGGCCGTTATTCCGCAAAACTGAGTCGAATCAAGAAACAGACAGCATTTTATAAATCAGCGTTAAAAAACAGTCATAGTTCATGTGCCACACTTCGGGGTTCACCATCATCCACTATTTGACAATTTCGGGTTTGCGCAACTGTGCGTGCTCACTGAACCGGTTGCGCGCAATAAAAAAAAATTGTTTGGGAGATCAAATTTTCATAAAATTTCAAGTAGAACCCGAATCTTCAATAACATTTAGGGGTTAATATATAAAATAAGAAAGTTAGTGTCACTTGTGCACGATTGCGCAGCTGCGCGTTGTGCGCATAAAGGATATTCGAGATCCTTGCGATAAAATGTGATGATTCAAAAATAGATTTTCTACGTTTTTGGTTATCTGCGCATTTCTGTTGTGCGCAATAATCTCAGTTTTGAGTTTCTTGTTCTTTATAGCTTTAAGAAATGTGCTTTTATAGCTTTTCATAGTGTTCTAATTAACAATTGAACCTCGTTAAAATTGATACAAAATTCTGACGGTCTTTCGGAAGGTTACGTTCAATTTGTTTTGTTTCAAATCCTCTCGATGTTCTTCACAAAAGGGCGATCAAATCACCTTGACCACAGGTGTCCCTTTAGAATTCCCCCAGTCTCTCGTTTCAATTACAAGACACGAAGAATTCCGGAATCAAATTTTACGACTTGACTAACGAGCGTGTTTAATTACCCACCGGTATACAATCTACATCCTGAAGCGGTGAGACCTTGCTCATTCGTAGAAACCTGACAATGCGAACCTTGAAGAAAATCATCTTCGACATTTTATTCCTTCTGAGGGTTTTACGAGTCTTTGTTTCACCTTCTTAGCGAATGGTATGTAAAATAGCGAGAACAAGGCGCATTTATATGTGCATACACGCCACTAATTCTTCTTGACGCAACGAACCGCGGAGATAATTGTTTTTGAAGTTGGGCTAATTTTCCGCAGTACTTGAGAAAATCATTCAATAAGTGAATATATGTCGAAGATGGTTATGAAGGTGCGAATAAATTGTTTAAAAATATATAATATTTTGGCTGGTTTTGCTCAAGTTAGTTGAGACAACGTCGCTTGGTAGCCTGTTAATGGGCCAATCAGCCTAGAACTGGGCCAATAGAACAGAACTAGGTTGATTGGGCAGTTGCTGCGTTGGTTGCCTGGTGGATTGAACGGTTGCTAGGACAGTTGGTTGCCTAGATAGTTGGACGGAGTCTCAGACAGTTGGTTTCAACGGTTGTTTGCTCCCAGTTGATTGGACAGATCCTGCTTTGGTTGCCTAGTTGATTGACGATTGACCAGTTTTTAGTTCAATTGGTTGCACGGATAGTTGGTTCAATAGTATCTGGGTTTGTTGGTCCCAGTTGGCTGGGCAGTTGCTGAGTTGGTTGCTTGGTAGAATGAACAGTTTCTAGGACTGTTGGTTGCTCAGATAGTTGGACGGAGGACGGTTGATTGGACAGATCTTGCTTTGGTTGCCTGGTTGATAGACGATTGACCAGTTTTCAGTTCAATTGGTTGCTCAGATAGTTGGTTCAACAGTTTCTGGGTTTGTTGGCCCCAGTTGGCTGGGCAGTTGCTGAGTTGGTTGCTTGGTTGAATGAACAGATGATAGGACAGTTGGTTGCGCAGATAGTTGGACGGAGGACGGTTGATTGGGGCAGATTTTGCGCTGTTTGCCTAGTTGATTGACCAGTTGTTAGTTCGGTTGGGTTTTCAAATAGTTGGACAGACGCTGATCTAGTTGGTGACCAATTAGCTAGTACGATAGTTGGTTTGACTGTTTCTGCGTCTGTTGTTGGCTCCAGTTGGTTGAGAAGTTGTTGCGTTGGTTGCTGGTTGAATAGACGGTTGCTAGGACAGTTGGTTGCTTAGATAGTTGGACAGAGGCCCAGACAGTTAAATGCAGTTGTGGTTTGCCCTCAGCTGATTGGGCAGATCCTACGTTGGTTGCCTTGTTGATTGACCTGTTCAGATAGTTAGTTCAGTTGGTTTTTTAAATAGTTAAACGGACGCTTAGCTGGTTGGGAAGTTTCTGCATTGGTTGCCTCGTTAATTAACCAGTTGCTTATTTATTTGGTTGCTAAGACAGTTGGATGGCCGCCTAATAAAGGTTAAATACAGTTGATTCGACAGTTGCTTGGTTTTTGCAGTTGGTTGCCTAGCTGAATGAACTAGGACATTTGGTTGCTTAGATAGTAGGACGGAGAATCAGACACTCTTGGTTTCAGTGGTTGTTTGTCCCCAGTTTGTTGGGTAGATTTTGTGTTGGTTGGCTAGTTGTAAGTTCAGTGGGTTTTTCTAATAGTTGAACAGACGCTGAGCCAGTTGGTGACCGATTAGCCAGTATGATAGTTGGTTGCTTAGACAGCTGGACAGAGGCTCAGTCAGTTGGTTTTAGTGGCTGTTTGCCCCCAGTTGATTGGGCAGATTTTGCATTGGTTGGCTAGTTAATTGACTAGTTAGTTCAGTTGGTTGCTCAGATAGTTGGTTCAACAGTTTCTGGGTTCGTTAGCCCCAGTTGGTTGGAATGTTGTTGCGTTGGTTGCTTGGACAGTTGGTTGCTTAGGACTTGGTTGGACGGAGGCTCAGACAGTTAGCTTCAGTGGTTGTTTGCCCTCAGTTGGTTGGGCAGTTGCTGTATTGGTTGCCTGGTTGAATGAACATTTGCTGGGACAGTTGGTTGCATAGATAGTTGGATGGAGGCTCAGTCAGTTAGCTTCAGTGGTTGTTTGCCCTCAGTTGGTTGGGCAGATCTTACGTTGGTTGGCTAGTTGATTGACCAGTTGTCAATCTAGTTGGTTGCTCTGATAGTTGGTTCGTCAGTATTGGGGTTTGTTGGCTCCAGTCTGTTGGGCAGTTGCGGCGTTTGTTACCACGTAGATCGAATGGTTGCTAGGACAGTTGGTTGCTTAGGTAGTTGGACAGAGGCTCAGTCAGTTGGTTGCCTCATTGATCAACCAGTTGCTAATTCAGTTAGTTGCCTAGATAGTTGTTTCGACAGCTTCTGGGTTTTTCGGCCCCAGTTGGTTCGGCAGGCAAGTTCTGCGTTGGTTGTTTCGTTGAACCATTTGCTAGTTTAGTTGATTACTCAAAATTTAGAACGAAATTTTAAAAATCAGCCCTCGTTGGCAAGTAAGTTTTTAGCGCTCTTCAAAAGATGGTTTTAAAGTGAGAATCCCCAAGAAACAAATTTTCCAAAATTCTAGCTTTGAACGGGTCAAGACAGTTTTTGTGGTGAAATTTGTGCGGTAAATTGAAGTTTTAGTTCCAAAAAACGTTTGTTTGTGAGTTGAAATCCACGATTTTTACGAAAACGTTGACATAGCTTGTTAAATATAGTTTGATATTGAACTGAATGCGCTGAAAAATGTATCATGACCATTTCTACTCGACAAAAATTTGTCGTATTAACCGAAGTGACGCAAAAATTACTTACTAGGAAACGAATTCGCGGTGTTTACTTTAAAGACGAACCGTTAGAACTATTTCTGGAGCTTGGAGGGATTTCGTTGTTGTCCAAAGTTAACAGTTCGTCAAAAATTCCTCGAGGGCGAAATACTCGATCGAACTGAAGGTCTCACACTTAACTGGCGAAAGCTTTCACCTTGGGGGTACTTAAACCGTTATGCGGTTCTCGACAATGTTTTGATGTTTGCGCAACAGTTTGCTCAATGCGAAAGCTCGATAGAAGAGTTTAAAACACGAAATTTGTCGATTTTGTTGTTTGGAAGTGCATTTTGGAAACACATTTCAGCCGATTCAGTGTCCAAAATACGGCGGAAAAGGCCGTTTGAGTCCAAAAATTAGGCCCTATTGGGCTAAATAAATGGGTTTAGGCCAAACTAGGGCCCTACATGCTTCACAAGTGGCATAAAATGTCATCAAATTACACCTAGGTGAACGAGGAAATGTTATTATTTATTTATTATTTGTTTTATGCGGCTCAGTGGCCTATTAAGGGTTAAATAATCTAAGATTACCTCTCTTGGAGATAACCTGTAGGAGGTTTTATAGCGACCACGAAACGTCGACGTATTAAAATCAGCTAAAAATCACTAGATATTTTCATTAGGTGGGTAAAATGACCCGTTCTGTTCGAATAAATTCAAAATCAACGCACCAAACTCGTGTAATATGAAAATACCTAGCGTAATCGAACTGAAAAGGGATCCAATCAGAGCAATATCCATTACCATCATTTTAAGGTTTGTCGTCGATTTGAAAAGCGCCCGAACATTTTACCCAGATTAACCCATTCTCAGTGCTCGTGAAAAGGGACGTTTCCCTCTTGTAGATCTCCGTATACAAGGGAGGGTTTTTTATCAGATTTTCACGACTAAAACCGGAGGGTTTTCCACGCTCAAAAGGCGCCTGAGTCGAACGCTTTTTAAGCTCATCGTTGAAAATCTCTTATCCTTCGAACTACTAATGTATTAGGGCCTTTTCAGCGTACGAGAGGCCAGTCGGGGCGAGGGGTGAATTTTATCTTTGTCAAGAGGACGAAGCCCTTTCTAACTGGAAAGATCTTCGTCGACGATATCGTCTTTTGTCGCGATACCCATTTCATTATTTATACCGAGCGAGTGAAGCTTCCTTTTTTTTCAACGCTTTTGTCCCATTATATCGCATTGAGCGGGTGGGGGGTGAACTTTTGGCCCAACACCAACTGTCTTACAAAAAAAAAAAAACTTTACACAGTCGTCTACATACATTTTAAACAGGAAAATACGTTGACGATGTCATAATTATGAACATGAAACTCCCCGAGGCCAATTTTTTCCCCCGTAAATACTGAGAAATAGTAATATGTGATGCGTTTACTATGACGTCATCACTTAATTAATGTGAAATTTATGGCAAGTAGCAAGCAAATCGTAAGATCAAATTCAAAATGGCCGTCCGCTATTCGTTGTCTGAGCCAAAAACCCTTCAAAATCGACAAAAAACAAAAACTAAAATTTCTCTCATTTCTTTTAATTAATATTTACCTGATTTTCAGTTTTATGACCGCAAATGGCGGCCAAACGCGTACTTCAGAAATTTGTGAGGGAAACAAGGCGTGTTATTTAAGATGAAAAATTGATTTTTGAAAATTAATTTTTTTCGAGTAGGCGTGTGGGGTATCATTTTCCACTAAATTTTGGATGCTGAATCCAATACGATGGGTCGCAGAACGATTGGTGGCCATCGGAAGAGGTTATGGGTCAAATGGGTATCCATCTACCTATTTTGAATGCGAGTTTTTGAGATTTTTGAAACCTAGACGTGTGGGGTATCAATTTTTGACTAAATTTTGGACGCTGATTCCAATGAGACGGGTCTCAGAAGGATTGGTGTCCACCGGAAGAGGTTATGGGTCAAAATGGGTCCCTATCAACCCATTTCGAATGTGGGTTTTGAGATTTCTGGGGCGTGTGGGGTATCAATTTTGACTAAATTTTGGACGCTGATTCCAATGAGACGAGCCTCGAGACGATTGGTGCTCATCGGAGGAGGTTATGGTCAAGATGGGTTATCCGCCTATTTCAAATGTGGGTTTTGAGATTTCTGGAACCTAGGCGTGTGGGGTATCAATTTGACTAAATTTTGACGCTGATTCCAATGAGACGAGTCTCGAGACGATTGGTGCTCATCGGAGGAGGTTATGGGTCAAAATGGGTATCTATCTACCTATTTCGAAAGTGGGTTTTGAGATTTTTGAAACCTAGGCGTGTGGGGTATCAATTTTGACTAAATTTTGGACGCTGAATCCAATGAGGCGGGTCGCAGAACGATTGGTGGCCATCGGAAGAGGTTATGGGTCAAGATGGGTTATCCACCTATTTCAAAAGTGGGTTTTGAGATTTCTGGAACCTAGGCGTGTGGGGTATCAATTTTGACTAAATTTTGGACGCTGAATCCAATGAGACGAGCCTCGAGACGATTGGTGCTCATCGGAGGAGGTTATGGGTCAAAATGGGTATCCATCTACCTATTTTGAATATGTGTTTTTGAGATTTCTAGTACCTTGGCGTGTGGGGTATCATTTTCCACTAAATTTTGGATGCTCAATCCAACGAAACGAGTCCTGGAACGATTGAAACCCTCTGGAAGAGGTTATGGACGCTGAATCGATTGAAATGAGTCTCCAGTCGCCTGGGAATAAACAACCCCTGTGAAAGAATTTGCAGCGTTTTATTGTAACGATCGATTGGGCATGAAATTTCAATAAATTTGTATTAAACAGGAGTTTTTAATAATTTTTTAAATTTCAACAAGTTATTTAATGAACGTTATTTGGCCTCGCCCTGCTCCCCAGCTTTTCATAATATTCAGCAGCGATGTGAATAAAACACCCGTGAACACCTCGAAGGGGCGTATTCGGTCAATATGATCCCAAAAAGGAATTCCTTTCGGTATTCTAATCTCGCGGATTATAACGAGCCGTCCAAAATGGTATCGACCGATATCGTGAACGCCCCGCCCTCAAGCGATCGTTTTAGTAGCCAATACGCCCCTTCGGCTCGACTAACACTAACATTACCCCCCCTCACCCCCTTCGACGGCCCTAAGAACCCCTCGGGGGCACCATTTTTTTTTTTTAAAACCACGTTGTTAAAAACTTCTTAGATTGGTAGTTGTTCAAATTAGTGGGTTCTCTCTCTCATCTCTCTTCGAAAAAAAAAGTCGTTCTTTTAAGAAAGTCCTTCGGAGTTCGGAGATTCCTGAGGTATTTTATACTAGAAACAACTTGTTGTGCAGAGGCGGGGACCTATAGGGGGGGGGGGGGGTTCTGGAAGCAACATGGCCCGCGTACGAGGCGCTCGAAGCTGTTTTAATCTTCCGTATCGTCACGAAATATCGACTTAAAAAAAAACCTCTTTATCTGGTCTTCGTATTAAGACGCCTTCTTTTTCAACGGAAAAAAAATATCAGCCGAACAGACAAACCGGCGACCTCATCGCGGCCTCGACTAATAATATGTATTGATGCATTTATTTTATACCAACGGTCATTAAATGAAAAAGAAAAGAAAACTTCTTAGGTAATAACACGCTTTAAGGCTTTTTTCGTATGTAATACACTATCAATAAGTAGGAAGATATTTCAACTTATCATCCTGTCAATAGAAACGATACTGCGCGATATTACTTCAACAAATGCTCACAATTTAGCTCATTTCTTGAAAAATTTCATCAAATTTATTTTCTATTGATTTAATTAAGATTGAATTAGCATCAAAGAATGACATGTTTCATGTGTAGAAAATTTTTTTAAATCTGAAATTTGGGTCAGGGGTCCGTTTCTGGCTCTAGTTTTCGAAACTTTTCAGCCAAATCGGACCAAATTTGGGTGGGGTAGGGGTCAAAATGTGTATTTTGAATTATAGATTTTTAAGATATTTGGTAATCTAGGCGTATGGGGTACCATTTTCCACTAAATTGGACGCTGAATCCAATGAAATGGGTCTCGGAACGATTGGCGCCCTCTGGATGAGGTCATGGGTCAAAATGGGTGCCTATCTACCCATTTTGAATGTCTGTTTTCGAGATTTCTGGTACCTAGAACGTTTGGGGTATCATTTTCCACTGAATTTTGGACCCTGACTCACCCCCCATTTTCCCCATGTTGATAAAATTAGTCACCATGCGCCTGGTCAGAGGTAAAACCAACCCCTGTTTTTCCCATTACAGTCTCTTGAAATGAGGCGGAGACCTAAGGTGGGCTCTGAGCGCCTCCCCCTCCACCCAGGCGGGTCTAGGGTTGCTTAATGGAGGGGATGCCTCACTAGCGCCAGCTCTAGTGCAAATTAACGCAAACTGTTTATGTGACATAAAATCATATATTTCCTTTAAAAGGTTGAAGATTTCAAGTTGACTTTATGTTTTACTCTGCAATTTCTTCTTACATTGATTCATTATGTTATAAAGAATAATCCACCTATACATGCCTATTGACCAAAAAAATGGTTACCCTCCCACTCTCATCACTTTAATGTTTCCAAGTAAATTAAATCCCAAATCCTAAATTACCATCTAAAATCATTTAAGATGGTCCAAAACATTTTGAAATTTGGCTCATATACTCCGTTAAGCTTTTACTTAAGCCCAAACGGTGGCTGGTGAACATTTTTTATTTTCAAGTTAGCCTATTTCCAAAAAAAGATAAATTTTCGATATTTTCAGGAGTCTTGGGAGTGAGAGGTATCATTTTTCCCTACTTGAATTGTTACAAGCAATCTAAAAGGCCCCGAATTTTACAAATAAACGTTTAATTCGGTCCAAATGGCAATTGATCGTTCCTCATTTCTCGTTGTAGAAAAGCCGACTATGATAAGAATAAAAGAGAACGCGCGTCGGAAAATAATTTTCTATCGAAAAAAATAATTTTCCGCTTCGAATGAGATTCTCCGTAGAGGATATTAACGGTTAGAGAAATTTCACTTCTTGATGGGTTGAGGTTTTTTTAATTGGTTCAGAAGCCACAGGGTTGTGACTGTAACTAATGTAGCTGATTACAGATGGCAGTAAGTGGGGGATTTGCGCCTGATTGCCGGGTCTAGGAACATCCCAAGCGTTGATAATCCGTCGTGTTCACCGTTCATAACCGAGAAAACAGAACTCTTCCGTGTTATTAGCGGCTATTCGTCGTCTCTACCGGTGATCTCGAAACGTTTTTACCGTACAAACCATTGATTATACCTGTATTTGTTATTTTTTTAGGCTTAAAATACAAAAAATTGACTTGTTAAACTTGTTGTGTGCTAATGGCGGGCCAAAGTCAAAATTCTGTTAGTGAAATTAGGATTTTGTGGTTTGCTGTAAAGTTTTTCATTTGCTCAGATTAGACGTTGAATCGAGTAAGAAACCGCATTGAGGGTTTTGGTTGGTTATTCCTTGAATCCTTGGTTTTCAACCTCTCCGATTCGCCCCAAAAAATTTTTCTGGGCTTTTCAAGGTGTCTAGATCAAAAAACTCAAATGTCCGTCCGCCGTCCGCGCCGTTTTTATAACGTAGAAAATTTCCTAAAAATCTGAAATTTCGGTCAGGGGTCTGTTCATGGTTCTAGTTGGTCGTCAAACTTTTAAACCCGATCGGACCAAATTTGGGCGGGGTAGGGGTCAACATGAGAATTTCGAAAAATGGATTTTTGAGATTTTTTGCAATCGGGTGTGTGGGGTATCATTTTCCAATAAATTGGACGCTGAATCCAATTAAATGAATCCCGAAATGAATGGCACCCTCTGGATGAGGTTATGAGCCAAAATGGGTACCTTTCCCCCCTTTTCGAATGTCCGTTTTTGAGATTTCTGGTACTTAGCGTGTGGGGTATCTTTTTCCACTAAATTTTGGACCCTGAATCGATTGGAATGGGTCCGGGACCCACTATTTCCCCCATTTTCCCCATGTTGAAGAAATGAGTCTCCATGCGCCTGGTCCAAGGAATAACCAACCCGTGTGTACGAATTCGCAGCGTTTTTCTCTTCTCTTTTATGTTCTCGTGTTCCGTCGGCGCGATTTCCCTCGAAAAAAATGCCGCGATTGGCTTAAAAGTCTCGTTGAGAAATAATTTCGTAGTCGGCTCATGCGCTGCCGTAGGCTGTAGAACCCGACTCGAAGCGTGGGCGGCCCAATGGCTGATCCTTCTCACGAGTCGAGTCGACGGAAAAGGACGCGAGAAACACCGAGGGAGAATGACGAGGGGCGCAAAACGGGTGCGCAACATTTTTGCGAGCCGATAAAATGATCAAGGCGACCAACTTCGGGTGCCCACGTGTCGGGTCATTTCCGTTCGAGAGAAACGTATCTTCATCGCGGACGCCATTTGCATAATCCAGTTGTCGAGTTGTTGATCTTAATAGGAAACAACAGACGGGCAGTGTCAAATGTCCACGTTTGTAGAGGGGTTGACCTTCCACATATGCCACATCAAGTAGGCATAGGGTAATCAATCATTGTAATAACGCAAACGACTCATGCTCGTTACATGAACGGAACTTAGTATACAACGGCAGGGGCTGCTGTATCAGGTCCAGTTAGTTTAGGCACTCTCACAATAGCCCCTACTGCAATGCTGTCGATCCCACCATGCCATGGAACCGCTAGCTCTGTCCTGGCATCATACTTATGCCCTCCAGCTGTCCATCCTGGGTTCTTGGGGAAACTTCCAGCAGCCAACTTAGCCCTTCACCTGGTACTTTCCAGCTCTGGCCTCATGGTTATCCCCTCCAACTGTCCACTCGGCTCCTTGAGAGCATTCTTGCCTCAACCAAGCCCACCTTAGTGGTACATTTTGAGGCCCTGGCCGCTTGCTTGTCCCCTCAACTGTCCACTTTAGGGCTCCTTGACAGCCGTCCTGCCTCAACCAGCCACTCACCTTGTACTGTTCAGCTCTGGCCTCATGGTTGTACCTCTCCAACTGTCCACACTAGGCTCCTTGAGAGCCTTCTTACCTCAACCAACCACCCATCTGGTACATTTTAGCCCTGGCCTCTTGCTTGTCCCCTCCAACTGTCCACTTTAGGCTCCTTGACAGCCGTCCTGCCTCAACCAGCCACTCACCTTGTACTGTTCAGCCCTGGCCTCTTGCTTGTCCCCTCCAGCTGTCCATCCTGGGCCCCAGGAGAGCCTTCCAGCATCAACCAACCACCCACCTCGTACTGTTCAGCTCTGGCCTCATGGTTATCCCCTCCAACTGTCCACTCTAAGCTCCTTGAGAGCCTTCTTGCCTCAACCAACCACCCATCTGGTACATTTTCGCCCTGGCCTCTTGCTTATCTCCTCCAGCTGCCCACTCTGGGCTCCTTCCAGCCTCCACCAACCACCCATCTTACCCTTGTGTACTGTTCAGCCCTGTCCTCATGCTTATCCCCTCCAACTATCCATCCTGGGCTCCTTTAGAACCTTCCAGCGCCAACCAACTACCCATCTGGTACTGTTCAGCTCTGCCTCATGCTTATCCCCACCAACTGTCCACTCTAGGCTCCTTGAGATCCTTACTGCCTCAATCAACCCACCTGGTACAGATCATCCCTGGCCTCTTGCTTATCCCCTCCATCTGTTGACCCTGGGCTCCATACAGAACCCTCCAGACTCAACTACTCCTTGTGTAAGTTCCCTCCTCACCCTCAGTTGCTGGCTTAACATGACCACAAGTCTTCACACTGTATGCGTTCACAAGTCCAAATATGTTGGGTAAGACTTGCTTCTATTAAAAGAACAGGCAAAATCATGAGTTTGTTACAAGAGTTCAGGCTGAGGACACAACTACAATCAACATTCAATTTTCATCATTGCTGACGCTGCTCTCGTTCTAAAGCCCGCCCGTAGAAATTCGAATTTGAATTCCACCCGTGTGGCGGTCATTTCGTATGCACGCGTTGAATCCATCGGTCACCTCCAATGGGATGGTTTTGAACGATCGTCACTTGTCGGCGTTGGATGGTAAAAAGCCTTCATCACCTAGTCTGAACGCGTCGTTCGTTGAAGGTTGGACACCTCAAATTCTCATCACCTCTCCTTTTATACGAATGGAATTGGTCATGTTGAGCGCCATTAACACCTAATCGTCGTCAAAAACGGTGACTCGTTAGAACGGGATTCTTAACGAAGACAGATACCAAGTCAAAACAGTGATTGTAGTTACAAAATGACTTATAGCGCATTTTGTGTTGAATATTGCACAATCATGAACGAATAAAACGTTCATCCTGAGGAACATTCTCTCGAAAGGGTTTCTCACCCTTGCCAAGTCCTAAGATGAGGTTAAAAAACAATTTTTTTTTCCGTCATCGGTGAGTCACCGCCTGAAGACGCGGCTTCAAAATCCATCGCGTAGTCTCATCCTCAGCCGCCGAGAGGCGCGCGTCAATTTTTTCTCTTTTTCTCGGCACTCTTTGTAACCCAAGCGACCGTGTTCTAATTCGAATCGATATCGGAATCCACCAACCGACCCGTTTCACCGGCTCGAACCTTTTTTTCTCGTCGTAGACCGTTTGTCGGTCAATTTTTTCACGTCAATTTCATTTCAATTTTTATTTAATTTTTTGTGTCTTGTCATAAGTCCAATCGTTAGTTTTCCTTTTCACTTTACTCTCGGCATTCTTTCTCAAGTTCTGTTTCGCGAGAGGCGTACGAGAACTCATTAGATGCCCACCCAGTACTTATACTTAGTTATATGTACCAGAGATCTGAACTGGTTCCTCTATTGGTCATAAAATGACAAGTTTCAGCCTTGGCTTCTTTCCATCAATCATTACTGATAGATAAATGGCTAAACAACCCAGAAGAAAATACAAGAACATTGTTTTGATAAGATGTGATGATAAGAGCGCTGTAATCAGAAGAGCTTTGGTGATAAAACGACACAACTGCGCTCTAGCGGCAACCACCTCAATGCTACAGAGTCGCTCTCCTCTTGGCTTTGGAGTTAGGAAAAGTTGATATTGCACTTTTTACTCAATGCAAAGGGTAGCTTGAGTAGCAATTTTACGTCACCAAAACAATTTAGAATTTATATTGAAAATAAGGCAAAAAAATGCGCTCTGATTACCTCGTAAAATATTAAAGTTTCGCAGGTTATCACCGCAATTAATGAGTAACGCCATCTTGAATTTGGTACACCACATCCCTTGTGATGAAAATGGTATAGAAAACGTGATATCAACCCTATATGTTCAAATAATAATAATAATAATTTTTCAGTGGAAAATTATGAATTTATTTTCCTAAGATTTCTCAAATTTTGGACAATGGGCCGCCGTACGTATATTCCACTTTTTTTTTTTTTTTTTTTTTTTTTTTTTTTTTTTTTTTTTTTTTTTTTTTTTTTTTTTTTTTTTTTTTCCAAGTTTGGAAAAAAGTTGAGGTTGTACCAGGAAGACGACGCTGTGTTGCTTATCTCTCGAAACGCTCATCACCTAGGAGGGCACCCATGGTGAAACACCGTGTAATTTCACTTAGAGGCTCGTCTTTTTTCTAAGATGATAGTTCACCAGTAATGTTTTGTCGGTCGAAAGATCGTAAAAGATGAAAAAAAAAAAAAAACTTTCCTCGCGCTCGACACCACCCCCCCTTTCCCCTTCGACAACCCCTTTGAGCCTTCCAGTAATGACAAGGTGAATCCCCCAAAGGCATGAATTTTTCGGGGAGAGTGTAATTTCCCTTTGAGAACCTAGGAGTTGTTACCGCGGAGCCGAAGCGGTGATTTTGGGTACAAAGATGATGATATGTGCCGTATGTTAAACAGGGATTCATTCGACAAAGGCCCACTCCGAGGTTGCGCTTTACTCCCGAGAATCCGTCCGGTTCGAGCGAGAGCAAACACAGTTAAACTTTTCGATATCTCGATCAAAATCGATGATGGATATCGAAATGTGTAGCGTTTCTTTAAAAATCCATTACACGCGCGATAACTTGAACGAGCTCCCTTTTATCACGCGGTTCCTCCTCGTTATCCCAGATTATCAGTTGCGTCGTCGATCCATCAATTTGAGGGTGTGAACATAATCAAAACTGATATTCTGTACGTCCACAAACCATTATGAGCGAAAGAAAAGCTTTTCTCAAGATACTTCTGACTAGGATCTTGCCACAGGGCGAATGACGCACCATGTGCGTCAAAGTCCCAACTCAACTTGGAACGTTCTACTCTTCTCCTATTTTCCCCCTTTCGACCTTTATAAGCCAGAAATGATTGATATTTGACGGACAAAGTCACATAACCTTGAATGTGCGTCACGTTAAACGTTATCCAATCGATTCAGGGTCCAAAATTTAGTGGAAAATGATACCCCACACGACTAAATCGCCAAAAATCTCAAAAACCCATTTTTCGAAATACACATTTTGACCCCTACCCCACCCAAATTTGGTCCGAATGGGTTGAAAAGTTTCGAGGACCAACTAGAGTCATGAACGGACCCCTGACCAAAATTTAAGATTTTTAGAAAATTTTCTACGTTCTAAAAACGGCGCGGACGGCGCACGGACATATGACTTTTTTGATTTAGACACCTTGAAACGCCCAGAATACTGTAATAATAATTGCCAATGAAATTTTTCTCTTAATATTTACCTCAAAACTCAACAACCTCCGCAATTATTTACTGACAAACCTCCTCAAAATTCAAACTAACTCGACCACCCTCGCTCGGAATAGCATTTCACGCCCGGACGCCTTCCTCCTACTCAATTCAACCGGAAGATCTCTCGTCAGTTGGAACTTACGCGGTTTTAACTTGAACACACGTAAAAAAAAAGAAAAAAATTCCCTGGTCGTTTTTCTTTTTTCCACAATACCGAAAGAGAGAGAAAGAGAGACGAGAAAAAACTCGCATTTACATTTTAATAAGGTTGGAGTTCTCGGCCCTTCCGACATCTGCCGTCCGATTTGCATCGCGTTCTGTCACGAATAAACTCCGCCCCCGACGTTTCACTTCGAACACGAAGAAACTTGAAAAACTTTAACGGAAGATTAACACATTTTAAATAAATGAAAAAATGAAAAAGCTGGAAACGTTTATAATAAAGAGACTTGACTTTGTTCTCCGAATTGAGTTCAACAACGACTCGATAAAGTTATAATCTCACTGCTTTTGACTTGATTTATTTCTGATAACTTTAATAAATAAGTAGGGTTGATATAAGTAATGACTCACATTTAAGGATAGAAAAATTAAGTTGAATTTCATGAAACGCTTCATTTTCATGCACGCCATTTACAAAAAACTCACACTGAGAAAAATAATTACAATAAATTCTTTTACGATTGCGAATTAGAATTAAAGACAACAAAATGAATATTGTAAAATACAAATAATTGTAAACAAAGAAAGCTTTAATCCTGAAAATTCATTCACAGGGGTGAATTTTTCCTTAAACCAAGAGCATGGAGACTCATTTCAATCGATTCAGCGTCAAAAATTTAATGGAAAATGATACCCCACACGACTAGACGCCCAAAATCTCGAAAATCCATTTTTCGAAAAACACATTTTGACCCTAACCCCACCCAAATTTGGTCCGATCGCGCAGAGAATGTTCGAGGACCAACTAAAACCGGGAACGGACCCCTGACCCAAATTTAAGGTTTTTAGAAATTTGTCTACTACCGAAATCGGCGTCTCTAGAAATCATGAAAATCCATTTCTGAAATAGGTCCGTAGACACACATTTTGGCCCATAACCTCTTCCGGTGGGCGTCAATCGTTCTGGGACCCATTTCATTGGATTCAGAGTCCAAAATTTAGTGGAAAATGATACCCCACACGCCTGAAACCCCCCCTTTCTCCTCATCCAAATTTGGTCCAATCGTGATGAGAAGTTTCGATGACCAATTAATGCCAAAAATGGGTCCCAGACCAAAATTTCAGATTTTTAGAAAATTTCCTTTAATTCTCAATTACGAGGCCTATCTAACAATTAACATCTGTAGTGATTTAATGGCCACAGAGCACAAAGAAAAACTAAACTTATTGCGCATGCGCGATTTTTTCAAGGCATTTGGCGAAAAAATTGGATTTTAGTTTTCGTCAAATTGCAGAGAAACTGTAAGACTTTCTTTTAAATCACACAAAAATTTTATTTACGCATTTATATGGGTTGCCGATAGTTTGTTCTAAATCGGTTTATAGCGTATGTACTCTTAAATATACGTGGAATTAGACTAAAGTTGTGTATCTTGCGAGGGGTGGCAGTTGTGTAAATTATGTCCGGAAAAATTATTACAATTTACTGGGCACACCGGAAGATGATTTTTTTTTTTTTTTTTTAAGAGGGAGTGGAGCACCCCCCCCCCCCCTTACCCCCTCTCGTGTTAAAAGGAGAGAAGGCAAAAGTATAAAAGCCACCGGGGGCCGTAGAGTGGGGGAATATACTGGTCCCTTATCACCCTTATCTCCACGCTATAGCGTGTTCACTCGCAATCTCCACAATCCCCTCCACCCCGTCCGCGGTGTATCTCCGCTCGATACAACTTCTAGTTACCTTCCGCACGCTAACCGTTTTATCTTCTCGAAGACCTTTAAAGCTTATGGAAGTTGAAAAAAAAAAAAAAAAAAAAAAAAATCGTATCCGTCAACCATACGTAACAATACGCGTATATAAAAGAGCGAACAAAAGCGAATAAAATCCACAAAACTCGCTCCCTAACTTCGTTCCATTCAATTCAAATCCTCTCGTAATTCGTACCATATCGTAATTTACCCTCAAACGCGACTATTTCCAACCTAATCACAACACTAATAACACTGTATGCACCTAATGAGTGGATGCGTACAATAATTCGCACGTACCTCGACATACCGGGTCGCTTTTGACGTTGTAATTCTCAACCGAGTCTTCCCATTCTCGATGAAATTAATTATGCAACGTGCGTGTAATTCAGTTAATTATACACTTCTGTTGTAGATCTACGATAAAAATAAAAAGTTCTCTCGATCGTAATCTACGTTGAAGTTCAAGTCGGGTGACACAGTGTGAAAGAATCGTTAGATATTGGTATTGGGCGCTTGAAAGCACCTATAAATTTAAAATGATGGTTAATTGGAAATGTAAGACGATTTTACATAATCAATAGTAGTAAAGTGGATGGTCAATGACGGTTTTGGGTGATTAAGGGGTTTTTACTTCATTTGGGCCACAATTCGTTGTCAAAAAAATTCGCTTTTGCCACCTAAATTGATGTTAAATGTATGCGAAATGGACAATCTACAAATATATTTCACTGGAACTTCAAATTTTTGCTTTATGAGTGAGTAAATGCGTTTCTAAAAACTAAAAAATGTGATTAAAAAAAAAAAAAAAAAAAAAAAAAAAAAAATCTTTCGAAAGGAGCGCAACCAACCGATTTTGTCACGTTTGGCCAAAGGCGGTGTTTCGTTTTTGAAAAATAATTTCGGGTTTCGATTTTTGACTCGATCGGTCGAACGCTATGGGACACCTTTCCCTCCGAATAATAACCGAGGAGAAAAAAAAAAAAAAAAAAACTAGAAAGATCGAATGTTTTCTTATTTTGCTTCAAAGTATAGCGAGGACAAATTACACGGTTTGACACGGCTATTATCTTGAAGCGAAGTTGATGATAGGTTCCAATTGGGGGGAGGGCCGATTAGCATTTCTATTAAACCTTGTTTTTTTTTTCTTTTTTTTTTTTTTTTCTTGTTTTACCCGATCGGGGGCGCTTTATGCCCCGATTTTGACAAGAGAACCCGCATTGTCGAGTTTGTTTTTGTCAAGGAAACAACCGCGTTAGCGTTAATTGACCTAATGTCGGTTCAAGTGTCAAAGTAATAAAGGAGGGGGTGAGGAAAACAAAGTCAATTAACACGAGAGTTAAGTGGTTGGATTAATTTGATCGCGTTTTAAATCTGACGTTGATTTTGTGGTTCGAATAATGAAGTTTATGTCGTTTCCAAATCGTTTTGAGCAATTCTCCTCCATACAACATTTTTTCCAAAATTCAAATTCAATTGAATTCAAAATCAATTTTCCTGATGACTGTATATAAAAACGCAGCAAATTCATTCACAAGGGCCATTTATCACAATTTTTCATTTACTTTTCTTCTGATTTCACTTCTTTAAAGTGAAACTCACTCAATTTGAATCAAATTGCACACTTTTAAAAAGAAAAGCGTTAAATTTGTTATTTCCCAAATACATATTCGAGTTGATTTTAAATAATTTTAATAGTTTAAAAGAAACATGAATCATTAAATTTCAAAATACGTTGGATAAAAACCTAAACTTCACTGGCGTTCAATACATTTTGTCGCTTTTCAAGAAATGAATTGCAAATACGAATACATTTTCATCGATAAGTTTATAATAAGCTTTGATGAGGAGTCCGCCGTAATGTTGTGAGTTGGAGAGGGGAATTAAAACGAAAATTTGGTGCTAGACAAACAATTTTCATGCTTTTTATTCTCACGTTTGTATTATTTCGCCGCCAATTCGCATTTTATCGGATTTGGTATAACCAATTATGATTAATTTCGAGTACTAAATTCAAAAAAGTTGGTTATTCCTCGGAGCATGGAGACTTATTTCAATCAATTCATCGTTCAAAATTTATTCGTTCGTGTTGACCTGCATTGTGTAAATATGGAGGAATAACCAACCAGTAGCCTATTCCTAGAAACTCTTCACTCTACGCTTTACGAATCTTCATCTCATACTCTTCATATTGAAATTACGAAGAGTAGGAGAACTTCGTGTTCCTAGAAACCTTTCACTCCAACTCTCCTGTTCTACTTGAAATGTAGAGTGAGTTGTTGTTGTGTGTCTATTTTGTTGTAGCCTTCCTCGCGCTTAGGACACCTAAACGAGCAAAACTCAAGACTTTTACCGCCGCCACACCGCGATGGCGCTTCATGTTTTGATGACGAACGGATAGTATGCCCAAAGCGTTATTATTATTTATTTCTCGTCCGAGGATTCGGACGACGATGTTTTCCCGGGTGTTGTGTTACACGATGTTATGGTACACGTACGCACAGAAAGAGTGTTAATTTCAACTTGAGGGACCCAACTCAAGGAAGTTATTTGCTACAAAAATCCGAAATTGAAGGTATACATTTTGACCCTCTCCCTCCTGAATTTGCTCCAATCGAGCTGAAAAGTTTTGAGGACCAAAAGTGGATCCCCGACAAAATTTTCTTCATTATTTGTAGAAACATAGTGTTGTGAGCTCGCACCTGCGCCCGTCAAATGGGCTGCCGGCGTTGCAAGGTCAACGACATGTGGAGGGCTAAGGGGCCGTTCTCGAACATTCGCGTGTTGTATGGAATTGGCTGGAACCTTCCCATTCACTCGAGACAACACATCGAGTTCCCAGAACCAGGGAAGGTTCGAGAACGTTCTTGGCCAGGCAGCAGGTATAAAACGGACCCAGGAACGCCACGCAGTTCAGTTCAATTCGGAGTCTGGATATAGATGCTTTGGGTTATAAATCGTGCCGTGCCGCGTTATAAATAGTGCGACAACCGCGCGTTACAACCGTGTATTGTGATTCTGTCATTGTCTAAGTGCGCGAATGTGAACAGTGTATTCAAGTGAACAATTGTTAATAAATTATTTACTAAGAACGTGAATCGTTACGATAGCTACAAAAAATAGATCAAATTACCAATCCAAAAGATTTATGATTATTTTCCTCTTCCAATAAAATCCATCCGAAATAATAATTCAAGTGTAAATTATCTCCTAAATGATATTTGGAAAGTTGACTGCTATTTGGCAAAGTCATTTGATACTCTTCAAAAAAATGGACGAATCTTCATTTGCCACCCACAGTATTCGCTCTGCATACGAGTGTGAAGAGTTTCTTGGAACAAAACCCGAGTAGAACACTGAAAACGCCCTCAACATTGACTCTTCATTTCACTCTACATCTTCATAACGCTCCGCACTTTCTAGGAACGAAAAGTTTTCGTAGAGTGGGGAGAGTGGCGAGTGAGGAGTGAAGATCTTCTAGGAATAGGCCCCAGAACGGATAAATAGATCGTTGAACTGAAAGAAATCAGGGTTTTTGTGGGGATTAAGGGAATAAAACATGACAATTGTTTGACGAAAATTTGTTGTTCAATTGATTTGATGTACAGTTGTTACCTAGGTCTGTAAAATTGTATGAAACTACCTGTTTGTATTGACTTCAAAAGCGCGAATTCGTCCATTACCGGCGTGAGAAGTTGCGTGACGTCATTCGTTATCAGAACGATTATCACTGTGGAAAAATATCGGACAGGAGAGGGGGGGGGGGGTAATTTTCGCCGAAGGTTCATTCGTTCGATGTGGTCGCTTCAAGAGCCGAAAAAGAAACAAAAAAACAAACACGAATAACGACGAAATAAGTGAGAGAAACGATACGAGCAGATGAGCTCGGTTGGGATAGTGGAGCATAAACCGGCGTTTAATAGACCGGAAGGTAAAAAGGTGGAAAGTGATTAGCATAACGAGATATTCATCTTATCGGTCGGTAGAGAAGGGTAGGGCGTTCGGAACGCGAGGCCTTGTACCTTGTCAGGATTAAAAGCCTCCGATTTTTCGGCGGATGATCGGCGATGTTTAGAATTTTTATGAATATTTTTCGTTTCATTTGTAAACGTCCGAATAGTCGGATTTACCACGGTGACTGTTAATCGTGAACGGGCTTCATTCATTCAAGAGGGGGGAGTGTCACGGAACAACGCGACTACTGTTCTGACGTCACCAGTGACATTTTGGTCAAATACGATGTTTATCTTCATGTTCCTCATTTACCGCAATAAATTTTCTTCTAATTTATATCATCATATACATCTGTTTGTTCCTACATCCATTATCCACAGTCTAAGCCCATAATTATGTCTTTATCAATACTTGAGAACTCAAAATGGGTATCTAGGTACATACCTATTTTGAAAAGTGTATTTTCTTGGTACCTAGGCATGTGGGGTATCATTTTCCACTAAATTTTGGACGCTGAATCCATTGAGACGGGTCTCAAATCAATTGGCGACCACCGAAAGTGGGTATGGGTCAAAATGAGTACCTACATACCTATTTTGAAAGTGAAGTTTCGGTATTTTTTGGTACCTAGGCATGTGGGGTATCATTTTCCACTAAATTTTGGATGCTGAATCCATTGAGATGGGTCCTAAGCCGATTGGCGACCACCGAAAGTGGGTATGGGTCAAAATGAGTACCTACATACCTATTTTGAAAGTGAACTTTCGGTATTTTTTGTACCTAGGCATGTGGGGTATCATTTTCCACTAAATTTTGGACGCTGAATCCATTGAGATGGGTCCTAAGCCGATTGGCGACCACCAAAAGTGGGTATGGGTCAAAATGGGTACCTACATACCTATTTTGAAAGTGAAGTTTCGGTATTTTTTGTACCTAGGCATGTGGGGTATCATTTTCCACTAAATTTTGGACGCTGAATCCATTGAGATGGGTCCTAAGCCGATTGGCGACCACCGAAAGTGGGTATGGGTCAAAATGAGTACCTACATACCTATTTTGAAAGTGAAGTTTCGGTATTTTTTTGGACCTAGGCATGTGGGGTATCATTTTCCACTAAATTTTGGACGCTGAATCCATTGAGATGGGTCCTAAGCCGATTGGCGACCACCGAAAGTGGGTATGGGTCAAAATGGGTACCTACTCACCTATTTTTGAGGGAAATTCCGTTAGTGGCGGCCATTAATAAGTGGCTTAGTAGTCGAATTGTTCCCACGATGATGAAAAAGGTCCCCAAAATGACTAAATGGCCGCTGAAAATGCCAACTAGGAGGACAAAAAAAAGTGTATGAGGAAATCGTGATGGCTGTAAAGAGAGAGAAAAAAAAGTGGAAATGAGTCGAAGAAAAGAGGCCTGGTTTTTACGATGAACAACTGTTGTTTTATACATCGGAGAGTAATACGGCTTCCCCACTGCTTTCGGTTCCTTCACTATGGTTGTTGATAATTACCCAGGCCGGCGGTGGGGTTACTAGCGTTTGCTGGCCGCAGATAGAATCTCGTTCCGGTTTGATAGTCATCTCGGCAGGAAGCGAGCACATCCTCCGAAACATTTTTCGTAGAGGGAGTCTCTTTTCTCTTTTCCAACTCCCCGAAACTTCCGTTGAGCTGTTATTAGAGCGTTCGTTCGTCGAGGCCGAAGGTTTTTCGGGGCTTAGCACACCCCCCACTACCTTCAGGTTGGTTGTTCTACGCGAGGAATACGCAACTTGGCTCGAAACCTTGGTTTTTCTGAGCTGAAAAAGGTCCTAAACGAATCGACAAAGCGAGAAAAGACCTGAAAATAACCGTCACCCTACCATCCTGGCTTATTAATCATATCATTAGATACTACACTAGGTACTGTAATCGTACCTACAAAACATAAAAACAAAATTTGATTAAAAATCCCGTCATTTTCCGTCCATTTTCCGCCCCAAAAAGGCCTTTGAAATGCCCATTGACACCCATAGGGTTCGTAATGGGTGCCTTATTCACTTTCAACCCTTAATATTGCCAAATCATGGCGTCTATGGGTCTGAAAAGCCTTAGATGATGGTTTTTTGAAAAAATTGTCCAAGAATTTTGGCGCGCATCAAAGAATTTGCGATCAAATTTTAGCGCATTGACTTTGTTTGAGTTTCTTATCGGTGCCTTATTCACTTTCAACCCCTAATAACGCCCAATCATGGCGGCTAAGGGTCTAAAAAACCTTAAATTATGTTTTTTTTTAACAATTGACTCGGAATTTTGGCGCGCATGGAAGAATTTGCAACTAAATTTGATCAAATCTTACGAATTGACTCCGTTTAAGTTTCTAATCGGTGTTTTACTCATACACAACCCCAAAACACAACATTTTTTTTTCTTATATGATTGTCCGTGAATAGAAGAAAAATCTATTCCTAAAAGAGTAAATAATAAGAAATTGAAATCTAGAAATTATAAATCTAGAAATTATAAATCTAGAAATCCTAGCACGGAGGGGTGGGATTTTTGATCACATCTTTCGAATTGACTCTATTTGTGCCTTGTTCATTTCCAATGTCGAATACCACCTGAAAGTGGCAGCAAGGGGTAAGAATACCCAAAATGAAGGTTTTAAAGAAAATATTGTCCGGGATTCCTGGCGCGCAGGGTGAAATTTTTGGTCAAATTTGATAAAAATTGTTGCGCGTTAATTCTGTTTGGGATTCTTTATTGGTGTTTTATTCACTTTCTGCCATAAATATCGCCTATAAATGGCAGTGAAGTGTATTAGAGGCCAAAACGGGGCGTTTATCAATGATAATCCGTGAATTCTGTCATTTTTGATCAAATTCTATCAAATTTTGTGCATTGACTCCGTTTGGATTTTTTTAAAATCGATTTTCTATTCATATTCTGTCCCAAATATCGCTCTAAATAGACGTGACTTTCATTAGGGGACGAAATGGGGCAGTTTTCAAAGAATTACCATGAATTTGGGCTCGTAGGATGGGATTTTACGTTAAATTTGATTGGAATTGTTGCGCATTCACTCTCTTCGGAACTCCTTATCGATATCTCATTCACTTTCTAGCCCAAATATCGTCTATAAATGACGGTAAAGTGTATTAGAGGCCAAAATGGGACGTTTTCAAAAGGTTATCCGTAAAAACTGGCCGACAGGTGAGATTTTTGATCAGATTTTGCGCATTGACTTTGTTTGGGGTTCTTCATCAGCGGCTTATTCACTTTCTGCCCCTAATTTTGCCTACAAATAGCAGTGATGAATATTAGAGGCCAAAATGGGGCGTTTTTCAATGATTATCTGGGAATCCCGGCGCGCAGAGTGGGATTTTTAATCAAATTTGATCAGATTTTGCGTATTGACTTTGTTCGTGGATTTTCATCAGTGTCTTATTCACTTTCTGCCCCAAAAGACGTCTATAAATGACGGTAAAGTGTGTTAGAGGCCAAAATGGGACGTTTTCAAAAGGTTATCCGTAAAAACTGGCCGACAGGTGAGATTTTTGATCAGATTTTGTGCATTGACTCTGTTTGGGGCTCTTCATCAGCGGCTTATTCACTTTCTGCCCATAATTTTGCTTATAAATGGCAGTGATGAGTATTAGAAACCAAAATGGGGCGTTTTTCAATGATTATCTGGGAATCCCGGCGCGCAGAGTGGGATTTTTGATCAAATTCGATCAGATTTTGCGTATTGACTTTGTTCGTGGATTTTCATCAGTGTCTTATTCACTTTCTGCCCCAAAAGACGTCTATAAATGGTGATGAAGTGCATTAGAGGCTAAAAATATGTGCGTTCCCCAAAATGGGATTTTTGGTCGTTTTTGTTTAATTTCTGCGCATTGACTCCGTTCAGGGTTCTTTATCGGTATCTTATTCACTTCCTGCCCCTAATTTTGCCTACAAATAGCAGTGATGAATATTAGAGGCCAAAATGGGGCGTTTTTCCATGATTATCTGGGAATCCTGGCACGCACGGTGGGATTTTTGATCAAATTTGATTAAAATTGTCGTGGATTACCTCCGTTTGAGTTCAAAATCGATGCCTTATTCATTTTCAATCTCTAATATCGTCTAGAAATGGCTACGTAAAAACCAACAATTTTTTAAAAAATTATCCGGAAATCCTGACAATTAAATTTGCAACGCTGCATCGAACTGGTTGCTTAAGTAAGGGGTGGGCCAAGTATTTCGATCATTTTGGTTTGTAATACAAAAAGTATGTACTTTTTCCGGTACTTTGTATTGTCTAGAGAGAATGGAAGGGCGATTAGAAGTTTTTGTTGTTCAAAGGTTGCCATCAAACCACCTGGAACTCGCAATATGGCGACGTCTGGTAAGGAACCGAAAACAAAAACAACGAGCCAAATAAAACGACCCCAAAAACAACTAAAAGTCGGATTCTTCGAAATCGGCTTTGGCGTTGATTGCTCCTTCGCGAAGTTTTTCTGTCGTGGTTCCCCTTCGCCACTTGGAATCAACAGGTCTGTCTTTCGCTTCTTCAATTAATTAAGCTCCAAGGCTTTTCGAAGCAGTTCCGAGTAAGGAACACACCTAACGACGCCCTGCGGCCGTTTAAAAAAGATTTTCTTTTTACTTTTTTTTTTTTTCATCTTTGACGCGAGCGAAAACGGATGACAAAGTGAAGAATTTTCGTACTGGTTGATTTTCCTTTAGGGGAACGAAATTATCGGAGAAAAACTACTTCAGTATGAAAGGTTTGTATTTGAGCTCCTTGAAAGGTCAGTTGCTATTCTGTTGGCCACCTTGACTCACCCTCAACATTGGTTCCCTTGTAGAGTGCACAATTAAAAGTTTTGAATTTTTCTTTATCCTTCAAAACACATTAAAAAGTAAATTTTCCTGCAGAAATGTCTTTCTACTCCAAGCAGGGATTCAGATTTTCAGGTTTACATATTCTGCGGATTTTCCGCAAGAGGGGTTTCCGTAGTTTGCGGATTTTCAGGCTCCAAATGTTGACCACAGCCATAGTCAGCCATTGCTTTTACATTGATTTTTTGAGTTTCAGTACAGATTACATTACGTACTAAAATTGTTTTAGACAACTATTTGGCAAATGTTAAAAATAATATAAATATATAAACACAACTTTTACAAGTTCATCACTTACTCTCTTAATTTATTTTGTAATTAATTATTTTAATTTCAATATTTCTTTTGTTTTTTCAGGTAAGTGCATTGCGGATATTGAAGATGAAATATCAATGAAGTAAGAAATTTCAGTTTCCAAACATTTTTTTCTTACAATTATTTAGTCCGATAGTGCTAATAATTGATAATTTAACAAATTTTCATTTATTTTTCATTTTAATAAGAACGAGTAGTTTTAATAGTAAATTGAAATTAGGAGATGTTTAGAATAGATATTCAAATAGAAAGAAAATTATCTCATTGGACAGTATGGTACCACCACTGTGGCCAGTTTTTGTGATCTTCTTATCAAAGAAATATGCTTATCATTGTCCATAAGGTGCTTGTGTTGTTTAGTAAAGGGCGTTTTTCGTTTAAAACTTGACTCCATTATGAGTTGTTGGTCTTGGAAAACTGATATCAGCGTTATCATAACACTCCCTGTGATTACCTATGAGATTTTTTTGGTTATTTTCTTCCCTTGTCACCCCTGAACGACACTTCAAAGTAATTTTTTCGGGAATTTATTGAAGTCACGAATTTGGATTTGATCAACTATTATGGTAAAAAGGAAGAAAATGAATAATTTCAATTTCAATGGTTCGAGTTATAGCGTAATTCTGAAGCTCTCACGGTTGTAGAGGGCGCTGAAGGGA
The DNA here is from genome assembly GCA_019603395.1 of Cyrtorhinus lividipennis. Classification (NCBI taxonomy): domain Eukaryota; kingdom Metazoa; phylum Arthropoda; class Insecta; order Hemiptera; family Miridae; genus Cyrtorhinus; species Cyrtorhinus lividipennis. Next base: position 31,108,815 of record CM033998.1, on the reverse strand, counting down.
GGATTGCACCCTCAGACCACTTATCAGTTATCAGCGGAGCTAACCAGGGTACGATGTAGAGCCTCCGCTTTTCCCCAAAAATCAGACAAGAGGAGCTCCGCCCTGGCGGGAAGCGCCCCCTCCGCCAAGGCGGGGGTTGACAAACGAACGGAATTTGGCGCCTTTTACAATTGTTCAGTTGACATCAATTGACAAACAGAAGACTCTGCTAGGCGTAACCTGACTGAAAATGGCACATCTGCCAGCCTGTGGAGCTGATAAAGTGAACTGAAGACGCTTTAGCATAGTTTTGCCCTAAAAGAGCGTGTTGGGTATGCACATTAACCCAATCAATTGGTGAGATGATTAATTATTATTGAAATTTCTCATTTGAGGGGACTCCTCTATAAGATGAAAAGATGACGAATAATTTGATGTGGTGAATCGGATACAATGATCCCTTATAATTGTTCAATTTGAAATATTCAAAATAGTTAATATTTTTCTTGAGGTCACCAAAGGGAGGAATTTACCCTGTGTTGCGCTCTTATCAGAATCGTCGAGTCTAATCAGAACCACGGAGCCTCCGCTATTCACCGGGAACAGACAGAGGGGCTCCGCCCTTGGTGAGTGCCCCCCTCCGCCCCTGTAGAGCGATCCCCTCCGCCCGACAGGGGCCCCCGGTCGCCATAAGGGGCCGCCGCCCGGCCTCCCATTGGCCCACCCGATTTCCCCACCCCGGACTCACCCGGAGTCCCCGCCGTTCCGCGATTAGAAGCGTCCGTCTGTCTCGTACAATGGTCCGCGGTCGAGTCATCTACATAACTATTCGTTTTGCCTTCTTAGGCGATTTGTCAACATTGCAAAATGTTCTCAACGATTTAGAACATCATGTGCTTTCACTGCTACCAACCTTAAAAAAAGCTACCCTAACATGACAAACGTAGAGAGGAAGCCACCCCACATTTTCAAAGACACGCTAAAAAAAATTAAAAATTAAAAAACGCTGCAAATTCTATGGAGACTCATTCCAATCAATTCAGCGTCCAAAATTTAGTGGAAAATGATACCCCACACGCCTATGTACCAAAAATCTCAAAAACACACATTCAAAATGAGCAGATGGATACCCATTTTGACCCATAACCTCTTCTCAGGACCCGTCTTATTAGATTCAGCGTCCAAAATTTGGCCGAAAATGATACCCCACACACCTAGATAGCCAAAAATCTCGAAAAACCATTTTTCGAAATCGAAATTTTGACCCCAAAACCACTCAAATAAGCCAGTTTTGCTTTCCTACTTTATATTCTGTCACAAAAGGCACACCATACTTCCATACTTTTATGTAATCGGGTAGGTTTCCATCACCAGTTGTTTCTTGATAGGATTGATATTATTGCCGCCCGAAAAAGTGAAATTATTGTTTGTATTTGGAGTGGTTTGGAGATGTTTTCATAATTTGCCTGGTCTTGGGCATAGGGTTTGATCATATATGTCCTTAGTTTCAAAAGAAAATCCTTCCTTTAGTTGCATCAACTTGTATTCGAACCAGAATTTCATCTTCTGAATCGCCAGATACTTTACTCACTTCTTCCTCTTTCAACTGTTTCAGAATATTCCGTAAATTATCGGAAATTTGAATATATTTCCTTTACACTGGCCATTCCACCGCTCTAAACAGAAGAAAACGGCGAGAATGAAACCAGAAATAAGTGAACAACAGCGGAAACTCTCCTCGTACACTGTGGGGTGGAATACACCCCAAAAACATCTTGCAACCACTTCCAGAAACAACGAACAATGGCAGGAAATTCCTCGTTTTGAAGAGAGGTTCAAAACATAAGTGATAGGGGTGGAATCCACCCCATACTGCCATTCGGTGGTAAAAAGGCAGATTTGGTCACAAATTTGACATATTTTTTCATCTCTCTCCAAAATACAAAAACATTTTTCTCGTTTCATGTCGCTTCATCCCCAAAAATACAAGCGTGCTTTCTATCACATACTTTTCTTACAAATATAAGCCGACAATAACCGTGGTTTAAAGAATAATTAGGTAATTTCAGACAAAAATTTCATCTGTAAAACTGAATGGGCGTCCAAATATTGGGCACATTGCCTGTAGCGACCTACTAATTGTGTCTCGTTCATTTTATTCCACATTTAGTAGTCAAATTTGGGAGTTTTGTCGCTTTTGTGTAGATTGCTGTTATACAGAGCGCATAAAAGTGGGCTGAGTAGCTCTCCCTGCGGCATTCCGAAATCAGCTTGGCGTCTAAATTGCTAACTTCTAATTATATTTGGGAAAATATCTCTGTCAGATGTGATTTCAGCATTTAAGCACGTTGGTACCTGTATGTTTCTGCAGTCATTAATTTCGAATTTGAAAATTTTCTACATTTTGATCTTCAACTATGCATTGTACATTGGAGGTGACGACGTATTTTCAACATAAGAAAAAGAGAAAGACTTTCGACGTCATCAACGTCGTCAATTCTCGTTCTAAAATATTGACCGCAACGTTCTACAGACAGTGCGAATTTACATTTATAAAATAACTGGCGAACGGGGGCAACACAAATCGCCCGAGAAGGCTTAGGAGTTTTATTTGCGCTCCGATAAAAACAAAACCACTTATGTGTGTAGCGTGCAAGAGTTTAGCTCCTGTCGAATTGATCGTTTTGATAAAAGCCGAACCCTCCGTGTCTCGGCTTTGCTCTTAAACGACAAAAATAAGAATAAGAAGCGCAGGCGAGAGAGGGGGAGAAAAAAAAGGAAAAGGACGGGCATAAACCAAGAGGCGGTCGCGGTCTTATCTCAACAATTCGAACTCGCCTTTCCACGGGTTTTCGAGACGTTGAAAGAGGGGGAATTTATAAGGATGGCATCTACGCGAGGGTGCGACCTTTTCCGACGAGATAGCAAATATATTGAAGTAGGGAGAACATATCGAAAAACGTTGCAAATTCATTTACAGAGGTTGGTTATACATCGGAAATGGAGCAAGGAGGCTTATTAAAATCGATTCAGCGTCTGAAATTTAGCGGAAAATGATACCCAACACGCCTAGGTATCGAAAATCTCGAAAATACACATTCGAAATGGGTAGATAGGTACCCATTTTGACCCATAACCTCATCAAAGGGCGCCAATCGTTCCGGAACCCATTTCATTGGACTCAGCATCCAGAATTTAGTGGAAAATGACACCCCACACGCCTAGGTAATAGAAATCTCGAAAACTCATTTGGAATGGGTATAAATACCCATTTTGACCCATAACTTCTTCCAGTGGGCGCCAATCGGTAAAACCCATCTCATTGGATTCAGCGTCCAAAATTTAGTCGAAAATGATACCCCACACGCCTAGGTTGCCTAAAATCTCAAAAATTCATTCAACCCCCCCCCCCCCCTCCCCATTTGTTGTGATTGGGCTGAAAAATTTTGAGGAACCAACTATAGCCAGAAACAGATCCTGCAATTGCAATTGAATTACGCAAATTAATTTGGCACATGATTCTACAGATTTTTGACTTACAATGTTGGTTAACCTGACGTCCTAAACACGCAAACCATCAACCAGTGGTTGCTCAACACTATTAAAACATCATCATTCATCAATTAGTAAAGTTAAAAGTAATACACAAAGTTAATATTACCCATAGAATACTGTAGGGGCGTCAAACAAATAACTGTACTGTGCCATATGAACAATCACTATGTCTGAATTTATGAAAATTTGATTTGACACTTCTATAAAAGGCAAAATTAGTAAAAAGTTGTTCACTACTGCAATAATTGTTGAGAAAAGTAGAGATTTTTATGAGCACAAATCAACTGGCAACACTGCTTTCAAACTGAAACATGACTGCCAGGTGCCAAGGCCACAAAATATCCGTTTCCTACGGATTTTTACTGCTGTAGGTCAGTTTGTATCAAACAATGATGTGATCGGCTGTCTGTGGGAAATTTAAGGTAGAATTCGCTCAAAATATAATTTATTATACGATTTTTTGTTTGTTGACAGCTTTTGGACCAATTTTAGATAGTTAACAATGTAATAAACACTGTTCTGTCTACAGTATATGATACAAGTCAATGATAGTTATTGATAATACATTAAATTCGCATGTTTTCTTCAATAGTACGTGAAATATGTGAGCTAAAGCATTCACAACGTGTAAAGTATCAAACTGAGGTACGATACAACGAAATTATCTCAGTACCGGAGGGGAGCCCACTAATAAGTAATATCCTATTGATGATACAACTCTGATAAGATCGTTTTAAAAAAGAGAATGAGGGGCGCGGTTGGAACGGACGGTGGATAAACAAATTACAGATAAAGATCTGAGAGGAGCGGAC